>JBBMOC010000026.1:3601430-3850703 GCA_037975185.1 Centropyge bicolor
CTCTCTCTCTCTCTGAGCGCCTGCTGCATGGACACCAGCTGAGAGTTGTTTCAGCTGCAGATCTTCCCCTAAATAGACTCACTTGACTCAGCTGACATATAAATTAATAACAAGAGTGCATGTTTCTGAGTAATTTGTGCTTTTCATCGAGATCTAAGTTGAATTACAGCCTGACTACTAATTGTTGTTTTGGGACGTTACGTCGTAGGCCTGTTATTTTTTTCTGCGCGTGACGGCGCTGCTGTTTAGTCACCTGTCTAGACTGTCATGCCTCTCAGTAACGTTTCCCTTTGTGGATAGTGTCTCTCAATAAAATGCACAAGTTGTTGACTGTAACTGGCAAGTAAGTGATGCTCAGAACATCAATAGCGGCAGGTGGATCTTTCACTGTCGCTTCACCTTTTAGCTCGAGTGTTTTCTTGTATGCATTACTTATAATAGATGAAGCCTTTCAATGGGTTTTAGTGCACACTCCCTTTTCGCTGAGTGCTTTATGCTTTATAGATCTCTGTGTGCTGTCAATTATACCTGCTGAGGTGTCTATTTTTTTTTTTACATGAGTCAGGTTTATGAGACCCTGCTTCACACAAATGCTCATCCGCGATGGTGCTGCAGTTCAAATTTAAATGTCAAAGCAGCTATGCAATAAAAAAAATACAGAAAACTACCACATAATTTCTCTGTACAATGCAAGCTACAAATGTGTAAAACCTCTATTCCCAAAACTGGGGTATGTAAAGTTCATGAATAGACTAGACAACAGTTAATCCATGAAAATAGCTGTCTATCCATTACAGTTGTGGCCTGTATTTATTCTACGTCACACAGGTGTGTTTCATGACTTGCAAGCTGATAGGACTGTCAAGTGTGGTTTCCTCTAAGTTGGCAACATGTCACAACATGAGCGGTTTGCTTGATTTTGTCCGTTACACATAAAGTGTTTGTATGGAACCTGGTGGGAACCTGCCTGGAGCTATTAACCAACCTTTTAATCAGCTTAGAAGATCAGTATATAAATCAGATACACAAGCCAAATGACCCAAACTAGTCTTCAACTGAACAATGAGATTAGTAGTCGGTGAAATCCGATTTTTTTTTCAGGGATTCAGGGGATTGACTGACGTGTGTCTGTGTCAGTGATCGAGGCCTCTATAATCAGATTAGACGTGACTCAACACTCACAGATCAGAGGACCCCTGCTTCCAAAACATGAATCAACACATCCATCAATCATGCAGGATGACAAACTGATTATAAGGCAGCCTATAAAGGTTCACTGATCACCACTGTGTGCCCAAACAGATCCAGCGACCAGATCAATTTGTGCACCAGCATCTTGAAAAGGGCAATCCTCCCCGAGCCGTAACTCATAGTTGTTATTCCTGTGACCTTGGACTCCTGAGCTGTTAGAGCCTAGTTAGGGCGGATATGGAGCTCTCTCCCGAAGCGAAGAGGAGGGAAAAAAATGGGGGGGATGAGGAAAAAGATCAGAGCTGCAACTTTAATCTTTGATGTCATCAAGAGACACAGCCCGCAGCCTGTTGATGACATCACAGATTACAATCTGTACAAGCTCTGGTTTCTTTTGGGAGAAATCCAGATTGAGGTGACCACAGATACAGTGATTCAGCTTCAGGCTGGATGATCATTATATCCTCACACCCGCCTCCTCCTGCTCCACACCCAAACACCCCCCTCCTTATTCCATAGCAGCCCTACCTTGATCCCATTTTCTAGAATAGTCTTTTCCAGCCCCGATCATTAGGTGCATCTGTCACCTGTGTGTGAATCCAGCTGTGTGCGTGCATGTGCGTACATGTGCTCACTTGAATATGTGTGTCAGTTGAGTTCCCTAAATGTGTGTGTGTGTGTCCGTGTGTATGCATGCATGTGATTTGTGTGTGTATGTGTGTGTGAAGGCAACCACTCTCCGTGAAAGAAGCACAATGAAAGGGAAATATGTGTCATGTCCTTGCTAGCCCTCGAAGGAGAGAGAGATCTATTTCTGTCGCCACAAATGGAGGTGTTCAAGCAGCCTTCAATAGCAGAGATTTGCCTCTTCACACACACACACTCACACACACACATACACACACACACAGGCAGTGGGAGCTAGAGAAAAGGCTAACCGTTCTTGTGTGGCAAGAGAGAGGCTGAGCGATTAAAAAAAAAAAAAGATAACACAGAGTGAGAGAAAATTAAGAAGAGACAGAGGAGGAGGAGACGGAAAAAGGGAGAGGAAGAGAGAGAAGGGGGAGGGGAGGAAGAAGGCAGAATAATGTACAGTGTAGTTCATAAATATTGACACACACATACACACACACCACACAGTTTCCACATAAAAGCAGAGTGCTGGTTGTTTACCTAGAGGCATGCCTTTGTTGAGGAGATGTGAGCTTCCCATGGTGTGTTCCCCAGCCGGCCAGCACACAACAGAAACCTACAGTCTTCACACAGCAGACATGAACAGGAATCCAGTCAGCATATGGCGGCTGTGGCCAGCTACCTCGCTTCCCTTAGTCCTTCTCCCAGCCCCTTAGTGACAAGCATACACATGTGCTCCCCCTCTTTTCTCTCTCTCTCTCTCTCTCTCTCTCTCCCCTCCCTTCCGTCCCCTTCGCTCGCCCGCTCTCTCTATCTGTCTTACCCCTCCCTCCCTCCTTCCCTCCCGCGAGCTACCTCCCTCCCCTCCCTTTCTCACTTTCTATTACAGCAAGTCTTTCCGTCTCTCCCTCTGTCTCTGTCACCAACAAAAAACGTGCACACACACACACACACACCGACTGCAAACACTGCTGCATTTATGGGAGCGGGAGGGCAAGAGAGTGTAAAAGAGATGGCTGATGGGGGGGGTGGAGAGCAGAGAGTGTGTGTATCAGTGCATGTTTGACTGTGTGTGTGTGTGAGAGAGAGAGAGAGAGAGAGCAGGAATGGGGAGGAGCTAAGGCTGGCAAAAATTCATCTTTTGTTTCCTGAAATACGACAAGGAGGCGAAAAAAAAAGAAAAGAAAGAAGAGTTGTGCAAATAGAAAGAGAGGAAAAACTTGTTCTCTCTGATATCAGGAAAACTAATGTAAAGCTCATAAAACAAAACACTGTAAAAGAGTCACCCCATTGAAACTTATTGCTAATTTTGTTCTGGACTTTTTTAAGTTTACTTCTGCAATTATATGAATTCAGATTTGAGATCCAGGAGTGTTGGCTTCCTTCAGGATATTCAGACCTCAGTCATTTTTTTATTAATAATAACCTTTAAATTCACACAGTACTAAATAATACATTGCACTTACTAACACTTATACTGATGCCAGCATGAATATAGGTGCATTACTTTTTTATCTCAAGTGCGGTTGGTGAATAATCTCATATTATACTCCAACATCATGGTAAAATCTGCCCCTGATCACATTCTGGTTTGATGTTTAGATACAACTGTATGAGGTGGTTTGTGAACTCTTCTCACTGGTGTTATTATTATTATTACAGTATTGAACAAAGCTGCTGCTGACTACACTGAATATTATTTATAGACGATCACGTTTTATCTTGTAAAAGACATGTCGGCTTTCACGGAGGTCAGTATACTTTTAAAATACTATTCTGGTCATTGTCTAAATATATTTTGAATGATAAAAGATAGGAAACTAACTTTTTAACTTTAGCTTCTTACAAATGATGGAAGGGCTGAAATTGGCCCAAAAACTTCAGTTAATTTGCCTCAATAAATTACCTTCCTTGTAGTGTTCCTGCATTATCTACATCTATCGTGATCCAACATTTTTCAGATGTTTCTATAATTTTAGTCTTTGTTTTCATTTGTTATGGTTGTATTGTTGTATAAGTGTACGTTTGATTTTGCATTTAAATATAGACAGTGTTTTCAATCTGATACCGTTACTTCTGTTGCTCTTCAATCTCTCAAACTTTCCATCTCTGTGCTTCAGGTGTGGTTAACACCTATGTACCTGCTCAGGCTCTTCCTGTTCCTGCAGTGGTGATGTTACAGTTACTCTCATCTACACTTGGCCACTTGATAACCACAGTGATATAAGCTGCCTCAGATGTCCCCCTAACTGTCAGGGCCTAACCTAGTTTAACAGCAATGATGGTTACATCACATCCTCACTATTGGTAAATGTCACAGACAGCCAGCGGGCGAGTTGTTCAAATCCAAAAAGAGGGAGAGGGTCAGTCAAACAGTTGTTTTCAACACTGTCGGTAAGCTGACCTTTGTTCGTGTGTTAACACCCCCACCATTCTCTTCAGTCATTCCTGTCAGCTGCTGGCTTCATTATGAACACAATGATAAAACCGGCTGCAACTACTTTTCATCTCCAAAGGAAATTAAGCAACCCCTCCTTGTCTTTTGCTTTATTCAGACAGTGCAGCATGATTGTAGGAATTCTGGTTCTCTTTAAAGAGTCAATAGCTCTTTGATAAAAAGAACCCAACTGGAATTTGCAGCCTCTCCTCTCCAGCTGTTCAGTTCATCACCATCTCTTAGCTCACTCTCGGTGGCACTGAGTCAGAGAGCAGAGAAATCTGATGGGTATTATGCCTAATCAAAAGTCACCAAGAGTACATGTAGTGCAAGGCTCAAAGCGAAATTTCATCTGGCCTGTTTTGTGACTGCCGCCCGCCCGAGTGCTGCAGGCAAATACCAACAGCGCCACCAGTCATTGAGACTCTAGGTGTGTTCATTTAACGATGTCCCCACCAGATGGGGGAGTCACTGTGGGAGAAGACGTGACTCACTCATTCCTCAAAACAAGAAGTTAACCCTAAAGCAAAATAACCATGGAGGCAAAGCAAAAATATGTGGTCCACAAAACAAACCACGCGACATTTTGACCAGCTAGAAGAGACAGTGAATATGGCTGCGTGAAAAATCCAGTTAAAGTTCAGTTAAACCGCCTTAAAACACCATTGTTGTGCATGAGTATAGGTACCAAAGTCAGTTAGACTTACTGCTGACCCATGACACCATATCTAGATTCGTGGAAAAGGAGGAAGTTTCGAATCTGTTGGAGGCAGCAGTCAAGTGGGGAAGTAATAAAGCCTCTCATGTTTGTCATATAGAAGCTGACTTAGAGTCCCTTTTTGAGTTGCACTCTTGTGCTCATGGCGTCTTATTCTCTATTATCACCTCAGCACTCTAAAAAACAAAATTAGTTTTTGATAATATTTGAAGCAAGAAAAATTCTCCCATGTACTGAAGCATGAATAATGCTCAGATCACAACAGCTCATTTAGTAGTTTGTTATGAGATTTAGGAGCTTTGTGAGGGTAATGCATCAAATTTCACTCCACATTGCACATCAGCCACTTGCTGTTTGAAGAAGCACTTGAGCTTCCTAATGTCTTGCTGTAATAAGCATGATACATTAAACTGAACAAATTATGCCTACTAAACTGGTTTATTTCTTAATTGGCAAATATCTCTATGACTTGAAATGGATGGTATTGCTACAAGGTCTGTGTATTGAAGCTCTAAATATAACAGTGCTAGTTGCATGTGTAACAAAGAATAGGTTGAGTGTGCAGGCCCAGCTTCAGTTCTTATACCAAATTCAAACTGACAACATGGAGTCAATAATGTGAGAAGCTACAGGCATATTTATTGTGTTGACAGGGCCGACTTCACTCCAGCCACCTCTCGCCACGCAGGAGACAAATGTTCCCCAGGAGATAAAGGAACTGGAAACATATTCAGTGCTTCTAAATAAGGATGAGGAGAGGACACGACAGTGCAGGCAGACAATATCTGGACTCCTCCGGGGGGAAGGATTGGGGGAATGAGAGGAAGGATGCTCCTTAGATTAAAGGAACAAACGATGATCGGCGGATTATTTAATGCTGCTCGTGAGAGAAAAAGGAGACGCAGACAAGTGAGGAAGAGAAAGAGGTGACGGAAGAGAGATAGAAACATTTCCCTGCCTTACATTTTGTTTGTGTGTTTCATGTGTGCAAATACATTCACACATATATATAAATTGTGTGAGGGCGGACATTAACAGTTACACCCTTTCCTCTCCTCACCCACTCTCCCTCCCTCACCTCCCTCTCTCTTTACCTCCTGCTCTTCCATCTGCCCATTTTGCTTTCTATCCTCCATCCCTCCCAAATTTCTCCCCCGATCTCATTCGCACTCCGCCCCCCCCCTCCCCCCCCTCCACTATGCCTTCCCACATCACTTTCACTCCCTTTTTCCATCTCCGCCTCGCTCACCATACATCTCCACACCCCCCACCTCCCACCCCTTCTCTCTCTCTGTAGTCACTGCAGCGTGTCTAATGGTTCAGCTCCTTCTCAGCAGATCCACCAAGCGGAGGCCAGGCGAGCAGCAGCCCCGACTAACGCCTCCCGACCGCTGGCCTTATCAAGACTGACAGCTGGCCAGACCTAGAGCTATCACTGACACACACACACACACATACACACACTAACACATAGAATTACACAGACACACACTTGCACATGTACAAAGATACAGGCATATGCACTGAGAAATAAATGTACACTCACATGAGCAGTTGCATGCAAAACAAATGTAGTGACATACTGTGGTGCAGGTTCAAAAGCAAATACACTTGATGCAAAAAAAATGCAGCTGCAACCAGGCGTACACATACACACAAATGCATGAGAATAAATGTGGATGTTTGCACACACAGAACTGCAGATGCACACATACACTTCAGCTCCGAATGCAGGTTCAAAGAAACACGCATTGGCCATCGCACTAGCTGTAAACGTGCAGATGCTGGCAGGCGCACACACACACACACAGAGACAGCAAATTGGATTTATCGATACTGACAGTGAGCTGCAGAACAATGTGGATGCCACTACAGAGAGGAGAGCAGAGCAGATACTGGAGAAATCTAATCTGCTCTAGAAGGAGACGGGTACCGCATGAAGAATCTAACCCATGTGTAGAAGGGGAGAAGGGGAAGGAGGAAGAGAAGAGTGAAAGGAGGTGGAGTAGGTACAGTCGGACCATCAGGACAGAAAGAACAAGAGAAATGGAGGAAAACACTGTCAGAAAAGAAGAATGAGCGTAAGGAAGAGGAGAGGAGAGGTGAGAGGCGGAAAGGAAGAGGAAAGCAGTAAAAAAGCAAATTAGGAGGATGGCAATGAAGTGGATTATGAGGAGGAGGAAGAGAAGGGAAAGGGTGACAAGTAAAGGAAGGGGAATCATTAATCTTACAGAACGATCTTAAGATTAGAGCCACTGTCTGAGAGTTAGAAAGCATTCACCTCCCTCAACAGAGAAAAGGAAAAATCCCTTTTAAAAACATATAATATCAACCAGTCAGTGTCTCATTTATATGAAATGTTCTTGAATTTTTACTTCATCATAATGACATAATTTACTTACAATACTGCAACTAATTATTATTTTTATAAGCAGAATATTTGCTCATTATTGTCTCGATTAATCAGTGACTTTATTAAATGTCAGGAAATGAAAGAATGCCAATCACACATGTCTAAAGCTGACATGTTTATAAGGCTTGATTTGTCTGACCAACAGTCCAGAACCCAAATAAATTCAATTCACAAGACCAAAAAAATCCTCACATTTGAGAAGCTAGAACAAAGTAATGTTTGACAGTTTTGTTTGATGTATTACAAATTGTTAATCAGTAATTCAATCAATCAATCAATGGGGGGGGGGGGGGTACCTTTGTTGCATGTCACTCACTGTCATTATTTTTTTTTGTCTCAGTACTTGATTTATATTAACATAGGCTTGTTTAAAGAGGAATCACTGTCTCATACACACCTGTGATTTCTGAATCTCAGATTAACTTAAAGGGTGCGATGAGTCACTGTGGAGATAGATCATTGATATTGGAACCCGCCCCCTCAACTGCTCCTTTAGGAGACAACATGAGAACAACAGCATATCTTGGCAAAATAGAAAGTAAACTGAACGTCTGTGGGTGAGTAACTGAACGTTACTTACATATGACTCAAACATTACATTGGCAGAGTGACCTCAGCGTCCCTCTTCATGCCTTTTATCTCTCGGAGGTCTGCTGGAAAGCCAGTCACCAGTCTTATGTAATGTTACCACGATATGTTGTTAACATGTCCAGTGCACAAGCATGAAAACCACCTGTTGCTGATTGGCTGGAAGAGTGTTGTTTGTTTTTGTTTGTTTCCAATTTACAGAGCCAGGACTGTGTACAAACACCAGATTTTTCTTCCAGCACACACACAGAACAGACAGCTAGCAGACCGTGAGGGGATAATCACTGAATTTGACAAGAAGTGTATTAGATTAGAACGACAGCCTGACTGTTATACATAATGAGTGACTTTTAAAACTGCTTGTCAACTGGAACAAAAACTCTTATACCCTTAAAACATCCTTTCTAAATGCACAGATGAGGATGTCTTTAGATGAGGAGACAACAACCATGGTTCAGTTAAATTTTTTTAATTTGGCACTCAAATCATAGCATATCATTGTAATTTAATTTTTATTAAGATCCCAATGAATTTGGCTTCAGATTCCTCACATCTTTAACTGATAATATCTGCAGATGTAGACGTGGATGTAAAAGGACTAAATTCTTTTGATTTAAGAGGATGTGTACCCGCACACCCCAATATAAACAGGAGGAAAAGTAAAAGTGAAAATATGTGATATGTTATTTCCACATCAGGGTAGGGTTTTACTTAAGATGTACATTTATGTCAAGACCATTTTATAAATGAGTCCCAAGGTTTTGGTTCCATTCCTACAGAATTAAAGACATGTAGCTTCTTTCTAGGGTAAATAAATTACACCAACATTCAACAAACACTTTGAGCAAAACCCCTCATTAAAAATACGTTTCTCCACAAATGTATTCATCAATAGATAATAATCCTCCTGTAACACATACTGTAAATAGACAAACAAAAAATAAACATTCATATTTGGGCAGTCACATACAAACAAGTCTCAACACTCAAGTACAAACATGCACCATATTTAGCTTGGCACAAAGTTCTCTTCCAAACCTAAACACAGTGCTGAGCCAAGCTGTAAGCACAGCCGCTACTATCACATAAAGTCACACAGCTTTACACACATAGACACTGACACACACTCACACACACACTACACACAGGAAGCACTTGATATGGGGCCAAAAATACATCACAAACCTTGCATCACCTTCCTCTCTGTGTGTCCACTGTTCCACTTTGTTCCAGAGCTGGGTGGAGGTGGGACATGTCGCAGATAATGGGCCAATTGTGAACGATTAGAGTTTGTGCCAGCCAATCAGCACAGCCTGGTACTGGACAGCGGCCAATGGCAATATGTTCATCTCGGCTGGGGGGAGGGTGCTCTCAGTCACACAGGAAAAGAAATGTGGCCATGATGTGGAACTGGTGTGGGGGGGCTCCACTGGTTCTACTTATGGACTGCAAACTGTGCTTTCTGTCCAAATTTGGTGTCTTTTTCATATTATCTCATTTCGTCGTTAGTGGATTAAAATATTGTGACGATTTCAAAAAAATGTTATCCCTGTCATAGGTTTAACATTTTATTTCAAGTAGATGTCTTGAACTAGATGGGATTCCAAATGGACAAACATTCAAGCCTCCTTAAAATTGGTTGATTTCCTCATTGCCATTCTTGTCAAGCTTTTCCCCCACGCAGATGTTTGACATGTGATGTCTTGAAAATATCTAACAGCTTTTGTTTCTTTTCATTTGTAAATAATGGCTGTCAGCATGTCAAAAACAAGCCTTGATAACTACGAATATACATATTTGACTTCCTTTAATCTCTGATTTAGATGTTAGGATGTGAATTATCCAATATTTAATAGTTTTTTTGATTATCAGTTCATATCTGATTAGTGAATTCCAAAAAATGTTTGTAAAACATCATAAAATAATAAGAGGCTAAACTGACATTTTCAGTTGCTTATTTTAAAAAATATTTTAATGCTTTATCATTTACATCAAACAACTATTATTATTGTCATTCTTAGTTATCAAAATACTGTTGATTTATTTCTGTTATGTATATGTTTTATTCTCTGCGGTATTGGCATCTAAAATCTCTATCCCCAGACCTGATCAAACAGATGATAACAGGAATCAGGTGTTAGAGGATCAAGTTCTATGTAAATGTAATGACTGATTGATCAGGCTCAAACCTCCCTCTGTTTGAGCTGGAATAAATACAACAACCCTAAAGAATACAAGAACACATGATTAATGAGGCTGACTGGTGAATCTGACTTTTACTGCAGTGTTTGATTAAATTACAGACATGCTTTACAAATTCCATACTCTGGACCTCATTGTGTGTGGATTGAAATGAGCGTGCAGGTAAAATTGCTTTCAGCTTTTGAGCCAGTGTGGACAGAAGATCCTTGAAATGGTCGTAAAAATGGAAATTTGACTGAAAACTGTGTAATGTGCTCATGAAAAACGTAATGTAGATGAAAGATCCAGAACAGTGATTAAATACTTGCATGGTGATTTTATTTTGTCTGTGACAGCTTGACATTAACTGCATGTAAATCTCATGCTGTATTTCATTTGAATCAACAAACACTTTCAGTTTGAAGCCACTTAAGATTTTAAAAAAGAACATTAAACAAAGCACCACACGCAGTCAGTACTGACACCGTCTCACCAGATGGCAGTAGTGTGCACCGAGGCCATTCTGAGTGGATAGAAAAAAAAACACAAACAACCACAAGAAAACCACAAAACCAAGATGGCGGTGCAGGAGACAGCATCTCAACTGTCCATGGCTCTCAAAGTCCAAGAATATCCCACCCTGAAGGTAAACACTCACCGAAACTGCCACATTTTAATAGTCTAGTGATCCCTGCGTGTCCAAAATACAGGATGTGTTTGATGCTGTTTGGGAAACGGAGATTATTAGTGCATTTGACAGCGAGAGTAGCGAACTTGACAGGGAGGCTAATGTTAGCTGGGCTAGCTTAGCTAGGTAGCAGCGACCACTAACTACCTGCCTTTGAACAGCGATAGCAAAGATCAAGTTGTTCGGTTAATACCAATAAGTGGTGGATAGTTAGCTGATTGTTTGCTGCTTTGATGAGTTCTTAGTATTGATGAAAAGTGTGTCGAGGGCCTCTGAGTTGTTAGCTTAAGTTGAACCCTGTTGTTATTTTAACAAAATAATCCTTTAACATGTCAGTTAAAGCTACATATTTAGCTTGTTTAGCTAACGTGGTGTTAATTTAAAGTTGGCTGTGTTTTGACATTTATTGTGCTCGTGAGCATGTTCATGAATTTAACAAGCTAACCTGGATATTTAACTGTTTGATAGTATAATTCAGTTAAATATGATTTGATAATGATAATAAACATCAGCACTGATAGAAGATACTAAACGTGGTTGGTCGTCTCTTCAATAAGGAGACAAGCCGTCAAAGAAATGGCAGGCAAGGCGTGATTGGCCTGCTAGCTAGTTTTGCTGTGGTACAAACCAGCATTAGCCATCTTTGTCGGGGCACAGGATGAACAGCCTACCAGATACGTAACGTCGAGCATGCAAATGTTAGCAGGCTGGACGGCTTGAAAGCAGACAGACAGTCAGTCCCTGCCAGTTTAGCGCACTGTCATCAGATCGCTGCTGTGCACCTCAAAATGGCCAGCGAGAGAAATCCCAGCCTGCCGCCGCACACACGCACTGTTCCTCCATTGCACACAACGTTACTGCGACACCACCGCTAACAGACGAGGTGGAACAAGTCCGGGCTGCTTCCTGTCTCCATCCGTCTCACTGAGCCACAAAAGCGTCGTCATATATAAAAAGCACGTTTGTGAGTAGAGATGCATTGGCAGCTTTTTCTGGTTTGACTAATGTGCATGATGTTGGCATGATGGATATAAGGTGGCATTTGGTGTTGCTGGCCATGTTGAGACATCTGTGGCTGTGGTGTGTGGGGATATGTCTGTCTTTGCTTGGATGCTGCAGTAAGGATGATGATGATGGGCACCATTTTAAGACAGGAGTGATGGTTATAATTGGCATCAAATGGGAGTCTACAGCTGGGGGAGAGCAGTGTTGATTACATTTGGAGCCATATTGAGCAGGATTATAGTGTCACAGTGTTGCCTGACATAGACTCTGAGGAGGACCAGCAAAATACAGAATGTGTTGGATATTATGTCCTTGGGGATGTTTCTGGACATTTCACAGTCAGATCAGTAGAAGGGTTCCCATATGTGCTCTTAAAAGAAATGGTAACCCTGATATATGTATTTCCTCTGTGGGTAAATGTCTGAGCTTTGTGACCATGATCAAAATCTCATTTTAACCAGTGGTTTAATACAGGCCCATTAAAGTGAAATGACATTGAAATGCTGCATATTTCAGATAAATCTGTAATCAAGATATGTCAAAACTGTCATTCAGACTTGCTCAAATTACCTAAACCCTTTGATGATTAGAATTATTCAGATTATCAATAATGAGTAATGTGCACTGCTTGAAGAGCCACCTTCCAACAAATCATGAAAGACAACCTCTCACATGGTGTCGGCCTGGCTCTTAGAAAAGCCGCCTGAAATGTGTTAATGGCTGAATGATTTGTCAGCTGTCAAGTAAATCATGGTGGAAGGGAAAGGAATAGTAACATATTTACGATCTAGTAGTCAGTCATGTTCAAAAAGGAATATTTCTACAAAATGCACGAGAGCATCATCAGACAAACACCTGGTTTATTGTATTTGAAGCAAAAGAAATGTGGGCATGATTTGTTACTTGCTACTCAGTTGTTAAATTTTAAACTATGCTCACATCTTTTTTTGTGGTGTTTTCAAGGTATATCTCATGTTAAAACTATTTTGTATAGGCAAAAGCCAAAAAATAAAAATCTAAAGCATTAAGGAAATTTATTTGAGAAACTGTTAATAGATCAAATATCCAGGTTTGAATGCCTGTTTTGACTTAACTATTGTTAAATACCTGGAACGTCAAGATAATTCATCCCATTCTTCTCATTGGTTTATATCTGTATACAAACAATATTTAAAATATTTAATAACAAGCTACTTCAGTAGATAGCAAAATCTCTTACACTTGACATAATCTCAGTGGCCTAAAGGGCTATAACATTATACTGCTAAATCGTGCTGTCAGTGCATGTTTTATGATTTGATTTGGCTTTCTCTTCATATTGCTATAATCATCACCATCTACTGTCACTAGCTACTGATGCCTTCATTTCATGACCCCTAATTAGTTTGTTGATCTTTGGCCAAGTGTGTCATTGAAAATCAAATGTGTCAGTGACAAACACTGATCTTGATGTAGCCGCCTTGGGGAAAAAATGCTGCAGACTGACATAAAGCCAATACATTTTACATCTTTTCTCTCTCATAAGCCATTTTCTCATGTGCCCTGTCCCACATGTAGAACACAACAGGAGATGTGTCTGTCAGACGCATTCTGTTCGGTTTGGGCAAGGGTTGACTCCTGGGTCAGGTGTGCAGGAGGAGGAACAGAACTCATCTGTAATGATGACTGTTTTTGCATTGATATCAATAAATGCATTAGGACACATTCACATACCAGTAGAGGAGTGGAAAGCAGAAAAGAGTACGAAGCAGCTACACAACATGTCGTAAACACGGCCACTTGCTCGCAGTGAATTCTCTGGACAATGACCTGCTCTATTCACACCTGGATAAAATCGGACATTACACAGACTTTGTACAAGGGAGATGTCAGGGTGAAGTCTGATTAATGTCCGGTTCAACAGATTATGTCTTTTGCTTTCACACATCCAGCTTGTCAGGAAAATGGCAGCAGTGCATGTGTGAATACAGCTATAGAGTGGCCATACTCATTCCTGAGCTGAATAAGCCCCCTGTTTCTGTCACCAGGATACTGATGAATATTGAGTAGTGCATACAAAACTGGTCTGTGGTACAATTTAAGTTGCATCTGATTCACAGAGGCTCATTTTGGGCTTTAATTCGGCAAAATTACAGTTGAATTTCAATAATAATTCCCACAGAGCAGCAATATTCTTTATCCTGCTTTGTGGCAGCCTTGCTTACTTTTCCTCTCTAATGTTGGTAGCTTGTGAAATTAAGGTGGCTCTAACTTAAAAGAAAAAAAATCCCCTCAATGAATCAAAGCTGTCCACTCTTTTTTCATTCAGGAATCACAACGGTCAATCTGTTTCACAGGTACCTGCAAAGCCATCTTGTATTGTAGTACAAGGGGGAAAGCACTGTACTGTTAAGTTTGTTCATAGGTAATGGTCTTTAGATCTTGTTGGATACAGATCTGTCTTTGGCATACAGATCTTGCAGATCCAAGGTTTTCTGTGGATGTGGTTTATGTTGCTGCTTTTTTTAGGCTGTTCATTATAGCTTATGTGCCACAGCCACTGAAGTATAAAAACTGTTACTACAGACATAAAAAATTAAAGGAAAACCCGGCATAAAGTGTGTTAGTAAGGTGTTGGGCCACTGCGTGCTGCCAGAACAGCTTGGCATTGATTCTCCAAGTCTCTGAACTCTACTGGAGAGATGAACATTATTCTTTCAAACGATTTTCTCATTTGATATTTTGAGGATGTTGGTGGAGAGCACTACCTTACACATTGACAGCATAGGCCATAACTTATGATTCACATCATTTTCATACTTATCAAACCAATCAGCTTCCAGTCATCCTGGAAGAGACCACTCCCATCAGGATGGAAATGCTTAAAATGTGCATTCGTCTTTGTAATGAGGGATTTATGCACTGCAGCCCTCCTATAGTATCCCTCTCTATGTAACTGTCAACAGACTTCTTGCTGACAGTCTGATCACGTCCTGCATTGACATTCTCAGGCACCTGAGGAAGACTTGCTCCTCTGTTTTTCCTTACATAATGCACAACTGCACAAGGATCACAGACATCAAATGTGCCCCGTCTACCACTGTTTCCGACCCTATTTACTGATGTCTTTCCCATAGATCTAAATGCAGATGTCACTGCTCTTGTTGAGTCCTGGTTGTTGTCAGATGAGCAGTCTTTGTAACTGAAACTCCTGCCATCCGTGCCCCAACAATGCACCTTCTTTCAAAGTCACTTAAATCTCTTGCCATCTTGATACAATATCAGAAGCAGCTGGACCTGCTCAGTATTTTTACTCATGCCACAGAGCAGGACTGGATGTTAACTGCTTAATTGTGCCATGCAGTGAACCTGTGTGGAAGCATCTGCGTTTATGTATCTCCACTCAGTTAAATTTTCAGTAGATGTCACAAACTCTTATAAAATATTTTTTTAACTTTAGCGTTAATTCACTGCAGGTCATATAGGAAACTGTAAAAGGCTGTTATTCTTAGATTTGAAGTCAGTTGGCAAACTAACTAATCACTAAATCAGTAGCCTTGTTAATAAAATAATCTCATGGTAATATGTTAGGATTAAGTGGATCATGTTGTTTCAGGTAAATACACTACAAATTAAAGATGCAGTCATTCTTAGCAAGAGAATACGGTGAAATAAGATGTACCAACGATCAAATACTATGTGGATGGCAGTAGCAAGAAAGACAAAAGCAAGAAAAAGTAGGTACCAGTCGTCTGCTTCTTGCTGTAATTTGATTCTGTTGGAGTTCTTGGACTCCAGAAGGCTGCAGAAATGTCATGAAATTAGGCTGGTCAGTTCACAGGGCATCATATAAACCACTGCTTATAGTGTTCATCTCATTCCATCTGCTGGTGACAAAGAAATATTAGCAGCAAGAAACAAAGCTATTATTTTATTTATTGGAAAGGGATTTTCACTTTGTCGTTAATTAAAAAAGTGAAAATGAAAAAAAAGCTTATCAGTATTTTTTGGAAAGGACTGTTCGTTCCTGGTTTTGTACACTTTGAATACCACCCATTTTAGCTGAGCTATTAAATCAACTTTCTAATTCAACAATCAGCTCGAGGTAATTCTCATGTGCATTTGTTGAGCTGCTTGCTAATGACGCTTTGTAACATTGTACCGAGCTGCGCACTTGCACTTTCCCATGTCTAAACCTGAATATCTCATCCACTAAGGTAAATGTCCCATGTAATTGTCGTTGCAGGTCCCCTACGAGACTCTGAACAAACGCTTCAGAGCGGCTCAGAAGAACATCGACCGGGAGACAAGTCACGTGACGATGGTTGTTGCAGAGCTGGAGAAGACGCTGAGCAGCTTCCCGGTGGTCGACTCCGTGGTGTCACTGCTTGATGGTGTGGTGGAGAAACTCAGCGCCCTGAAGAGAAAGGTGAGGGATACATATACATGCATTCACATAGCAATTTCCTCTCTAATAACTTTCGAGTGTTTTTATCTAAAGATTTTGATTTGCTCTGCAGTAAAAGTCAAGATATTTGGGTCTTGTATGAGGAGTAGAATGGAAAACTTCAGGAGCGTGGTCTGCATACCAAAGCAGAACATTTTTAAATTCCATGTCATCAGCAGTGTTTTTAGATAATTATCTCATAGTCCCCAATGAAATTTCAAGACAAAACAAAACACTTAAATCACTTCCTCACATTTCTCTTTTAGTTTAATTGCATTTGATCAACAAGAAATGCTTCATTACCTCCATCTTCTGTAATGAAGTGTAGCTGGATGAAAGGCATTGTAGGAGCTAGAACATTGTTTTCCCTTGCGTAATTTCTGCTTTTTGACCAGACCCCATCTAGTGGCTGGAGGATGGGTATGGAGACTGTCAGGAAGGTGTAACCAAATAGAAAGGGACAGTCTTTTGAATACACATTCAAGACCTGTGGCTTTTTCATCAGAGAATCCTGTAATCCTGAGTTTATCTTTAGCATCCTTATTTAAAATAGTATCTTTGTTTCTGAGTTTGCATCAATTTTTATGTTAAAAATAAATAGTGCTTTATTTTAAAAAAAATTGTCTTTGGACATTTGTCCATTGCCTTAACCATCATAACTTCTTTTGACTAAAGGGAAGAATTTATATTTGGATTTGAATATTTGGATTTAATTTGTATTTTGGTTGAAACAAAGTGTGCCAGAAAAGTGTGTGTGTGTGTGTTATACACATAACAGATGATATTTTTTAAGAATTAAGGGCACCCATCTTTTATTACCGTAATTTTTGTAAAGCCTTAAGTTTGTCCCTTACGTGAAATCAGTACCCAGTTTTCTTATAAACAAAAACAGAAACAATTCACTGGACTCTAAAAAATAAAAACACCATTTGACTGTCAGAAGTCTGTTTGTCCATATAATTACTGTACAATAAACTCATGTATCATATTCATGTCCATATTTTTGATGTGTCGAGTCAGACGCTTCTTCTATGGCCACCACAGTGGTTATATAAGCACAGGAATAACCACCTCAGGTATTTTTGATTAATTACCCTTTGTGCTTAGTCCCTGTTATTTTGCTCACACTTATCTTGGCATTTCTGTTTTCAAAGGGCTGCTCTTGTAAACAGCAGTGATTACAGCTAATCAGACGCAGCACATAGTTGGCAAGTGCATCAATGCCAGCTATGTTTGTGGAAGATTTATTACAACATTTCAAGGCCAACTCTTCCATTTGTGACCACTGTGGAGGTCATTTTTGAAATCTGGCCTTGAGTGGATCGAGATATAAAATCTATCTGTTTTTATGCCCGATGAGAAGCTCTGAGTTTGACAGAGGCTTGCACCCTTTTTTTGAGAAGATATAAAATACTCTAAATTTAGGAAAACTATTGGTCCAGGTACTTACTCTACCAGCAGTATCTCATCTACAAACTCTTCCACTAGAGCCAACTGTTAAAAGCCACATTACTTGTCCCTGTTGACAAAAGCCCCCTATTGTGGTTGTGGTTTCTTAATAATGGTATAACTGTGGCCTCGGTGGATTTTGTTTGTCAGCGCTGGAATGCTGCCTCTCTGGTTCATCTATCAAGCCTTTATAAAACGACAAAACAAGTGATCAAATCACACTTCTATAGTTCTGTTGTCCTCTGTGCCAACGTGCTGTCAAGCAGGTGCTTTGTTACATATGAACCCTGTATTCATCGTGTTGAAGATTAGGTCATACTAGAGTAGACACTACAATAATTTATTAGTTAATATGTTGAGCCTAATCACGTCCAGCAGGTGGAGAGAAAAGTAGTTTAGAAGGAGAGGATGAAATCTGAAAGTGAGTTTAGTTTAAGGTCTAAAAAATATGAAGCTGAGAGTTTATATTGAACAAATAAAAATGCATAAATGGCAGTGTGCATTGAACTGCACATAGGAAGGCGATCATGTGCCATACAATATAATGTTCTTCATCACTGTTTCTTTCCTGCTTTGTCACTTCAGCAATGGGAATACATTGTTAAATGTGAGTGACCCCTAGTATATATGCTTATGACACCCAACTTACCTCCATCACATAACAGGAAACAGCTGTTTAGTCTTTCCTGTCATCAACAATGTTCAAGGCTTGAAAAGTCTTGTGGTCTGGTTGCAGTTGGTCTCTCATCATGTAATTCAGATTTTGAAAACTTGAGCTTCTTCTTTTAGAAAATCCAACACTGCCAATTGTTTTGATGCACTGAGGTTACAAGTATGGATATTGAATGCCTGTCAATATGAACCTATATTTCTGTTCCACATGTTGCATATTTAGCTATTAGTAAACCTCTTGATTGTCCTTGTGTGTGTGGCCTGTAGGCTGCAGAGTCCATCCAAGCAGAAGACGAGAGTGCCAAGCTGTGTAAGCGTCGCATCGAGCACTTGAAGGAGCACAGCAGCGATCAACTGGCCTCAGTCAACCTGTGGAAGAAGAAACGCATGGACCGCATGATGGTGGAGCATCTGCTGCGCTGCGGCTACTACAACACAGCTGTTAAACTGGCCAGACAGAGTGGTATAGAGGTAATTATCTGTGTTTGAATGATCTATTTTGTCTCAAGGTCATTCAGAAGACTAGATATATTTGATTTCATTTAGTGTTATAGCATAGCTAAAAGACTCACTGACCGTGCTCGAAAAAAAACCTCATCCAGTTTATCAGTTAATCAACTTTTCTGTGAATGTATCTGCTCTCCTGTATTTTTAGGATCTGGTGAACATTGAGATGTTTCTCACAGCTAAAGAGGTGGAGGAGTCTCTGGAGAGACAGGAGACGGCCACTTGCTTAGCCTGGTGCCATGACAATAAATCCCGCCTCCGCAAGATGAAGGTAGATCATTAACCAGAGTCAAATTTGAAATACTTAAAAGCCATGCCCATGACAGACAAACAAAAAATACTTCAAAGGTTTAAAGTCAAGCATGCAGAAATATACAGACTAATGCTTATTGGTTCTGCATGTCACATATTGTACAAACAAGAATTGGTGGGTTAGAAGTGCTTATGCTGTTAAGATTTAATTCCTCATCCTTAGTGTTTCTGCCCTTCTGATAGTGGCAAGCAAGTTAAAGTGTTAATCCTAAGATGATCCTATTAAACCAGAAAGTACTCTGTAGACCACAGACCACCACCAAGACAAGATAATCTTCCTAGTTAGCTGTTACTTTGAGAGTCAGCCTTTATACTACGTAAATGGTCAAATATTCATATGGTCCAGGTTTGGGGTGCTGGTAGCACTTTACACTCTACCAGCCACAGTGGTTGGATGTGTGTTTTGTTTTCTGTTACAAAGGTCCACTGGGATTACAAAATATTGAAAGGCAGCTTGAGAATCTACCAGCACTGCAGATGTATCAGTTTCCTGTCTGCTCTGAAGATTCCTGAAGGGCAAAATAGAAGCTATGAAGGTTTTTTTTTTAATTTTTTTATAAGCACTTGAAGTTGAAACTTACTGGTATCTTTTGTCTGTTTGTTTGGCAGAGTTGTCTTGAGTTCAGCCTGAGAATCCAGGAGTTCATTGAGCTCATCAGACAAAACAAACGCATGGATGCAGTCAGGTACTGGACACAGAACCACGACACACACACACTCATGCATATATGTATATAATGTTGGTATTACACGCTAGTTGTTTTACATTAAATCCTTTACACTAACTGCAACTTTTTTCCTGATTTAAGTATCATTAGTGCTACTAAAACAAACACATTACCCACTGATCTTGTTAATGTGTGTCTCTGTTTATGTCAGACATGCAAGGAAGCACTTCAGCCAAGCAGAAGGTGGGCAGTTGGATGAGGTTCGGCAGGTGATGGGAATGCTGGCCTTCCCATCAGATACACATATCTCCCCATACAAGGTAAAAACCTCAGCGCTTTCTTAGTGTTAATATGTGCATATACATACACACATACAACCAAGCGATGTTATGACGTACTCTTTGCATTGCTGCCATTTAGAACATAATTCACACAAAACTTCACACTTTTGAAGGACAATACCATTAATGACAGAGATCAACTAAATTACTTCTCAGTGGATACACGTGATTAACAACATGATTGTGTAGACTGTGGATAAATCCTAAACAAAATGGATACTTGTTAATACACCTTTGAAATATTTCCAGTCTGGAACTTTATAAAGATCTAGCAGAGAAGTGCTATAGCCACAACTTGACCACCAGAGGGCATCTCAATCTGAATCAGATTCTGATGGAGGGCTTCTGTTCTTTTCTTACAAAAACAAAAAGCAACTCCCTCTCCTGCGTCTTAAAACACTTTTAGTAGCAGTACACTTCCACTCAAGGATCCTCTGAGCAACAGAGTTGTACTATGACACCACAACAACAACGCTTTATGTCCAAAAACATTTGGCTGTTCCTGCAAGCAAAGAAGATGGACCAAGCTATATTTGTGTGACAAACATTTTTGCCAGCTTCTTGTGCCAGTATGACAGAAGCAGAACTGGAAATCTCAGTCTTCTGCCAGCATGTTTGTAAGACTGCACACTTAAAGCTGAAATATTAGTATGTTATTGTTTTATAGTATTTTATGCAATAATGAAATGATTATCAGTTATNTACTTCTCCCAGTACGGGCAGATCGAGAAGGCCGAGGTGATCTCCGAGAAAGAGACCGGAAAGAAGAGGGGCTTCGGCTTTGTTTACTTCACCGACCACGACGCGGCCGACAAGGCCGTGGTGGTCAAATTCCACACCGTCAACGGACACAAGGTCGAGGTGAAGAAAGCCCTGACTAAGCAGGAGATGCAGGCGGCCAGCAGGACCGGTATGGCGCCGAGAGGCAGGCCGGGCAGAGGCATGAGGATGAATCAAAATGGCTACGGCAGGGAGTATGGCGGAAACTACAACTACGGAAGTGGCGGAGGCTACAACTGCGGCGGCGGCGGTGGCGGCGGCTACGGGGGGTACGGCGGACCTTATGGAGGTGGCTACGGAGACCACGGGAGCGGCTATGGAGGTGGAAACGGCTACAATGAGTTCGGTAGCTACGGCCAGCAGTCCTCTGGCTACGGCCCCATGAAAGGCCCCCCCTTCCAGAGGAGCGCCGCTCCCTACTCCCGAGGCAGCGGCGGTGGAGGCTACCCGAGAGGGGGCTACGGCGGCTACTGAGCCAGACTGCACAGTGAAAGAATGAACCACCCCCACCCACCCGCCATAGATTACCTCCAGCCGGGATTTGGACGCTCAAGTCAAATTCAGTATCGGGGCGTCTGCCGTGAAAGCCAGCCCCGGCAGAGATACGGACACAGAGACCTCCCCCCTAAACATAATGAAGACCTCAAACCCCCAAACAGGTAGGAAGGTCACTTCCCAGAAAACCTGCTGATCATATTAACGAGCAGCTGTTGTTGCCGTTCAACTAGGACACGTTTAAAAAGAAGAATAAAAACACAATGATCCCTTTTTATTATGTAGTTGTCGTTTAGTTTTTTATTTGCGTTCACTCATCAATTTCGATGTAGGATTGTTTTGCTGATTTTCCTAATATTTGCATTTTAAGCAATTAGATTTTGTTTTGGTTTTTTTTGAGCAAATTAGTGTGATTTTTCAATGTATGAGGATGAGAAAGCATGTTTTGTGGATTTTCATAGCTGTCTGATAACATCAATTTGTATAATTATTTAGTTATTCAGCAGAGGCGGATACTGCAGGATCCAGTTTCCTTGTTTCCTTCCCATCCATTGTATTCAAACTCTCCTCACGCATAGTAATAGTTTCTAAATATTGTTCATTTTTCATTGTAGCAATATCTAATGTATATTGTATACTTTCATGTTTGGAGAACAAAACCTACTGTTAAAACACCTTGGTATGCTTTATGTATGTTCATTTTAAATAAAACGTTATACCACTTAGCTTAGTTATTTTACTTATTTAACCAGGCTTCCTCAAGTTCATCCACAGGTTTGTAAGTGACATCGCTCTTTAGTTACATGGCATCTTTCCCACAGTTTATTCCTTACACTCAGGTGGGTGAAATGGTTACAGAAATGGTTGTAGTCTACCCACAGCCAATGCATGTAGGCTTTGTAGGGTTTGACCTTGTTTTTAAAATTATGTGGTTTTTAGACATTGCTAATATGACTTTCTTTTTACATATTTGAATACATTATCAGTATGTGAACATGAGGGCTCTGATATTTATCTTTGATTATTCCTACATTTAGGTGTTCTTACTCGTATTCCAGTAGGCTATCCCAGCCAAAATAGCCGTAGCAGTTTGTTTTAGGCTACATCAGGACCCTGTTGATTACCTGGGGTCGATTGTGATAGGAGTCTGAAATATCTCTTTAGGATATCCACATCCAGCAAACTAGGTATGTAAATCAACCTGTCTTCACTCTGTGTTGGTCAACCATGTATGGATTATCTTCATGAGATGGTGCACAAATGTGCCATTGTTTAATCTTAAACAACTTAACTTACACTTTAATCATAGCACAATGCGTCTTTATATAGCTAATCTTAAATAAAAACAAAAGGGGGGTTTATTTAATTTGGTCTTAATGAACTTTTAAGTGGGTGGAAGGGGACCCAAATTTTGTTCCACCTTTTTGAAATAATGGAACCAGTGAATTAGTGTCTCGTCCAGAAGGCCTTGCTCTGTCCAGTTTCTCACTATGTTTTTCTCCCATCTCCTCCAGGTTGCTACTGTAACCTGGCTAACATCACCCTGAGCAAGATGGGGTGTGTGTGTCTTCACGCCAACGGGGGACCGGAGAGTGGTTGTGCCTTCTCCCCCTCAGGTGAAGTCAGTTTTCACAAAGGATTCCCCAGTGTGATCTAAATGCATTTGGAAGATGGTTTTTATTGAAGATTTGGTGGCTTTTATATTTCGAGAGACTTTTGATAACACAGTGCCCAAGTGCATTAGAAATGCTCCTAATGACCAGCACTGACTGATATAACTGAGAACCTGTGATTTCAGTATTAACATGTTACCCATCACAGCTTGGGATCTTGGTGTGGACATGAGTAAACATTTTGTGTAATTAAAATATTGCCTTTTCATCATTTTAAGGCTGCAGACTCAAGTGCTGATAGTGTGGGAGAAGAGTTTGCACTTTGGGCACTGTGGGTTTCAACATACAATAAATATTTATGATTATAATGCTTGTCTTGTGTTTTTAATAGTCAACTGTTTTTTTTAATATAAATTACATAAAAGCTCATGCGTGAGCTTGGCCACAGTATTGTATTTTTGCGTTTTAGCAAATCTGAAATAAAACATGAGTAAGTTGGTTTACACACAAGTGTAGACTTGTAGACTTTTGAGATATATGGGTTTCACTACTTTAGTTCCTTAAAATATGAATTCATAGGTCATTCTGCCTGTGGCCTGTCTGCACTTGTATTGATAAGCATTTGTCTGCGGACTTTCAAGACTAGAAACAATGATAGGCAAGTCATGCATTTATACAGCCCCACGTCTTTTATGCCAACTTAATCTGGATGTCTAAACATTGATGTGCAAATTACTTATTGGAAAACTACGTTCCACCTCACAAGACATCTTCAGGGGTCTCAGAAGCTATGTGACTTTTGTACCACATTGATGGACACATTATGTACTGCTCATTACTCTTTCAAAAAACAGTTTAATTGGCTGACAGATTCTATGCAGTAAGTAATAAATGACTGCAGGTCAGTATCTGCATTTAGACCTCTCTGCAGCCTGATGTGCAGTGCCTTTGAATTATTAATTGGTAGCTGAAAGCTGGATGAACCATGTGATCATTACTTTAATGTACTGTAGGTATGTTTTAGAGGATAACGCATCTCCCTTTTATTATTGTACTTCGGCATTTGAAGAAAACAGGAAGTGTTGCAGACTATCATATGTAAGTTATTGGGTAACGGAGGTTGGTATTTGACCTTTGCTTATGAAATTTGTGTTTTTGGTTCTGGAGATGTAAAACATTTTTTTCAAGGTCTGAAAGTCTGCTGACAAATGTTGATCAACGCCTTAAAGAAGCATTATTGTTGAGGTATATGCGTTGTAACAATTGGAGTTGAAGTTTACTGGGAAAGTCAAAGGACCAGTGCTTGAAGTGCTCTTACTTCAGGATGGAGAGGACATTCTCATAACCAAATCCTGTCTGATGGATCCAGTGTGACACAAGTACTCTGTTTAAATGATGCTTCACATGGTGACAAATTTTACTTGTTTTCTTGCCTTTATAGGATAATGGTGCTTGATGAATTCTGACCATCCCATAGGAAAAGGAAACGTCTGTTATGTTGGCCTTGCTTTTTATGAATTTACAATAAATCAATATATTTTCCTACACTGAGACTTATGAGACTTATTACTTTTTACATTGGGGAATGTTTGGTTGCATGTTTCCCCCTGATGATACCTGTCATGAAGGTCATCATGGTTGTGAACTGATGGTCACGCTGATCATTTTCAATCTGATGGACATGAGTTTTGCAGAAGTGGTGAAGCCACCAATCTAAAGATTGATGGATGTATTTGTTTTGCTTAACCAGGTCAGAGTCAAAATCTGATCTGGGTATATTTTTCAGGTCCTCGGACAACAGTAACATCTGATTGAAAGCTTTACATTTTTGGTGGTGCTGTAAGCGACAGGATTGACTGAGCTGTGGTAAAGTTTTTGCCTCTTGCATGTAACTGAGGGATTTATGATGTGCGTCTCCTATATTCAGGATACATTTCATGGTTTGTGAAGCAGTATAATTATTGCAGCAACTTTAAAGGTGCCCTGTGGAGTTTTTTTTATATAAATAGGAGTTTACATTGTGTTACTCAAAATCACATTGTGTAAGTCTCACTAATGTGTTTAATGTATTTGCCTCCTCAAATTTCAAAATGCATATTCATGACAATATATTAAATCCTGCATTGTTAATATTCATCCCAGACACACCAAAGAGAGGGAGATGAGTGCTGATGTACTGATGTAACACATAAGAAAAAAAACATGACCTGGTTTGACAATTGGATGGTTTACCAAAACTGATGCAGCTTTCCTAGTGACAAGTTTGTGTAAAAAAAAAAAAAAAAAAATGCCAGGCGGAAGTTACAACAGCTGGCACTGACTCAAAACATGAATGTGTTGCAACTTAAATGTATAGATTCTCTTGAACTAGAATGAAGAAGCACCTTGAAATTTTTTTTCAGCTGCCTTGGCGAAGAGGGCTGAAGCCAAATTTCATTTACAGAATTAAGTAAAGTGTAACCTAAATGTGTCTTAAAAGACAGTTGCACATAATTTGTTGTGTTTTTTTGTTTTTTACAAATATGTTTTAATATGTTTCTATTCAAGCCTTCAGTCCGTCCCCTTGTGCCACTTCTTAGGCAACACACCAGCCTCCATATATTGGATTTTTATTTTTTGTATTTCAAAGAACCTAATATTTAAAGACCTAATTCAAAATGTGGCTTCAGTCCTGGTTTCAATCTTCCTATAATTAACTATAATCTATTCAAAATCCCCGTCTGGTAAAATGCTGATTATGTGGTGGATTTAAAGAACACACGAGATTTACATTGTTTAAAGCTTGATGGTTGTTATATTTAAATAGACATTATTTTTCATGTACAGCTGTATTCGAGGTTGTAACGAAGAACTAATTGTACAGGATAAGGGACTTAATCAGGACATGACTTTATTGATGTGGTTTTGTATTGCAGTACAATAAAACGAACGATCACAAAGGTTGAAATTCACGCTTCTCTTTCTCTTCAGCGATTGAACGTAAGATTTCCCATACCACCTGAAGGTAACGTGAACGGTAACAGCGACGTGATTCGCCCGTGAGCCAATATAGGCGGTGACTTTTTTTAAACGTGGCCAATCCGCGATAAATACGCATGCGAGTCAGGCAAACGTCCCGCCCTGACGTTCATTGAAGAAGAAGGACGGTTCAGTAAACGGTCCTCGGGAGAAACTCGATCATGTCGACCAAACTGACCAAGCTGTTCGTCGGGGGCCTGAACGTGGAGACCACCGAGGATGGCGTCCGCAAGTACTTCGAGCAGTACGGCACGCTCAACGACTGCGTGGTGGTCATGAACCAGCAGCTCGGCCGGTCCCGCTGCTTCGGCTTCATCACCTACTCCACGCCGGAGGAGGCCGACGCAGCAATGGCGGCCAACCCACATGTCGTCGAAGGCCACGACGTGGAGCTGAAGCGGGCCATTTCACGGGAGGACGCCAACAACCCGGACATCCTCGCCAACGTGAAGAAGATATTCGTCGGCGGCGTGAAAGACCACATCGAGGCGGACAACCTGACCGAGTACTTCTCCCAGTTCGGCGTGGTGGAGAAGGCCGAGATCATCTCCGACAAGCAGACGGGCAGGAAGCGCGGCTTCGGCTTTGTCTTCTTTGAGGACACCGACTCGGCCACCAAGGCTGTGCTCACCAAGTTCCACACCATCAACGGCAACAAGGTGGAGGTGAAGAAGGCTCTGACCAAGCAGGAGATCTCCACCGGCGGCCGGGGAGGAAGGGGTCGAGGGAGGGGGATGCACGGTTATGGCGGAAGAGGAGGTGGCGGCTACGGGGGAGGCTACGGCGGCAACTACGGAGGCGGCTACAGCTACGGCGGGGGCTACAACGGCGGCGGAGCCGGTGGAGGATACGGTGGCTATGGAGGCTACGATGAATACGACAACCAGATGGGGGGTGGGTACAGCAATGGTGACTTTGGGGACGGATACGGACAGCAGCACTCTAATTATGGTGCAGTGAAGGGGGGCAACTATTCCTACAGGAACGCGCCTCCGTACAACAGAGGCGGCGGATACGGCCGGGGGGGAGGCGGCTACGGCGGCGGCTACTAGCGGATCCCTGTACCTGAGATGATCATGGGGAAAAATCTGGTTACAACGAACTTGAATATACACACATAAATAACACAAGCCCAATTGGGGGGAGGGGGGTCAGTGCCCATCACCCACAATGAATGAATGAGACTGTCCTCTGGATCCCATCTGTCCTCTTTATTCCACTTTACTACTAAGAATGAATTGTACTTTTGTTATGTTTTGGGGGGGAGACTTGCTTTGAACCATTTGTAAAGCTGTAATTAATGTCAGTTTCAGCTTCTCAGCTCAGATTTGAGTGTTTGTCCTGCAGACCAGCCAGACGTGTTTGTTCTTTTTTGCATCATGAACTCAGGGTTTTAAAGGAAAGTTGGTGGCAGTTGTTGGGACTCGATTGCTTGAGTTTCTTGATCTTAAACAAACGTGACAATTTTTTTTTAATTGTTTGGGAAGAAATGTCACGGACTGATGTAAATTTCCACGTTTCCCGTCCCATTACAGGCTTTTGTTAAGATTAAAACTGTGTGAAAATCCATGTGTTCATTTGGCCCCTATGTTTGTTCTGCTTTTATTAAAGTTTTTAATGTTTTGAAAATCCATCTAATCTCGCAGTCTTAATTCAGACCCATGTGGGTTTGATCTCATCTGTAATATCTCGTTCATGGAGTTGCCACCAGGAGGGAGTGTTGCCTGTAGATTCCTGCTTTTCCAGTTCATCGGCCATTTTATACCAGGAAAGATTCACTTGGTGAAAGAGGCTGATTGTTTGCATCATTAAAGGCAGCACTTTGTAGCTGACTTGATCCTCTGATTGCAGTCAATTGATTGGAGCATAATTTACATGCAGCCTGCAATACAAGCAGCACATAAACCTCCACTCTTTGTTTCTTGATAGATTTTTCCAGAAAATTGGATCGATCTTCATATAAAAAAAATCACACCTGAGTCACTTTTCTTCAGGGGTTTGAATGAGACGCTTCATTTGCTTCTTTCCTCATTTTGGACAAATATGTATAAAGCACTAGATTTTATTTCTGGTGTTGGGATATTTAACTCCAGACCATGAATAAAAACAGTCTATCCTGTCACGCCTGCAGCATCTTTTAGGGCAGATTGATCTTATGAGGCTTCACCTATAAGTGATTGTTTCTGTGGAAAACAGGAGGTGGATTGACAGCTGGGGGTAAAAAAAAAAAAAAAAAGTAAGAGCTCTCACTATGATCCTGTTTCTGGGTAGGAAAACGTCTAGAACCAAAGCGTTTTCTCTTGTCAAACTACTCAGTCATTAATACATATTCCAATCAGTTATGGCTTCACTTTTGAATCAGCATGTCATTGCTCTGTCCCAGACTTGTTTGATTTACTTTAAGCATAAAAGGCTAGAGTTAACAAGTTTGTGTAGCAGCTATCAATAAGAAGACAATTCAAAGGACTGTACACATAACATATAAGTGCATGAAGACAACTTAACAAAAGCCAAATTATCCAATATATATGCAAATTTAGACTTTAGATTTGCCTCCTTTATATACAGTATTTGTTTCCTGATCTAAGTTCTGATGTTGATTCTTAAAATCTCAGAGAGATGCTTCAAACAGTTTTTAACAAGTATTTTCAGTGAAAAACCAGAGAACGATGCCTGGTCAGTGAATATTTACGATACAGTTGTATTTACTTGCCTGTTAGACTGTCTTTTCAGTTAACTGGTAAAATCCTAAACACCCTTTTCATGTCCAGTGGTTGGTTAGACACGTTTTATTTTGAAGAATCACTTTGTCAATCAATCTGCAACTATTTGATCATCAATTTCTCGATTAAGTCATTTTTCCAGCAAATATACCAAACATTAATTTTCTTTTGCTTTTCCATGTTAAATTATTGTAAACCTCATATCTTTGGGTTTTGGACTTTGGTTGGAAAAAACAAGATGTCCAAAGACATCATTTTGGGCTTTATAGGATTAGGACACTTCTGTTCCACACAATGTTTGCAGAACCTTATAGATCAAACATCTGATAGTCAGCCAATTAATTGATTATCAAGAAAACCATCAGTTGCAGCCCCCATTTAATTTGAAAATAGAAAATATCAACTAGACAGTAAATTTTAATATTGTTGTGTAGCCTGTTGAGAATGGAGAGATTAAAAAAATAAGCGAATAAAAAAAATGAGCATATAAACACAATCAGTCATGACACCAGAACACTGAGCTCCATCTGTCCGTACAGTGTTTAAACGTCAGAGTGAGTCATACTGCTCATAGACGATCTGCGCTCGGAGCTCATGCCTGCTGCGGTGTCTGACTCCGGGAGGATGGACGGTGTGTCGCTGGGGTGAGTTGGCTCAGCGGTGGGGATTATTTAGTAAAGCTGTGATTCACGCTGCTTCTACATCTGTTGGATAGCATTTAACCCTCCGTGATCCACCGGCCATAAATCCAACACAGACAGTCAGACAGCTTTCTCCTAGCTCCAACTCAAGCTAGCACTGTTGACTAGTTAGCTTCGGTAAGTTAGCATCGTTGGCAGCTGATGCGGTTCAGCTTCTAACCAAACTCCAAGTTAACATGGCGACATTTGGAAACTGTCAAGTCTTTGCTCGTAGACAGTGAACTGAGTCTAAACTGGGTCCTCAAAGTGGTTTTTATTGAGCAGTGATTTACGGCAGGTGGTAGCTATCATGAGCATCTGTTAGCAGTGAAGTTAAATGATTAGCAATGCTAAGAGCTAGCCAGCAAGTTGACGCTCAACAAACTCAAAACAAACATCATTTTTCTACTAACTCTTCATGATATTTAGTCAAAAGGAGACTGGATTTCTGTGAACCATCAGTCATGAATGTGCACTGATTGTTTTACAGACTTGTGCTGTTGTGTCTTGAAATAATATAATAATCCTGTAGCTTTTAAATGCTATATGATCTTGTTTTGAAAGTGTGAGTTGTCTGTGGACTAAAGGCGGATCATTATGAAGGTCAAGATAACAACAAACACTGGATATGTGGATAGAGTCACCCACTTACTTACTGACAATGTGAAACTCTGCAAACCAAGTAAATGTCCTGTTGGATCAGTTTGTTTACTTCCTGCCACCTGCTCTCAGGTCAGTGCACCTTTGGTTTAAAGTCGGATTCAAAACTTAATTTACATATTGTCAAACGTTTTTTATTGGGTTAGGATTTCACATGTCTTGGAAAAAAAATAACAGGTTTCTTCTGTGAGGTCAGGATGGTTTGTGAAACACTGGATAACTGGATAATAGGAAATGTTTTTGTTTTTCTCCTTGGCTTTGTTTACATATATTAGGAAGGCTTAAAGGATAAGGCTGGCAATATTCTGTGTTTTCCATGAAGAGACCAGCAAACCAACAATTAAACCAACTTTAAACATATGCCTGTCATTAAATCGTTTTTTGAATAGTCAAAGCCTGATATAGTTTATTCCTCTGTGTTATGGAGATCATGGGTGTCCACATCAGTGAGCCACAGATTTACACTGGGTGACATGTTCCTTCATCACCTGGAAAATAACTATTGTAGTTTATTTTGATTCAGTCCCACATACACCTTCCTGTTGCTGTACATACTCCATACATACATAAAACAACCCACTCCTGAGCAGCATTTGCAAGAAATTGGAGGATGAGTCAATGTCGTCATACAAGCATTCAGAAGTAATTGGCACAGGAAAATTGTTACCCCCTTTTCCACCAACATGGAACAGGCTCTGTTGAGGTTCTCACTACTAATTTTGAACTGTTGAGAGCAAAATAAATAGACAATGATTCTGCTCAAAAGTGGTGGAAGTGCAGGCTAACTCGTTAGATAGTGCCAAGGTTCCAGGAATCCTGAACAAACCAGTTCAAGAACTAGAGCTGATTTGTTGGAAAAGGGGTAAGTGAGGCATGTTCAGAGACAGAAATAGCCCCTCATATCTTTCACCTGGCGAATAACTAGAACAGAGAAACACTGGACCTTTAACACCCTTTTTGTGGTGGTGTTACACAACAATGACAAGAGAAGTATATTTCAAGATGTCCGTGTGATTCATTTCACTATGGTTATCCAGTATAGTGTCGCTGTCCCATCCTGTTTTCACAACCTGAGATATGAGAGAACTAACTGATGGGTCACCATCTATCTCCAATGATCCAGACACTGCCTCTCATGTCTTACCAGTCTGGTGGCCACACCGGCCTCACCACGCCCGAACTGTACCACGGATTCAGAGGAGGACACGGTGAATGGAGGGATGCACACCTTCAACCAGACGCACATGAGGAAGGCTTTCCAGCTCATGAACGACCTGAGGAGGTGTGGTGCAGACAGTCTTGTTGTTTGATACGGTTGATGATCAATTGTATATGCAAAAGTGAAATAGAGCTTAAAAAAAGCTTTTTCGTTTATGGTCCTTGTTAAAAAGAGATGATTAATATGTCATTCTTGCCTGAAAATGATATTTAAACATTGAATCTCCAACTGCATTAAATCCATACATTCTATATATAGTTGTAAGTAAAACCTTGGAGATTAACACCTTAATTGGCACATTTGCTGGCAGCCGTCCTTGTCCACACTTGGCATTAAAGATTATTCCTTTTCCTGGCTCCAGAGTGCATATTTATTTTTTCACACAGCAGTGATCACGCTTGAGTAAATAAAATAAGAATTGTCACCTTTCTCTCGCTCCCTGTTTGTCTTCATGCTTTAGTAAAAAGATGCTGTGTGACGTCCAGCTGGTGGCAGGGAGCGTCGAAGTGCCAGCTCACAGGGTGGTCCTGGCGTCCTGTAGCCCCTACTTCTGTGCCATGTTCACAGGTACACACACACACACTATTGTTTGCTCGCCATCTTATCTTGATATGTGTGTGTGTGTTGGTGTTTAACTGTGTGTGTTTTGTAGGTGATATGAGCGAGAGCAAGGCTGATCAGGTGGAGATCAGAGAGGTGGATGGACAGACTCTGCGAAAACTGGTTGACTACATCTACACAGCTGAGATCGAGGTCACAGAGGACAACGTCCAGGTGAGAGTGTGTGTATGTTAGAGAGTGTTTATGAAGAGGGAGAGCGAGGAGGAAAGGAGTGAGAGGGAGTGAGAAAGACTTTTCCTGTTTTCACTTGATGGATTTCTTTTGCTTCTATTATGATGGCTTTTACCTTGTTTTCACAACTTTTGCTTTAAAAACATTGATGTCATATGTTAGCAGCAGTAACAGAGTTAATAGGATGTAAACAGCCTGTTCTCATTGTATATCCTACAAGGCTTTTTCTGTGTTCTGCCCTTGTTGCCCCCTCAGCTCTTCTTTTCTCCTGTTGGAGGGTTTAGTTTTGAGGTTTGTACTTGCTTGGGGACCAGCTTTTTTAAACACCAGCTCAGTTCATGTTTGCCACCATTTTTCACAGTTTTACACTTTGGATAATTAAACTAATGTAGTGTTGTTGTTCCCAGCCAAAAGAGCAGGGCAGCAGAGTTTTAGTTGCAAAGTTATGGAAATTCCTTGTTGTAGAGAAGGAAACTTGTGCTGTCGCTGCTGTCTTGACCTTTAACTGTGTGCAATCCTTTGTTTTGAGCAAAAGTCAGAGGAACAACAACAGTGACACTAACAGCCAACGACTCCAGGATGCATAACTGCCAGCAGTCTCTTTTTTTCCATTAGTCTCCATAAGCTGTGCAATAGATACAGAACATATTAATTTTAGACATTTATTCTCATTTATTAAAAAAATGTATAAAAATCTAGATTGTGAAAACACCTTTCAAAACAGACATGGGAAAAAACTGTATATCTGAGACAAAATTAGGTCAAAAGCAATAACCAGACATTTGGTTGATGAAACTTTTTGTTGTTTTTATTTACTTTTTTATGATTTTTAAGATTATGAGTCAGTGTCTTTGCTCGTCATAATGGAATCGAGGCCTGATTGCTTTAACTCTTTGGCTTAAATTTCAGACTGTCCAAAATGAACCTTCCCGAGGAGCAGATGTTTGTCAAAAGAGACGTAAGAGCTGGAAATGGCTGTGAGCCCTGAAAGCACTGGATTGAGGCCTTGTTTATCTCAGTGGCATTAACTCTCGGTAGCAGCATGGCTCTGGCGCGGGGTTGAATAAATGCAGCGGGATCAAGCTGCAGGCAGGATACTTCCTCTGATTATTAGCACAGGAAGTGTGCATGGAGAGAGGCAGGAAATCCTCCCACTGTTAGCAGGGTGCCTGTCTGATTGGCTCGCTCTTGAATGTGTGACATGTGTGTGTTTTGACTATTGGCTCATGTTCAGTATAAGATTGCTTTTACTCTCAATTTCTTGAAACTGGTGATTTTTCGCTGTACAATATATGTGTTGTTTGTGTTGCCCTCAATCCTCTGTGTGTGTGTGTGTGTGTGTGTTCGTTAGGGTGTCACAGCTGTAAGCAGAGTGTCACTGGGTCTGATGCTCCCTTTTAGAAGACATCAGGCTTCAGGGCAGCTGTGCACAGAAAACATACAGTAACAACACACACTCAGTGGGTGAGCAAATGTGTAGACAGAGAGGTGTCACTGACCTAGTTAGTTAAAGTGTAGGGATACAGCAAAGCACATCTTTGTTCTTATCATGCTTTCAGCAGCGCACTGACTGACTGACTGCCCTGCTTACTGGCAAATAAAGCAGCCCTCTTATTCATTTCAATGAGGCAGGTCCGGTGCCAGCGCAGGGGGCGCCAGCCGAAAAAATGTAGGGCTGTTTGGCAAAAAGTTGAACCAAGCTCAACTCCTAACTTTCCAGAGTTGTGAGAACCAGTCTGTGATGTGATTATAACCTCCTGCTTTTTCTCAACCCAGCCTCCCTGGATTGTATTTCATTGTCACACTTGCACATGAAACACGGGCCTCCATCAGCACAGCTCCTTGCCTTGCTTTAAAGTAGAGTTGGATGATGACTGTGGAGCTGAATAGCAGTCACACAATCTGATACCTCAGTGCTTTTAGCAAAATATCCTTAAAGAACAATCACGTTAGAATCTCTTTTTTCAGGATGATGATATGTCCCACTGACCAAAATTTCACAATTTTTAATTTCATATCTCATCTCACTGTCTCTATATTATTATTTTTTCTTTGCTGTAGCTGATAAATAAAATTGAATTTGATGTGTTCTTGAGGGCTGCGGCAAACACATATCATCAAATGATGACTCTGAGTCTGTGCATTTAATGGTGTAAAGGCCAGATGGAGGAGCTCGCAGAGGACGTGGTGGTGGTGAAACTGGAGAGCTGTGGCCAACGAACACATCTAAAAATAAACCACAATCAGCTACATTGCACCGTGGAGCAGATGATGATGTTTTCAGATGTTGTAAATGAACAAAGCTGCTCGTGAATTGCAACAAATTTGCTTGTTCAGCCAAACACACTGCAGAGATCGAAGCCAAATCCAGGGCTTTGTTTTACTTGCAGACTCACTCTTTTTCTTGCGCAGACAAAAATTGATTTCATTTAAAATATTCTACTGGTCTTATAGACAGATTGACTGAGTGGGTGATACGCACAGAGGTTAATGCCGAGCTTGTTGGAGGGCTGGTTGAGTGGCTGTTTTATTAATGAACAAACTAACTGACCAGCTGACAACACTGTTGAAGTAATGAGTTGTTCACACAGAGATTACATATTGAGGTAAATGCTCCTGAATCGTGGCTGTGGGTGGTAGATAAGAATGCTCTGCCATGTTATTTTTAAAACACTTTTGGCATGTTTGAATTTGTGAGATGACCCAGAATATGGATGAATGCCTAAGTCTATTCCTTCCAATAATGATCTTCCGCCCATAAAATACAGTTTCAAATTGACCCAGTGTGTCATCATTTCAGGTTCTGCTGCCAGCAGCCAGCCTCCTTCAGCTGATGGATGTTCGTCAGGTTTGTTGTGAGTTCCTGCAATCTCAGCTTCACCCCACCAACTGTCTGGGTATCAGAGCCTTCGCCGACCTGCACACATGCACGCAGCTTCTCAACCAGGCCCACGCATACGCCGGTAAGCTTCTCGACATTAACACCACAAGTCATGAGTCATCTTAGCCTATGTGTGTGCAGTATGGTCAGTGATAGACCTTTTATATAACAGTTTCACCAGCCCTGAAAAAATCCTGAAATCTTCTGGGAAAAATGCAACCAGTCCAAATGTCTGGGCTTACTGACCTAAATGGACACCAGAGCCGTCTTTTCAGCAAATGCATGTTCACGTTTAAGCTCTGACCAATGTTGGGCATGGTGTTTGTATAAAATATTTAGTTTGTGTTGTGTGCACTGGAAAAAGGGCCCTTTCAAAAATAAGTTAAAAAAAATAATGCAAGATATTTTTGCTCGTAATAAGTGAAAAAATCTGCCAATGGAACAAGTGAAAATTGTCTTGATAAGATTTTTTTTGATCTAAGACAATATATTAAGCCTTACAAGATCTTGAAATTAGCTGGAAAAACTGGTTCTTAGCTATATATTAGTTGTATTTCAAGTTAAGTCTGTTAACTTGAAACAAGATGATTCATCTTTTACAAATAGCACAGCAGCTTAAAAACCTTATGGCATGTCAAAAAAGCTTGTTTCATCTGAGATATGACTCAAAACAAGATGTTTTCAAGACTGTTTCACTTAACAAGATATTCAAGATGCACTGTCTAAAAACAAGTTACAATATCTTACTGAAACTCGTTAGGTGATTGTGTCTTATATTAAGTGTGATGAGATATTTTGGCTAGAAATTAGAAAAATATACTTGGTAAGATTTTGAGTTTTTGCAGTGTGTAACCCTGCATGCTTGTGTCTTTCAGAGCAGCATTTCTCTGAGGTGGTGCAGGGAGAGGAGTTTCTGGGCCTTTCTCTGCAGCAGGTGTGCAGCCTCATCTCCAGCGACAAACTCACTGTTTCCACGGAGGAGAAGGTCAGACAGCACAATGTACACACACACTTCTGCCTTCTCTTTTTCTTTTTGGGTGAAAAGAGAATTATGCTCATATGGGATTGTTGGGAAATTATGGCAACCGTAAAAGGGAAAAGCTATGTTGGGAGTTGCGAAATATCTGGAGCTCTATTAAAGCTCTCATCATACTCGCTGAGACTGATCAGCTCACCTCGGCAGCAGACGTTTTCCAGACGACAGTGTCTGTCTGCTGTTAGTCAGTCAACAGGACGAGTCTGAGGGAGCATCTGTGTGTCATCGTGCTGACGGAGCGGCAGCAGTCAAGGTGATGCCTGTTTCACCCGGACAGACACAGAAGGAGCTGTCATCACTGTGCGTTCATATTGTCTGTATACGCATCCATCAATCAACTGCTCATCACACCAGATGGAAATTAACCCTGGATTAGTTATTTTCATTTCACTATACATGTGAGGTTGTTATTTAAGTGACATATCCGTTTTGTACTAATGCTGATACTGTATTTCATGTCGAGATGGGAACGTTGCAGCCATTTTGCCAATGGCTTGTGCAAATGTGCAGTTTTTTCGTAGCTGGCTCGAAGTCCTGAAATGCCCGACTCTGAATTACAGCTCAGAGGCTGAAGTGAATTCCTATTTAGATGCTCTTAATTACGGTCTACAGTTTTATATGAACTCAACATAAGGCTGTTACGGTGGAAATTCAGCAGTAAATGGAAGAAGGAGTATCTGTATTTTGTGAAAAAAAACATATAGATACTGCATTATTTTTGATCTTACTACATTATAAGGAAGCCACTTAATTACTGTACCATTGTGTTACATATTATACATTCGTCTATTTTTGGCTGATGTGAAAACAGTAGCTGGTACTGTATGATGGTAGAGGGTTTCCACTTTGAATCCTGGAAGAGAAGAGAGTCTGGGGAGTCGTTGAGTAATGGTCCTCTTTCCCCCAGCTGTCCCTTTGTGCTCAACAGGAGGGGCACTCAGTCCCTCGTTTACCCGAGTGGAGCGGCTCCACGGGCCGACAGGAGAGGCTCGAGTGTGAATGTGTGCAAATCAATGAATTTGAAAGAGTAGATTGCCAGAACAAAGGTCTGCCACCTCTGTTACCCTGACATCCTGCTGGGAGCAATCAATATTGGTATTTCACTATGAAAGAACACGGTATCAGCTGCTTTAACGATGCAATTCACACAATCAGTGAGTGAAATCATCAAGATCGTGGGGTGTGTTGGATCATTGAACAGTGTCTGAAACCCACTCAGTTTCAACCTTTCCCATGAGTTGGGTGGAAACACATCGTTTCAGCTTTACATCCCCAATACACCAACATTTTTCACACACACATACCAGCAAGTCTTTTTTCTTTTTTTTTTATAACAGAGTACTGACATTGACAAGTCATTATATTTTAAAGTCAAAGTAGGACAATGAAGAGCAGTCTGTACAGGAGAACTGTATGAACAATTCACTCCTGACTGTGTCTTCGTCTCTGTATTTCTGCCTTAACCCGTCATGTTTTCTCCATCGCTGTGGTCTGACTCTCCTCTCCATCTCATAGGTGTTTGAGGCTATGATCGCGTGGATCAAGTACGATAAGCCAGCTCGTCTGGAGTACATGCCCAAACTGATGGAGCATGTCAGGCTTCCACTGCTGTCCAGGGATTACCTGGTTCAGGTAAAAGAAATTCTCTCTTCGACTCTGCTTTCTCTACATTTTCACCATTTTGCTTTTTTCCCTCGACTTCCCTCTGCATTGTTGTTCATGTCACTCACGTAAGATCTGTTACAAGTCTTAGAAAAAGGTTGTCTCAGTCATCCAGGTCACATGACATCTAGAAGAACTGTACTAAGTCTGAAGATGTTCCACTAGTACTCCATGAGTCCTTCTAGTTTTTAACAACCTTCCTTTAACAGTGGTGAGCTAAACAAGATCTAACATTTCAGCTGCCTACCTGCTTCATTCAGATATGGACTTCACAAGTTAAGTTTAAGTTGAATGCCACTAAACTAAATTTTATTCTGTGTGAGGTGGATAGATAATTATTCAGTGAAAAACCAGGGCTCAATAGTTGGGATAGGGTTGACAAACCTCATTTCCCCAGGCAGAGATCTCTGCTATATAAACAAGAAACAGGGTTTCTAATCAGCTTTTTGTAACTATGAATGTGCATGTGGCAGGGAAAGTAGCAGCAGAATCATGACCTTCACAGCTCCAAACTCAGATTCAGACTCAAACTGACACAAAGTATTTCTCTAGAAATGCCAGTTAGTTAGTTTCCACTGCTAAACGTTCGGCTGTTTGTGAAATTCAGACACATTTGTGCTCTGACAGAGGCACACACCACTGCAGTTCAGAAAAGATCAGATAAAATATTTATTTGTCCCACAGTGGGGAGATTCACAAGTCACACTGGTTCTAAAATAATTTCATTAGATAAGGGAGAAATTTGGTTTCTGACCTGCTGCATGTACACACTGGTTTACAGTTACCACGTTGCTGCAGTGCACGTAAACACATTCTCTGATTACCTGCCTAAAGTGTAAATGTAATGCACTGTCTGAGTCCTGTGCCATCATTTCTGTTTGATAAATAAATGTAAAACTTGCTTGAAATGTCCCTGATTCAGATTGTCGAGGAAGAAGCTTTGATAAAGAACAACAACACATGTAAAGATTTCCTCATAGAAGCAATGAAGTATCACCTTCTGCCAGCTGACCAGCGGCACCTCATCAAGACAGACAGGACTCGACCACGAACTCCGATCAGCATCCCAAAGGTATACACACACACACACACACACACACAGCTCTGACAGGACATGAAGCTCTTAATACAAACTGCATATGTATTTATTTTGGACAAAGCAGTTATATATTTTATTTTGAAAAACACTCCAGATGGCTAACAGTGACTGACTGTGTGCTCATACAGGTGATGATTGTGGTGGGGGGTCAGGCTCCGAAGGCGATCCGCAGTGTGGAGTGTTACGACTTCCAGGAAGATCGATGGTACCAAGTGGCCGACCTGCCTTCAAGACGCTGCCGGGCAGGTCAGCCTGTGTTTGGCTTTTGTTTTGTATTGTTTTTTCTCCCTTAAATCAGACAGTAAATCAAATGCTAGGACAAAAAGACAAAAATCCACTATCTGTCACAGGTCTCTAATAAGCCAACCTGCCTGTCTAACTACGTACCTACCTATGTGTGCAGTCTGCCAGTGCACTCATGCATGAGTCCTCCACAAGACTCAGCAGATAGTTTGCTAAAGCTGCAGGGAGCTTGTAGCGTAAGAAAACTTTGAAAATCTAGCTTACTCTTGCAGGTTTCGAGCTTTAAGTTTCAAAGACAAAAAATAATGAGAATATATACGTTTTTATAATAATAAGCATTTATATATTTCCTTCTGTGTGTGTCCAGGTGTGGTCTCCATGGCAGGCCGTGTGTATGCAGTTGGAGGGTTCAACAGCTCGCTGCGGGAGCGAACGGTGGACGTGTACGACGGAGTGAGAGACCAGTGGAGCGCAGTGGCGAGCATGCAGGAGAGACGCAGCACACTGGGAGCTGCTGTGTTGGCGGATTTACTGTACGCTGTGGGAGGCTTTAACGGGAGTATAGGTACACACAACACACAACCACAACTCATGGTCAAAAAGACAAGTAGTGTCAGAGAAACTGGAAAAAAATAAGGAATGTGAAACATGGAAATTTGGAGTTTTAAATTCTACGTTTTTGCTAATGCTTGCTAATGTTGAGGCCTTTATTGCTTGCGATAAATTATTTGAGATGAAAAGTGCTCACAGTGGTGTTTATCAGTGGCTCAACCTCTGATTTGTATGTAGAGAGAAGATTTCAAATCTATTAAGTTGTCCTTTCATTTTTCACTCTCTCCATTACAATCATGATTAATCCAGTCCTCTAACACACACTGAATCACTCGACATCACTTCCCACACAGGTTAAATAAAAATATTTCCACTTGTAGAAAAAAACTGCAATTTGGAAGGTGCTGTGGGAAAATATTACAGTGTTAACGAGATTTTGGCAGGGTCTAATTGCAGAAGGGAAGCTGATTGAAAATATGTAAATTCAGTTAAGAAGTGTGTGAATAGGATTAAAGAGAAGTTAACAATGTGTGAGGAACAAGTTTGGAGCAGGTACAGAGGGGAGAAAACAGCTAAAAGGGCAAAATGCTGATGTTGTCATCCCGTCTATGTTTTTTTTAAACCTATTTATCACATCAGGCTCAGCATCGTGATCTGGTTGATTATCACATGAGGCTGAGCAGAGTTTAAGCACAGCTGCTGACTAGATCGTTAACACTAAACACAGGAGACGTGAGAGCCATTCTCATCTCTTAACACGTCCACCAGCTGGATGTAAAATGTTCACACCTACAGTCAGATGAACACACACACAGTCTTATTCCAACCTATTAATGTAGTTTTCTAATTTGTTTGCCTTCGTCTCCTTCTGTCTGTGTATCAGGTTTGTCGACAGTAGAAGCCTACAACTATAAAACCAACGAGTGGATGTATGTGGCCTCCATGAACACGCGGCGCAGCAGTGTTGGTGTCGGGGTGGTTGATGGTAAGAAAGTGTGTGTGTGACCTGGGTTGCATCACGAGCCAGAAGCCAAAATTCAAATGTCAGTTTTTTAAAGAACTCTTTGTGTGTCTGCAGGTAAGTTATATGCAGTCGGAGGCTATGACGGAGCATCTCGTCAGTGTCTCAGTACAGTGGAAGAGTACGACCCTGTCACTGATCAGTGGTGCTATGTAGCTGATATGAGCACACGGCGCAGTGGAGCAGGTACACACACCATCCTCTACATAACATATTGTGTTAATATGTTCTACACATGTGGAGCAGCAGAACAATATAGCTTTTATGTTATCTAGTGGTTCTTCAGAGACACACATTTACACACTGGACATAATCCATTTTCTGAATGTTAATGTTATTTTATGTTATTTGTGGTCGTCTGTACCAGCTGCCATGTGCATCAGCCTGGCACTGACCTCCATACAGAACAAGATTACCCCAGCTGATTCCAATAAGCTGTTCATAGTACTTACTGTATTATAGTTAATGATGAAGAGTTGAGCTTTTGCCAACAGCGTCCTGTGGAACAACAGCACCACCTAGTGGACTTTACCTGCAATTGTAGGCACAAAGAGAAAGAACACAACTATCATTACAGTTCAATATAGTTTGAAAAATGACTGTGCTCACATGATCAACTTGAAGATAAGTACTACCCTCTTGTGTGTGTATGTGTGTTCAGGGGTAGGTGTGCTGGGCGGTCAGCTGTACGCAGCAGGAGGACATGACGGTCCTCTGGTGAGGAAGAGCGTGGAGGTGTACGACCCACAGACCAACACGTGGAAGCTGGTCTGTGACATGAACATGTGCCGACGAAACGCAGGTCAGAAAACGACCACGGACACACAGCATCCATGAGCCAGTGTTTGCACACAGGTGGAAAGTAGACTTGTCACTGTAAATGCTTGAAATTGGAAAAGTAATGTTTAGGGCTGTTAAATTATTGCTAGATTTTTTTTTTTGATCCTGTCAAGACTTTTCCAACAGTCATATGATGACATGTAAATATCTAGTCTACACAAGCTCATTGATTAAAGCATTTTATTAAGTTAACATTCTGACAACAAGTATATAATTAGCAGCTGGCACATTATTGATGTCTAGAAGAGCGTCTCAGAACAATAACAAGCCGAGCCCCAAATCAAGCAGCCGCAGTTGGTTTTCCTGTTGTGTAAATAAAAACCTCCAGCAGGATAGTGTTGCAGAGAGGCTTTACTCTGTTGGCATATGCAATCAGAAGATAAACAGCATGTACAGAACCTGTGGGATGTTTGCAGAACATAACGACATTTTATTTTGTTGCCTTCACATACCATAATACTTACTCTGATCATATACATAAGGATGCGTCTGAGTTGTTAAATGGTACAATGCTCTCCTCAAGGTGTCTGTGCCATTAACGGGCTGCTGTATGTCATCGGAGGAGACGACGGATCCTGTAACCTCTCCTCTGTAGAGTTTTACAACCCGGCCACAGACAAGTGGAGCCTCATTCCCACAAACATGAGCAATGGACGCAGCTATGCTGGTAAATGTGATCACATTTCTAAGTCAGAGCGAGAAATCAACATGACTTGAATCTTCACATTTTACCTGCTTCTGTAGCGGTTTCTCTCCCTCACTCTTTCATGTCATTCTCACTCCTACAGGAGTCGCAGTGATTGACAAGCCATTATGACCAAGGGCCTCCCACAGAACCAGCTCTGCGTCGGCAGCCGGTTTCACAGAGACTCACACTGACGTCTGAAGCTCAGCGGGCGAACAGAGTCACGCCTGAGATAAACACTGTCCAAATGGATCGGACGCCCTCGGTTCTCAGCTGACTTCATAATCAAGGCGGTGTCTTGAGGATTTTTTGGCACTAAACCACAACCTGATTTTGTTGTTCTGTCCATTAGTGAGAACATGACTTGTGAGGACACTGTTGCACTGGATAAGAAACAGCAGTCACAGGATCGTGGTCTTATAAAAACTTTGTCTTGGTGAGAAGTTTTAAAAATGCCAAGCACATAACAGGTGGCTGTATCAGCTGATGTAAGACTCACTCAGATGCTGATGTTAGAAAGATGAAAGAAAGAACCAATCGGAGGGGGGTGCTTCAGATCCTCTGTGTAATGGCAGCATTCATGTGATGGACTCTGTCAGTCCTGGAACACTGATGTTTTACCCAGGAACGCCATGAGAAACACTTTTTTTTTAAATTGTGAGACTTGTGACAGTCCCCTAGAATATAAATGGGCTAATGGCGTCTATCTGCTCAGCTTGAGTTTGCGATGAAGCAGGCTGTTTAGTTCCTGTGCCGACCGTCAGCAGGTCCAGAAAGAGTGGTGGTTGACGTCTGGACCCAGAGAGCTACGAGATAATTTAAGAATGTAGAAAACATCTTATATGCAAATCAGCTATGATATTTAATATTTTTGAGACTGTTTTTAAAGAGGTTACAAAAAAAAAACCACTGCTGTGGCTTTAGACCCAGGCAGTTGATTCTGTTGCTGACACACTACTGATGCACTGATCACTTGCACTGACTGATACAGACCGGCAGGCTGGGCTGTCTGACTCATGTCTCTCTGACTGACCAACTGGATCACTGACCTGCTGTCAGACAGACGGCTGCTCAGCTGTCTGTCTCCGTTACTGAATGCACTCATGGGAGCATTTAAACGCACCGCGCAAAGGCCAATAATTTCATCCGAAATTGTAAAATAAAAAGTGCCAGTTAGGATAAGGAGAATAATGCTGGAGTCACAATGGTGTTTTTATCTCTTAGTAACAGACTGAAATGATGAATTGTTTCTGTTCATTGTCTAAGGGCGTGTGTCAAAATGCACTGTAGAAATTCAGCTGTAAAATTATAATGTAAAAGATGCAGGTTTAAGATTTTCTATTTATTGTTTTGGGGCAATTGATCACACAGCATTTACTCATATCAAAGTGATGTTCTCATTCATTTTCTCAGCCTGGTGTTTCACTTGTGCTCTACTCACATTTATTCAGATGATGGTGGGTGTATTTTAGGTGTAGTTATTTGGTTGACTGACTGGTGCCATAGCTTTGAGAGACGTGATTAGTAGAAGCTGTTTTGTGAAAGGTGTCCTCAGCCAACCTTTCAGTTCTGCCTGCAATCTTCCAAAAATCATGGACTAACTGGACACAACCGACTGTCATCATACAAAACTATATAAAATACTTAAAACCATACTCTTGTTTTCGTATGTTTAGTCAATTTACAGGTCACTTGTTCTACATTAGTCCTGCAAACCATACATTTAGGTGGATTCATGTGTTTTTTGTGTCTTCCAGGAAGTTGGAATCAGTACATGTGATTACAGTATAAACTCAGCTGGGAGTGACTTGAAACTCACTTTAGATTCTTTTAGTGGTCACTGTGAATCTCCAGTCATAGGCTCAAACGCACATTGCTGCCTCAACAAACAGGACATAAGGGACGGGATCTGGACTGCTGAGGTCTGGAGAACACAGGAATTAGTGCAATAACAACATTTTCACAAACTTCATGATGAATGTGCACTTTATGTTGAAACAATAGCGTGTGCTCCAAATTCCCAGAGCAAAACTCAACATTCTACCTAAAAGGTCTTTATGCAACTTTCGTTGCTTAGTGATGTAGGATGGATTGTGTGGTGCATTCAGGTATAATGTCAGAAAATCAAAAAGACAAACAACAGGTGATCATCGAATGAGCTTCTTGTATTACACCGTTGGCAGCCACATTTCAGGTCTTGTGCTGTTTTTTGAAACCACTGCATCAATTCAGTCCCTTTTTCCAACATTAAAAACACTCAATAGTTACTCTAGTATTTAATAATGTATTGAGATTTCAAACACTAAAGAATCATCATGTTGTGTCAATGATGAGGATGTAGTAGATATTTTGTCAGGTTCCATCATGAGGATTTTTCAGGGCACTATATGGAGCATAAACTGCACTCTTAGAAGTCGACACATACACAAAACGACAGAAGGTGAAGAAATGCTCTTGGCACCAACTATGGGGTGATTTCAACCACAACCTTGGGTGATGAAGCCAGCAGAGGGGAAGCTTTTCTGAACAATCTATACTTTCTTGACTGCATTACCGCTCCTTAAAATACAAACTAGTCAGTTCACAAGCATGGAGGAAAAATTCATCATCCTAAAATCAACAGACAATAATCAACAGTTCGTGATAACGACATGCAATTCAATGTAGATGGGCTAAAACATCAGAAAAACACCAGTATGGTTGAAATTAATTTGCTGAAGCAAAACAATTTCACCTCAAGGTTCATTTAGTAGCTTTTGACCACATTGGCAGCTCGAGTTGTCTGAATTATTGTGGAGCTATTGATGTTCAAACGTTCCATGAATCTGAGCACCTTCACGTCTTCTCATCTGCTTAACACTTGAACATCAGCTGGTGATGGCCTGGTCGAAAGCTCAGGAGGAGCTACTGAATGGACCTTGAATTGTTTTTGTGAAGACATGTGGTCCTCAAGTTTTTCAGATGAATGATGTTCTTACTAAGTGCAGATGATATATTTTTTAATATAAACTGTGGGTGTTGTAAACTAAACACTTGATGTCGTGAGCTCATTGATTGAAGTGTGTTTGGGAGATCATGTGGTTTGTGAAGTTGAAGCTTGTTCACTGTAACTACAGGTGATTTGTAAACCTTCAAACTTGAATAATTAACACAATTATTAAGCAGGCTTTGCAAAAAAAACAAACTTTAAACGGACTCGTGCTGCTTTGTATGAAATTGTAAAAATAATCATTTACTATGTTTTTGTATGGAATGAACTTGTGTTTTCTGCAACACAAAACACAACACTTTGTGTTGAAAGGACAGAATAACATGAACATAGGGAGTTGATTTTATTAAGCAGAAGCAGGACACAGATGGTTTTGCCTCTTGTATCATCATTTGGGATCTCTGAGTGCAGTTTGATGAGACACTGTTGAGAAGTTAGGAAAATGTTGTTTGGGAAAATATCACTTAAGAATAGATGAGTTTCATTACACAATAGAATTTCGACCTGGAGGAAAAGAACACCCAATTTGCCAAGCTAATGACAGCACAAAATGAAATAAACACCATGGTCACATATGTTAAGGATGGTGGGAATCTTTATTTATATCAGAACTATGCATCTTCCACACATTCGAAATAAGTAATATGGTAAGTACATTTACTCAAGTACAATGTTTTCAGATACTTTATGCTACTTTATACTTTTACTTAACTACATTTTAGAGGGAAGTATTGTATAAAATACTTTTTACTTCAATGCATTTATCTGACAACTTTAGTTACCAGTTACAGATTCAGATTAATAACACAAAATAAAAACAACAAATAAATTCTGCTGTGTGCAGTCCAGCAGAGTCCCCCAATTGGGGAGCTCTCAGGCTTAAGAGGAAGAAATAGCATGAAACAATGCACTAACCATGAGAGAATATAGTGATGTTGCACATCAAGTTAAACAGCAGAACTTGGGCTACAAGAATATATAAGTCACTTTTTACTAAGCGGCAACCTCCGGCGCTGAAAAATGATGCCAATGCGGAAGTGCAAAAAAAGCTGCAGTTCCTCGATTAAACGCTAGAGCAGGCTGCAGAAGGGAGTCAATTACATTTGACCCCTGTGTTAAAATGTCCGACTTCACGACAGAAAAAAAACGTTTACATCCTGGTTCAAAACATGGCTCTAGTCTCTTTAGCTTAGCTTCTACTCCATGGCAACTGTACGGGGGGTGATTTTTTTTTTTTATAACACACTCGTTTAAAATATGAAATTGTGCAAAATGAAGAGGGACGTCACTTTGACTGACTGCTGCCTGCTCCAATCACGGAGCTCATCCAGTCACTGAACTTCGCTTGTGTTTGTGTTGTTTTTGACTTTCCGATATTTTTTTTCCTGTAATTACTGGATAAATAACTCGGCTTGTTTAACTGAGCGGTTAATTTTACTAACAGACTATCCAAATGTCGGCGCTCTCGTGTTTTCCTTTACTAGTAAGTATAGTTAATGAATTAGCATCGGTCTCCAGCTAGCTGCCGCAGGTTGTGTGGTGTCTCTGTCCGGGACGTCTGCGCTGTTTTCTCGGTGAGTTTATTCTGGTGTTTGTGGAGCTGCTTGTTGGCTGGAGTTTGACTGTGTTTTTCTCGGGTGTCCAGGACGAGTTTCTCTGGGGGGAGACGGCGGTGGTTGAGCTAAGCTAACGATGCTAACGGGGGCGTCTGGTAGCGTCAGTCATTAAAGCTGCTGAAGTCAAAAAGTAATAACAAGTGTTATAGTTGATGGTGTTAATACTTTAGAATAAAAGGCATCTGTGTGAGGTTAGCAAATACAGATCCTCCACGTTTGTTAACAAATGTATGTGATATTAAACTGAACTCTGTGTAAATACAACAAAATTTTTGTAACTTCAAAATATTAACGTCTAATTTCTGAATGTTTCCAGAAATAACGTTAACCCAGATGTTGTTATAGGTTAAGCTGGAGTGGATTATTGAAGCTAAACAGTAAAATTAAAATTTGACGGTCCATGAACAAACGTAGTTATTTATATTATTGCTAAAACAGAAATTTTAAGTTTATTACACTCCAGAAATTGACTGATTGTGATCGACTGGAGACTGAAATGTTTACATATAATGTTACGCCGGCTTATTCAAGTACCGTAACCGGTGGCGAAGCCGGAGGGTACCACCCGGTTAGCCGCTAGCTCGGTGAGCATGTTTTATTAAACAAACTATATTCAAACCCGCCCTCGCTCCACGTCTCTGTCCATATTAGGAGTAACCGGAGTTAGGCTACCAAGATGGCTGCGCGCTACGATCGGCTTCATTTTTACTCTTCAGAAATCTAGTGGTGACGTCACGGACACTACGTCCATGTTTTATACAGTCTGTGATTAAACCACTGTTAAACTGCTTTCCAGGAAGTAACTTTTTTTATTCAACAAGCAGCTGTGTGTGAATGAAAGGAGGGGAAGTTTGTGAAGGTGCTTGTCTGTGACAATTTAGCAATGTGGGTTATGCCAGCCTTGAATCAACATTGATGCTGTTTCTGCACTTTATGTTACTATGCATTGAACAAAACATCTGTCCATCTGTCTATCAACCTGTGTACCGTGACCTACAAACAATAAGTATAGTTTCTATTTGTCACTCCCTCCAGGTTGGATACTTACTGGTGCAATAGCTGTTCATTGTTCAAGGAGATAAACAAACAATAAGTGTTTTTTTTGTTTGTTTTGTTTTCTCTGTTCACTTGTCAACACAGCAATGTACCAATGTAATAATGATGTGTCTTCTTCTGTCTTAAAAGTTTGAATCAGTATTGCTGCAATTGTCTCTCTTTTTTCATTTTGCTCAATCAACAGGAAGTGAAATTTGGCCTCTCTCTATTCTGGGCGTCCATCTTTCTTGCTATTTTGTCTCCCTTATGTGTGTTAATATGTATGTATGTAAGCATGTGTGTTAGTATGTATGTTAATACATTTTTTTAGTATTTGTGTATGTATGTATGTATGTAGGCATGTGTGTTAATACATGTGTTAGTATGTGTGTTAGTATGTATGTATGTAAGCATGTGTGTTAGTATGTGTGTTAATACATGTGTTAGTATGTGTGTTAGTATGTATGTATGTAAGCATGTGTTACTATGTATGTTAATACATTTTTTTAGTATGTCAGTATGTATGTTAGTATGTATGTATGTAAGCATGTGTGTCAGTATGTATGTTAATAAATTTTTTTGGTATGTGTGTTAATATGTATGTATGTAAGCATGTGTGTTAGTATGTATGTTAATATTTTTTTTTAATATGTGTGTTTGTATGTATGTATGTATGTATGTATGTATGTATGTATGTAAGCATGTGTGTTAGTATGTATGTTAATACATGTGTTAGTATGTGTGTTAGTATGTATGTTCAGTCCAATGTATCCACTATTTTCAGAGATATTAAGCCTTCACATGCATGTGGACCGGTAAAAAACGCTGATGTATAGTATGTGATTTTTTTAGGTGAATTTCTTGCACCATCTCAGATTTGCTTCATAATTTTTTATTGTAATGTCCTTGTTACTAATAGCTGCTGTGCAAAATTTCAGGCCAATATCTCCACTGCTTTCAGAGATATTAAGCCTTCACATGCATGTGGAACCGGTAAAAAACGCGGTGTATAGTATGTGATTTTTTTAAGTACATTTTTTGCACCATCTCAGATTTGCTTCAGAATTTTTTCTTGTAATGTCCTTGTTACTAATAGCTGCTGTGCAAAATTTCAGGCCAATATCTCCACTACTTTCAGAGATATTAAGCCTTCACATGCATGTGGACCAGTAAAAAATGCTGTGATTTTTTTAGGTGAATTTTTTTGCACCATCTCAGATTTGCTTCATAATTTTTTTTATTGTAATGTCCTTGTTACTAATAGCTGCTGTGCAAATTTTCAGGCCAATATCTCCACTACTTTCAAAGATAGCATGTGTGTTAGTATGTATGTTAATACATTTATTAGTATGTGTGTTAGTATGTATGTTCATACTTAACGTAATTTTTTTAAGCATGTATATTGGTATGTTTCATTCATTTGATACAAGAAGCAAGAGAACTGATGTGGCAAGCTTGTAAATTTTATTTTCATGTGTAAATGTTACTGATTGTATTTTCTCATCCTTTTTGTTAATGAAGAAACAACAGAAAAAAGCATTCACAAAGTAAGAAAACATTTATAGATACATACGTACATATAATATATTGATGTGATAAAACACAGTATCACATGTAGGTGAAGCAAGAAACATCTCTGGTCAAAGGAATTCATAGCAAAATCCAGTATCAGAGATGTCAGGAAGTATCAGATTTCTAACGCTCTGACTCTCACCTTTAAGCAACGTGACCATTTGTCCTTTAAATTTTAAAGATTTAAAGACTCTCGTTACTCAAAAATCCCTTTACAGACTTGTAAAATATATCTTTTATCTCGTCTGTTGCCGTTTTGACCAAAAAACTGATCATTTCTTCCACATTTCCCAGAGGAGCTGAGACGACCTGCGAGACACCTTGGACAGCGACTTCTGCTGTGAATTCCAGGCGCGTGAAACAACCATGCATGTTGGAACAGTGAGTGAGAGATGAAACAAACTGTTCACTGACAGAACACATTTACAGTTTACATCGTATGAACCACATGTGAGTTTTACCACTCTGTTGCAGGCACAATGAAAAACAAAGTTCGTTTTAAGAAACTGAGGCGCTGAACAAATCCACTGACTGAAAAAAAAAAAAAAGAAAAGTAAAAGAAAAGCCCTTCAGAGATTGACGATGGATTGTTTCCACTTTTTGAGTGATGATTAAAAACTGGAATGTTTTCAGATATGACACATCTGTCATTGGCTTTTCAATCCCTGTTCACCTTCCTGTTGAATTTAAATTCTTCTTTTGGTTTTTCAGCAGCGCCAACATGAACATTATGCTGACAACAGTGGTAAAAAACACACTGTCTGAACAGATTGTGTGTGTGTGTGTCTGACAACGTTGGTGTCAGGCTGAAAACAGTTAGACTAAAAAGAAATAATATTGTACCTCAAATATTCACACACAAAGTCAATCCCACCTATCATTGCCCGATACTGTAAAACCTCCACGCAAACTTTTGTTATTGCTGCTTCTTCATGGCACAAATAATAGAAACAATACATCATGTTATTCATACTATTATGTTCTCTTTTGCCATGCAAGCTCACTACAGTACTGCTTCTATATTAGCTTATATTACACAGAGCGACAAAAGAAATCAGAGAACAGAGCAGGTTCATGTTTGATTAGCCACACAGTGCCAGACTAACTTCTACAGCTGGTTTTACAGTTTGTGAGTAGATACAAAAGGATTATTATTATTGTCATGACACACAAAATAATGGTTATGATAGTAATAGCAATATTTTATAATAAAAAAAAAAAACACATTCTCAGGGCATCACAAATATAATGAACCAAAGGGGGCCAAACGTAATGTTTGAAATAATTTAAACATTTCTGACATTCATTCCTTCGGGTGTTTTTTTTATGTACAGTATATATTTATATTTTGTATAGAAGTAGTGCTTCATTTTTAGAAATACAAATGAAAAAACACAAAAGGGCTGCATTCTGTGAATGCTGTGCAAATAACATGTTTTTACATCGAACCGCAGAACCTTCTGGTCAAACACACCCTCCCTCATATTCTTCACAAGCACTCACAAAAAGTTTAACTCTTGACTCATTCAAATTTCTGATTTCAAACCATCACCTCTGCCGTCCAATAACAGACAAAAGACTGCAGTCAAATTTGATTCTGGCAGGTAAATGTACATCAATTCAGCAAAGAAAAGTACTATTTTCTCTTATCGGCCTTAAACATCTCACGAGTAATGAACCAAGGAAGTTCTGATAATAGAACATCGCCTGCCAACACAGCTGGTTTACTAACTGACCAGCTAAACATGGACAACTTCTTCGTCCCATATCCCAAAATCACACTGTGACATCTATCTGATATAAGACAACGTGGCCTCTACGAAGAAGAAGAATGAAGAGGAAAAGCTGGTTGGCATGAATCACACCTCAAACTTCCTCCTCCTCACCTGCCCTCATTTAACCTGCCAGCAGGAAATGAAACTTCACTGGAACTGCAGAGTCGACCGAAGACAAACACAACAGAGGATTGTGTTCGCTGAAAAACGAGTTCCGTCTCTCAGCATCGTGGACATCATGCTACATACTGATCAGACCCTCAGCACTGAAGAGATCAGTGAACCACAGACGGAGCTGCTTCTCTGTGTTTAAGATCAGTGCTGGCAGTGTTGGCACCTCATCGATTCAATACAGCCTTTAAAGCTACAATCACACTGTGACCGCCAGAGATGAACGTGAGTCGCATCAGCTGCACAGCAACTGCCGACTGTGTCGCCACTGAGACTCAACTAACTCTGTAACTGCACTGACATGAATGCGGTCAGATTATCGCTGCCTGTAGCCAACAACCTTTTTGGTTTAAGAGAAGAAGCAGCAACGTGGACCAAATACTGGCTCCTCTCCTCAGCATTTATCATCCATCATCCCTCAGAAACTGCCACACCATGCAGCAAACTGATCAAGTGAAGAGACGAGTGGAAACCAAAGGAAAAAACACACAACCATCCATCTACATCATAAAGTCCTAATCTGACTGTTTCCTGTGAGCATCTTCAGGCTAATGCTGCCTTTAAGTGCAATCAGACAAATCAAAATCACGAGCATATGACTTCAAATTCAGATGTCTGAGCTCAAAACGACTTAAAAGCAGCATTTTTTTTTTTTGCAAGAGGTTCATGGGAAACTGAATTCAGTTATTTAACGCCACCGTCTGCCAACCTAGTTTATGTCTTACTGACAAATGTTGCCGAAAAAGAAAAAAAAAAAGCTTCAAGAAAACGCCGAAGAACAGAAATAAATGAATAGCAGGAACAGTCTTTCACAACAGCTCCAAGGTCACACTGGGAGTTAATACAGTTTTTTTTTTGTCATTTTCCCTTGGAATAGAACACATATTCATTTTCATTCAAGAAAAACATGAACAGCAGTGTCTCACAAACATGTATGTATACACTTAGTTTCAACAAGAATACGCGCACAAACTTTTTTTTTTTTTTAAACTTGTGAGTGAATTTTAAAACCAGTCAGAAGATGAAGCATCCAGGATGTTGACATGAAGTTACTGACAGAATAAAATAACCGGTCACCTCGCGCCAAGGAGGCCGTTTTGAGAAATCAAGACTCCCCGAAGCGAGACGAAGGAGGGACTTTTCACACGTCCCAACGAAAGAACAAGTGTCTTGAGTGAAGAGTGTCTAAAATGCCAGTCCTCGAGCTGTCCGATAAGAATCCTCAGCGTGAAGGAAAAAACAAAACAAGAAGAAGAACAAAGATCGACGAAAAGTTCTTGAAATTAAAAAAGTCGGAAAGAGTTTTTTTCCTTTCTCAGAAGTCGAGGAAATAAGAAGACAAGTGTAAGGTCTTGAGTCACGTTGGTGGGCTGATGAAGACAAACAGTGATGATGATTCCTTTTTCTCCATGATTTCAAACGATATGCAGTCAATGAGGCAGCAGAGATCAGTTGCGGCTGACAGGAGTGATTTTAAGTTTAACTGGTGCCGCTGCTGCATTCATGTCATGGGAAAAAACAGCTGTAAAAATGCATGTGGTTAACTGAACTCATGTTTAATGCAGTCACATATATTCTATGTATACATGTATTTAGCAAACAAATTCTAATGATTAATGAGACTTTGTGATCAAAATGTTAAAAAAGATTCGTCAAACAGCTAAAAGTTCATTTAGCACATTCGTCTTTACTTTTTTTGTCCCAAGACTCAAAGATTTGGCAAATTAGACCATTAAGCCTTAAAACCCATTTGAGATGTTGCCATGAGAGAAAACAGTCTTTTACTTTTCTGCCACTTTACTTTGATTGCTGTAGTTAAAATGCAGGTGAAGTCTAGAAGTCCCTCAAAAAGCTACTGAACGTTTTCCTGCGTTGGTAAAGGCCTGTTACTACAAACAGTGTTTATAAGTTAAATCATGACATAAAATTCGACTTTAAAGTTAAATACTGTAACTCTGAACCAGCAAGTCACTCTAATTTAATTTTCTCATGACATGAATGCAGAGCACCAGGCGGTGGTCATGAAGTCTGACTGATGTCGACTTCCTGGGAAGTCATGCGATGTGTTTACTGGTGCTGGCTGGAGCATTTGTTGAACCCTCCCTGGTGTGATGAAGTCTGACAGACCCCTGGGTGGGTCCTCGCAGCAGTGTGTGTGTGGTGATAGTGCGGTGGTGTCTGAGGAGGGGCGGGACTAGATGGATTTGGAGGAATCCTGTTTGCTGATGAGAACTTCCAGGAGGCGGAGTTTGGCCTTGATCCTCTTGTACTCCCTGTACTCCTCCAGCATCGGGACCCGGTCCTCCTTCTGAACATTTCTACAGCAGAGGAGAATAAACATAACTGATTATTTGAGACGTGTCTGAATGTGTATCTACCACATTTACGCTGAATTTGCTCTGCTGACAATCTGGATGTTGTGTGCGTGACTGTGTTTTCCACCTACCTTCCATTATGCTGATAAAAATCTTCCTCAAACTCTCGGATGGTCTTCCTCAGTTTCTTCTTCTCTGCTCTGGCCTTCCACAGCTGTTCCAGCAGCTCTGGCCTGGAGGATGATGGGATACATGAGAAGCATGAGTGCATGATATTGCACCACAAAATGCATTTTAACTTATATGGATGTTGGCTCAGAAATGTAAGAATTGAGTCCAGAGAGAAAAGTAGGGCAGGACGTGAGGTCGCTGTGAGCAGGAAGTGAACTGTGATGGCCTGAGGGATCAGCTGTCAGGATCACATCCAGGTAAGAGACCTGGATGTGTAAACCTGAGCTGACGGAGAAGATTAGAGGTGTGTGTTTGTGCTACGAGCTCGGTAACACGTTAACTAGATTACAGACTCAGCAGATAAAACCTGTGTTTCCTCTCAGTCTCACATTGTTCCTGCTGGTGTCTGCACAGTCAGCAAAGACGGAGATGATCACTGTCCATTTAGCTTGTTCTTGATAAAGAAGTCATTGTCTTCCAAAAACATTCAAAACTTAAGTGTAATGATCAGTTATCTAGTGGACTATTAATGAAGATGATCGAGGGTCACTTTGATGGCCGCCATCTTTATTCAACAGACTACACAGAACTAAATCAAATGGAAGGTGAAAGATGAAGAATAGAGAAAAGTGTGTGAAATGATTTGTTGTAGAAATTCTGGAACTGTGGACATGTGACAACACAGAGTTGTAAAGAGAACACCTGTTTGTGTGTGTGTGTGCTTACATGGATGAGGCATTGGAGCTGGACAGCCGCAGGTCCAGCGCCAGCCTCCCCGACCCCTCCTCCAGCTTGGCTGTCATTGGACAGTTGCTCTGTCTGTCAGGCAGGTTCTGGCTCCTCACTGGCCCTTCAGTTGGGGTCACAAGGTCGACGGCCATGATGACCTCAGGGCTCTGCATCTCCCCGCCGCTGCTCTCCCCCTCCTCCTCGTCCTCTTCTTCTTCCTCCTCCTCCCTCTCTTCCTCCCGCTCCTCTTCCTCCCCTCCTCCTTCTCTTTCCTTCCGCTCGTCCTCCTCCTCTTCTTTGATCTCCTCCCAGAAATGAGAGGTTTCGCCCTCAATGATTGGCTGGAGGGTCTGACTTCGTCTCTTACTGGAGGGGGACACCTGAGGGAGAGAGGGTGGGTTAATGCAGGAGAAGAGTGCACTAGTTTATATACAGCACAGCAGGAATGACATTAACAAGTGCATATGTGTAAGTATGCATACTAATACTGTTTGTGTGTATATACTAATCTTCAAGTTTACAAAGCACACTTGGTGAAAACTACTGCCGTCTACGACATCTCTCCAAAACAGGTTTAACAAAAACTGAACATTATGAAGGGAGGATTTATTACATGGATGTTGTATTAGAATGAATCAGTTTGAGCTAAATCTATCTAATAAACAGGAAACTGAGTGTAAACTAATAAAAACACAGTACACTATAAGAAGAGTGTGCAGCTACCTCAGTATAATAGATGTGATGTTGAGGTGTACATACTGTGACAGGTGTGATGCTGACTCTGGTGAGCATCTGTTTGACCAGTCTGTAGCGATCATAGAGAGGCTTCACCACCAGACGCTCCTCTCTGGTCATCTGAGAGAGCGAGAAAACGTTTAAATGGGTCTTTTAACATTGATCACATAAAACAGGCAGGAGTTAGGAAACTTACCGGTCGACCATGCAGGCCCTCATAGTGCAGCAGGTTCTTCTGTAGGACCGTCTTCTCACAGGACAACTGCTCCTTGGTCATCTTCTGCAGAGACAGACAGTTATTCATGTAACAGTGATAGAACCTTTCATAAACTGCTTGTAAGTGGCATGAACTAATATAAAGTGATCTTCCACTGTCCTAGTCATTAAAACACCTGCGTGGCCGTGCAGAGCCTTTAACATGAGTCCTGCTTCTGTCTCTTATAGAAATATCTGCAGCTAACCTTGATGTCATCAGGCCAGCCGTCCTCCTGCCTCTTCCCTTTGACCCTGCGCTGGATCAGCTCCAGTGTTTCCTCCCGGGTGGGACGCTGACCCTTCACCTCCACCGCTGTGTCGTAAGCACCTTGGTCCAGCGTGGAGCCGAAGCTCTTGGGTAAAGTGTTGCTCCGGGGACGAGTCTGGGGGCCGAGCTCGCTCTCTGCACGGTGTTTGGCATCTGAGGAGGGAGGAAGACAGAGATGAGGAAAGAGATGAAGGAAGCAAAGGGGAGGGGGGGTACAGAGTGTGAAGTATGAAAGGAGGAACAAGAACAGTGGTTAAAGAGACAATAGGGAGAAAATCTTAAGTCTTCAGACAACGCATTAAAATTTCTTTTACTGGACGATCTGACATGCAGGAGTCTGACAGACAGCTGCAGTGGTTAAAGTCAGCCAGTCACAATATGAGGAGCAAGACAAACATGCTTAGACAAGAACAAAAACCACAGCACTGCACGCAGTCAACACCCAAACACAGCAAGGATAAACCTTTTTCCTTAACACTTTTCTAAAATGAAGACATTGAAAAGCCTGAGTCAGTCTGATACATCTGATATATAAGACAACCTGTACTGTATATTGTAGCATTTCTAGATAAAGCATAACCTTACTCTCCAATGATGACTTTAATTGTGCTGCTGTTTCCCTAAAATTTTCTTTTCATTATTTAAAGACGAACAAAAATACGAACAAAATAATAATTTCTTTTATTATGTGGCCACAGCACTTTCCCCTATGAGAATATGTTGGAATAATACCCACACTATAAAGCTTCAGAGTACAGTTTAAGTCACGATGAAATAAAAGTTTTTTTTATCCTCGTCGGCAAATAGTCAATGCTTAAAAATACACTGACTTTGTGTTTCAAAAAAATAATTAAAAACCTGCTGTTCTCTTTCTCACATTACTTCACAGTTTTGAGAAACCCTTTGTTTAAATGTCCCGTCCCAACATGCGGTTTCAACAGGAAACACCAAAGCAAAGAAGCACGATGCTCTCACAATGCCTCCTCATTGTGACTGTCAGTCGTGTATATATTGTCTACTTACTGAGGGGTTGGTACTTACTGAGGTGATACGGTCTAGAGCTCAGGCCTGAGTAGGGGTGGAGCGGGGGAGTGAGTGTGTGATGGGGAGGTGAGCAGATAGAGGAGGAGGAGGAGGAGGAGGAGGAGGAGGAGGAGGAGGAGGGAGCATGGTGGCGTCTGTATGAATGGAGCAAAGCCTGGTGCCTCAGCGTGCTTCTGGGTAAAAGGTGGTGCTGGCGTCCTGGTTGGCCGATCGGTCAATCAATCAATCAATCGGTCGTTGGGCGTTAGGAGGAGGAGGGAAGGGAGGAAAGCGGAGAGCGGGTGCTCGCGTTATTGTGGTTTTCAATTTTCGATTTGAAACAGAGAGATAAATGTTTCGCCCACTGCGTTCTCCCAAAAGGAGAGCCGTCACCTCACATCGAGAAGGTGAACGAGTGTCATGGGGTTTGTTCAGAATGGTGAAACGATGCACATCAAGGTGTAGAAAACAAATTTGAGACATCAGATTTTATGTTCTAATACATGTGTTCATTACTGGCAAGAAACGCCACTTTATCAAAGGACAAGACTTCTGAAGCCTCAGGTTTAGTCTTGATCAAAAAGTGGTTATTTTGTAGATTTCTTCCACGAGGTTCTTCAATATTTCCAAACAATCTGCAATCTGTTGATGGATAACTTAAAGTCTTATTCACCGTTTCACCTTACCAAATTCAATGTGGAGGGAATGAATGTGGGTTCACAAGGACGCACCAGCACACTGGAGGGTGGGAGCCACGCATGTGAGAGCCACGTCAACTGCTGGCATGTGTGTGTCTGCGTGTGTGTGTGTGTCTGTTAGACCAGCATACATGCGATGTTATTACAAAGGTCAAAGGTTCGGAGTGGGAAGGGGCAAGCTGTCCAGCATGGAATAGGATGGCACACAGACACTCTAACCCCGACACACACACGCACAAATGCACAGTCACAGGAAAATGAGCGACTGGTTCTACCTTTAATCTGCCTGCGGATCTTGGTGAGGTCGGTCATCCATTTGAGGACTTTGGGGTTAGCTGCCTTGTCTCCATGAGAGGGCTGTAGAGAGAAGAGGAGGAGGAGAGTTGGTTAGTTGAGGTGAAGTTTTTACATTGACAGATTTACAACCCCAACTCCAGAAAAGTTGGGACGCTGTTTAAAAGCAGATATTTACAAAAATCAATGAAGTTATTAAGGTAAAGCTTAGTGTCTTTGTACTGCTTTAAACTGAGCTTATGTCAAACAGGATTTTTACCTTGTAGTTCCTCTCTTTCTCAAACTGCTCTTCAAACTGTTTGATCTTCTTCTTCAGGTGCTGAAGCTTCTTGGTGAGTTGGTGGGTCACTGAATCTCCTCCTCTCATTGTCTCTTTGGATCCAAAAGATGCTCGCCGTGGCCTGAGGACACAAGTATGAATGAACTGTCAACCCAACATAACATGGACCAAAGAAAATGACCATAAGTGTTATTCTAAACTTTAAACCCACAAACAGAATCTAGCAGCAACGCTAGTGGGTGAGTTGCACCTGGGTCACCGTACCTCTGTGCTTTGGTGGGGGAGGTGGCGTCCGGGTCCTGCTGGAGGAACCGCTGGGCACTGTGCGCTCCGAAGTCGAGGAAGCGGCGCGCCAGGAGGTGAGGGTGAGAACGGGAAGAGGAGGGGGAGGCATCTTGCCCTCCCTCCTCCTCGTCCTCCTCGCCTTCCTCCTCCAGAGGCAGCGGGGGGAGAGGAACCATGCGGCCGGCCAGCGGGGAGAGCTGCGCCTCTCCGCTCTCATTGTCGTCCTGCCAGGATTTGTAAGCCGGGACGGGGTCTGGAGAGAGGAGGACAGACATCAAGAGAGGAGGGAGTGAGAGTGAGTTAACGGAGGTCAGGAGAGGAGGGAGAGAAAAAAAAATTAATCCCTGTCTAACAAGAGTATTAAACCTGAGGTGGTTGCTATACATATCAACGGGATGCACACAGAAGCTGCCTGGGAGGGAGGGAGGGGGCTGCCGAGCTGATACATTCAACAACAAATTCATTTTCTTCTTCAGTACCCTGCTGTCACACTCGTTGCCTCGTTAACGGTGTCTCGACTGTCAGCGCTATGCTAACGAGCTGAGCTGAGTGGAAAAAAAGGGGGAAGGTGAAGGAGGGGTCAGAGAGATAACGAGTGAGAGAAGAAAAGAGAGAAGCGGAGTCAGGAGAAAAATGTGTTTAGAGCATAAAGACGTCCTGATCAATCTGCCCAGTGAGCCTGCAGCCAGAGGGAAAGATGACACCAGCTGTGTTATCACGTCTGATGGAAGGAAGAGCGTTTCACATGCAGGGATTAATTCACAATCAGTATCACACAGGCGTATTTCAAAAGGTGAGATCACATTAATAAGTCGTCCTGAAGTGTGTTCAAACCAGAAAGCAACCACAATAAAAGAATCGTCGAGAAAGGATGAAAGGAAGGATGGGTAGACCGGTGGACGTGTGGGCAGACATTAACTCCTTACCTTGGCCTTCTTTTTGAAGATGCATACATGAGAAGTCTATGGGAGGGAGGTGGAGATGGGAGAGGGGTGACGCTGCTCGGATGGAAGGAGGACGAGGAGGAGGAGGAAGAGGAGACAGAGGAGGAGGGACAGAGAGAGAGATAGTAGAGAAGAGGAGCATTGAGGTCAATCATTCCTAACTTCATTCGCCAACATTCATTCAGTACAAGTGGGTTTGATTACAACAGAACAAGCTGAACATCAAATCTTTTCCTCAGTCAGACTAAATATTTAGGGTTGATTGTGTGGAAATGAAGGAGAGTGACAGCTCACAAAATGTTTTGACAAAATGCAGAAGACACACAAGAATGAATTTTTATCTAATTTTAAGTAATTTTATTTTCTGAAGTCAATTTTGGTGATTTTCTTATATTTGATTTGTACACACAACAGTGAAGACTCTGTGCTGACAGAACTGAGGTTTTACAGCCATTTTAAACAGATGTTACGAGCAGATATGTCAGAATAAATTTGTTGGAAACAAGTCTTCTAACTGAAACATGTTTTTCTTGGATGGAGTGTATTTTGTAAATGTACAGATTCTATCAAATATTGATTTTGGGTTCCTACCTTCCCATTGGTTGTCAGGAAAGAGCTGGAGGTGGGGGTTGTTGCCAGAGTTCGGCTGACATGGAGACAGATGGTTCCTGTTGTTCTCGCTGGTGTTGGCGTTCTGATCACAGCGGCATGAACCCGAGTCCTGCAGGAACAGAGAGAGAGAGTAAGGAAACGAATCAGGGATGGAAGGAACGAGGGAGAGCAGACAGGAAGGCAGATATATGACCACATATTGCTACTTACACAGCTTATGGTGTTGGTCTGAGTCTGCTCCATGATGTCACAGGTTTGATTGTCCTGCCTGAAAACAAAGACAAGAAACAAAATATATTATAATAAACTCCCACACACACACAACTTGAGTGTGTATTTTCCCAAAATGTAATTTTTGCGCAAATATCTAGAACTGATTTGTTGTTTATCTCTATGTTAAAAATCTAGAAAAGTTGTTTCATGTGCTGACCAGTCTTTGAGCTTCACACTGCAAACACCTGCGAGTTCTCCGGCTTTGAGCAAAATCAAAGCCCTTTCAATGTAATTTTGAGATCCCAAAGTATTTCAGTCATAATCCTACTTCCTTATTTGGAGTCTGGATATTGTTGGCGTCTGTGGCAGATCTGAGCAACAGCTGAGGAACAGTCACACCAAAGTCACACCACATCAGGAATAATTTCTTGTGGGAAAAGAAATATTAACTGCTTCAGCTGCTGGGAAAATTTTGCACCTAAAATCAATGCTGTGTCTTTTGATCTTTTGCCCATTTTTCCTCCACAGGTGTGAAACAGCATTTACGTGTTGGCTGCCTGACCCATTTTTTAAAATTAAACACTGGATGCCGCATCAGCCACAGCACATTATCACAACCTAGAGGCGTGACAGAGTTTGACGTATGAGGTGTAAAGCTGCACGAGCATGCAGTGTAAGTTAATATGGGCTGTGTGTGTGAGAGAGAGACACATAGTAAAGGTCTGTTTCAGATGCAGCGTAAAAATGAGCTCTGGCTGAGACAGCGCGTCGAAATGATTTGTAAACGTGAGGTGTCAAGTGATCGGCGCGAGACAGCATCCCAGCACGAGTTAGAGAAAGTGAATATCGCTCTCTCTGGGAAAGAAGGAAGTCCACATCCCTCCAGGTTCACTAGGCTACACATAGCACACACATCTATCCACCTCATCCAAAATAAGCCTGAAATTGGCCCAAATGTTTCTCGACCTCTTGAACTCTAAATTCCGGTCTAACAGCAAACTAATAATCAGCCCAGCCCACCTGGCAGTGTTGATGTTGTTCTCAGCATCTCTCACACCCTCTCCATCCAGGTCCATTCCTGAGCTCTCCTCCAGGGCGGCGCCAGAGTCTAGTGAATCCTGGGAGAAAGTGACAGCGAGAATTTAAGCAAGAATAGAAACAAATAGGAATCTCACATAAACATGTTAAAAACTCTGCACACAGTGATGTTTCTCTTCCTTTGAGAAAGAGGAAACACAAGAGCTTTGTACTTTGTCTTCAATGATAGAAATCCAGCACAAACCAAGTTTACCATCACAACAACTGCAAACTTTCATAACTCTTGCAGACACCCATATCTATTACTGTTATTAAAGTGTTTGTATGTTTTCACTGAGCTGAAAGGTTTGTCAGGATAGAGAAGTTGTAAAGTGGCAGCTGTCATATGACTCTGGAAGGAATGAGTTGTGGTGAGGAGCAGATAATGACTCAATATGACCTGCTGCACACACACATATGTCACACATGCCACCTTGGTATTATGACTGTAAAAAATACCCAAATAATTAAGGACACTAAATAGCATGTGTGTTTGGGGGAACAGGTGTCGCTGTCACTCTTTGGCTCTTAGTTCATCTATTTAAAGAATTGGATTAGATTATTGTTTAATGAGGTGACAAGTTTCTCATCAGTCCCCGGACACGTCTCACTCTCTCTGCCATGTTGGCTGCCCCTCACCTTTCTACTGCCGTCTGGACCCTAAAATGGTTATTGGGACCAGAGCCACTAGGGATCAAGGGGGGTTCAAGGGTGGTAGCAGCACTGAGGGAATTTGATTTCCACTGAGACATGGCTTACTAAAAATGTATGCAACATGACACTGCCTGCATCTATCAGCATTTCTATTGATCTGTGCAGGGTTACCACACAGTTTAATGAGCCATATTTCAAAACTTTTCTGACTTTTCAAGGACCCATAAAAAAACTTCCACAATCATTCACAACCTATAAGCACATGAAGAGAACTGTATTACACAGTACTTTACTTCTATTGCATAATAATGAAAGAGCAACCTTGTTCAAGCTCTGATAGTTGGTTAAGTTCATATTAAAATGCTTCAAACTACAGAGAGAACTACAGTCGCAAAAACTACAATTGTGAGTAACATGCTGCTGAGGCTTCTGACGTCACATGGTTGTGATCATGATGCTACTTGCAGCTGGTTTTCCAGGTTTGACTCAGTCGCTCTTGAGCTCAACCAGGTTATTTTTGAAAGGAGCTGCTCACAGAATGTTGTCCCATACAGAGATGGAAACATCAGTGCGTCTCCTCAGAATGTGGAAATCCTCAGGATGTACATTCAGCTTATAAAACTGGAGCAGAAGGAGGCTTATGTGTGTAGCTTTGAGCTTGTTGTCGCTTTGTGAAGCTCGATGATTTCGTGTAAGTTGTCGGGCACATGAGCTGGTTCCACATTCAACAGCAGAGCAAATATGCTCAGTTCCTCTTGTTTACTCTTCATGTCCTGAAACCCCTCGCCAAACGCCTGAAGCTTTGCACGTGAACCAGCATATTCAGATGTCATAGGAGACATTGTTCTTGTAGATTATTGAACAATTTCAAACACACAACAAAATTGTGTGACTTTTGACCAAAGGCACCCTGCCTGTGTGTGTACATCTAAAACTGTTCTGATGTTGTGATCTCCAGTAGAATTCCAGCTATTGTAATGTTCAGAGCTGAACAAAGATGGACTGTGCTGATAGTGTCAAGCAATCAGCCTTGGAATGAACCGACAGACTGACACAGGAAGGAGGTGAGCTATGGGAAATACGCTGCTGGTCCACACATACCTGCCAGGGTGTGTGTGTGTGTGTTTTCATTTGATCTCAGTTTCAGTTTTTGTACACTCGTGAGACAAATATGTTTTTGCCATTGTTACATTCATGTCAACATTCAGAGTGAGAAACGTGATACTGTGCTGTTTCTTGAATGTCTGCTATGTTTGATGTCTAGTAGGATGTGTGGTATGAATGTGTGTGTGTTTCTGTGTCTCCCACTGACCTGTGTGTCTTTCTGGCTTTGCTGTGTGCGCTGCTCGGCCTGTGTGAGCGGGGTCTTCTCCTCCGTGTCGCAGGGGCTGTCCTCAGGGTCAGTTTGCTGCTCCTCATCTCCATGGCAGCTCTGGTCTGCAGGCTCACTGGGACTCACCCTGAAAAAATGAAATTAAAAAAGTGAATAAAATAATAAAAAATAAAAACTAATAGAATCATTCATATTTACACACTTAGAAAACTAAAATGCCACTGTCTCTTTATGGCAGAAGCACACACCAACATAAAGTCTATTTTAAAGCAGTGTAAAACTCCTGGACATCTTGTTTTGTTTCAGAGGTGACTGACCACTGAACAGCTGCTCCCCTCAACATGTAGAAATTGCTAATTAACATCACAGCTGTCAACATGTTTACTGGTAAACGGAACCATCTGGCTGGCTTTGTGCCGCCGTACACAATGTTCACTATGACAAATATGTTGGGTGCGAATTGCTGAGGGGGATGGGAGATTTTTCCCTCTCTGCTTTTGATATCCCCCCTGTGGTCACTCATTTGATATCCTCCCCTGTGGTCACTCACTCCTTCTGGTCACTGGACAACCTAAATGCAATTCCGATGTCCACCAGTAGATGGTGCAAGTTGATAAAAACATGATACGATCCTCCTGAGTGGATCGAACCCTCATATGTTACACTGGCGATGATGACTGCGCCTCACGCTTTGAGTGATACAATAAATCCAGTTCAATAATTTGTCCCTGTCATTGTCAAGTTCACTATATAATAACAACAATAATAACTAACTTAACATTGAGGTTCATTAGAGATTGAAAGTGAATAGAGGTACAAAGATGCAACAAAGTATTTTTTGGGCCAAAAATGCAAAGACAAAGACGATTTTCTAATTAGGAAAATCAGTCCTCCTCTGCTTTATTTTTTTTCCTTCACAAATCACCCACAGCAAAAAGTCATCTGATGCCACTTTCAACCACAGAGTAATTTGTGGAATGCGTGTTTCTACCAGCAGGTGCACGAAGGACAAAGGCCGAACACAAAAACACAACAGTTAATTTTTGTTTGTTTACAGTTTTGGCAAAGCTGTACAGAATTATAGTGTGCATATGTTCTTGTACTTGATTCAAGTGTATTTGGTTTCCATGTCTGTGTAGGCTGTGACTGCGTGGGTGTGTTTGCACTCTCACCCCTGGCTGTCGTAGTTGCTGAGGTCTTGGTCGATGGAGGTTTTCAGCTCAAAGAAGTGCTGCTCCACTGCAGCCCTGATGGTTCGCTGAATTATCCTGGGAAAAGACACAAAACACATCGACTTATTTCATTGGGATTCTGTGTGAAGATGCATTAAGTTTGACTAAAAACATTTCCTCACATATTTTCTGTTGTTAAGCTTCCTGTAATGTCTGTTCTGTTTGAACAAGCGGACAGGTTATCAGCTTTCTGACACAAGTTGGGCTTCTCAGAGTGAAAGTGTTAGTTTCATATGTTGTCCACTGAGCTTCTATGAGGCTGTCCCAATTTTGAACTTTGACAAGGCAGTTAGTTACTGTTCAATTGTGGTCTGTGTTTAAAACCGTGTTAAGCACTCAGTATCGATGCGGCTCTCCACTGGTCCACTGGAGTGAGTTTAGTTCAACTGTAATGAGGGTAAAACTGTAACAGCCTCAGTTTACCAGTTATTGTATCTACACAGGAGCAAAGCTGAATGTTTACCTGGGTTTACTTAACTACTACCTGAACATGTTGTCTGGATTTATTCAGTAGTAGTGAGACTGCCTGGCAGAAAAAGAGCCAATAAAAACAACCAGGTAAACACACAGTAATAAATGTGGGTACATGTTTAACTATAACCTGCTTTGTAATATTCACCATCAAGAATTCAAAACTAAAAATATGTAATACTATATATAATGAAAATCCAAATCAGAACTGATCCTCTTAATATTTTAACAGTTAATTAACTTGTAAACTGTTGAATATAGCTACTTTCCTCTGTTCTACAAATAGGGTTCAATAATGTCTAATGTTCTCTATTGTGTTCAATTACTGAATCGTCTGAACATGAGATTAATTAATGTGCTCTTTTGTTCAGTTATACTGAAATCCAATAGGCTTAGTGTATTGTTCATCCATTTAATTAAGATCTTGGTGTTCAGAATAAGGTTTAGCGGTGCCAGTAATGATGCGCAGGTTAAAACCTTCATCTATGAAACCACATGTAAGCCTCCTCACATAATCCTCGCTGTCATCAGCCTCTGTTAATGAATAAAAAGAGCTCTACTAATCAATTAACAGACAAAAGACTGCAGCTTTAAATATAAAAACCCTGATGTGTTTACCTCTGTTCCAAAATACAAGAGTTTATCTGGCAATGAAGGATATACAATAAGAGACATTTACTGAGGTTAAGAATAAATCAAACATTTTTGAGAGCCTATTGATCATTGAAATGGTTTCTTTTCCATTGTGGGCTATTTAACAAGTCCTTATTAAGTCAATAACCTGGTCCAGTTCTGAAAGGATTAATGATGCTTAAACTAGATCCAGGGAGGAGAGAGGAGGAGAGGACATTGCGGCCTATAAAAGGTAACAACAGCAGCCACTCTCCGACCTCTTTGACACTGACATGTGACGGTTGATCCACAGGCTCGACTCAGACTTTGTTTAACTTGCTTCACTGTGTGTGTGTGATCATAATGTATCCCCTCCTTCATTTACTCTGGCTTCTTGCAGGCTGTTAGTTTTGTTTCTCCTCCAGCTTGGACAGCAGTAGAGGTTGGAGACCTGGTTAAAAAAAAGACATTAACTGGGAAATCTCCCAGCTGTCTTCACACTCCTCCACACCAGCTGCTGCTCCTGATGGATCATACCTCATCACTCATGAGATCATACTGGGTGTGTTTGATGCGTACGACATACAGTATTTACACCAACGATGGTGCATGATTTTAAATGGGAGACTTGGAGCTGGAACATAACTGTGTTTAGGTTTCACCTCCATGGCCATTTAAGGTAAAACCCATAAAGGTGTTGGACGTGAGGTTAAATTAATGTGTGTGAGGATATATCAGCCAGACACCCACACACCTGCAGCAGCAACTCAAGCTCTCACTATAGGAAGCAAACAGATAAGCAATTAAGGAGGAAGCTTCCCGTCTTTCTCATTGACACAGTCAAGAGAAGCACAATGTCTGTTTGCTGCTGTCGACTAAATGTTCTCTAAATCCTTCTGTGCCACCCAACAGAGGAGAGGCTTTTTGAACATCCTGGTAGCCAGAAGAAAATGAAGACATTAATCACTCTCAGAGACACAAGACCGTCGAGGAAACCAAGGCCCTCGCAGCTACTTAATGGAAATGGAAACAGTTAATGTACTCACATGACACCAAGATAGTCAAACTTCTGGCTAATGAAACTCGAGTGACAGATTTTCCACTACAAGCTGGGAAGATTAGCATTCTAGTACTTGAAAGGCCTTTTTTTGTTGGCAGCTATATTTTCAGTTTCATTACTGAATAGCAGGATGTAAAAGCAAAAGAGCAAATGATGAAAAACATAAGTGCTTACTGTGAACCTCCTGTACAACACACCAACTGTCCTCTCCATATCCTCTCTATTTGCCTATGTATAACTGCTTGTATACCTAAATGTTTGACTTTAAAAACACATCTTGCACATCTTTTTGAAAATGTAAATAAGTTCTGACTAATAACCCTTTTATTTTGTATAAATACAAAGGTAAGTCTAACAGGATATGCAGTGAAAGAGAAATGTTGTGATACTACATTATGGCTGAAACTATCAGTCAAATAATAAATTAGTCAATATTAATACTAATCACCTAAATGATCTAATCATCTAAATTGTGAGCATTTGCTTAATTTTTTTGGCTTGTGTGATGGTACATTGAAAATAAGTGTTGGATAATTAAGAACATTATCTGCAGATGAACTGATAATATGTTGATGTCAACAAATGCAAATGGTCAAACTGCACATGATGACTTTGGCAGGACCAATGTGCTGCCATTCTATTGCTGAGCCCTGAGACATCTTGTGTTTGTGCCCTTAAGCCACTGAACTCACATTTATGCACAGCACCATAGAAAACTGTTTCATTCTGTTGCCACACCATGCAGCGGTGCAGAGGTCTGACAGTCATGTGACTGCTGAGTTCATGTCCTTCGGGCTCTAAAAACACCAAGCCATGCAAAATGCTTGAGTTCAGCCTCCTAATCAAAACACAAGGCCGGCTTTCCTCCTTATCACTTCCTCCCAACTCAACTCTTCTCAGCAGCCTGCACTGCTTCTTTCTTGATTCCTGTTATTGTCTCTGCCTCGTGAGCACATCGCCCTTTACTCCCTTCAAACTTCAGCTAACCTGGTCGTCTCTCTCTTACCCAACATTTGCTGTGTATTCTCTTAATAACATTTGCAGGATGTAACTGCTGGCTTTAACATTTCATTCCAAATAATTGCACGTGACTTCCCAGATTAGTTAAAAGCTGAAATTTTAGCTGTGCATGTCTGAGCGCATACGTGAGTGTGTGTGCATGAAGAAGTGCCAATGTATGTTATTGTGAGTGGATAACATTACTGGTATGTGTGTACTTACTCAGCAGAGTCAGCAGGCAGGATGGATATTGAGGAGAGGTGGGAGCTGTAGAGAGAGACAGAGGAGAAAAAGACAAGGTCAGAACATCATGTACTCTTCGACTCCCACCCCATACTGACATGAAATGACCGTGGAGGGTGTGGATGTCGCACAGCAGGAGTCAAAACAGGGAAGAATAACTACTACTGAACCACAGATACATGTGTCTTTACTGTGTGTGTAAGAGAGACAGAGATCAAGCGCAGTGGCTTGAAGAAGATGAAATAAATATTGTTTTTTAGTTACCATGATGAGTTTATGTTCTCACTGCAGTTGTCTCCCAATCTAAGATCCCTTTGCCAAATGACAATGCACCACACACACACAAATACACAAAGTTTCAGTCACTGGCGCCACTCTGGGCTCTGGGTGGGCAGATTGTTATTTAGGCTACAGAGCTCTGCTAAACCCAGCTGATCAGATAGAAGGGTGTGTGTCGTGTCATATTTGTTCTTCGACGTTCCTCCACAAGCAAGGAAGTGTGTGTGTGTGTGTGTGTGTGTGTGGCATGAAATAGGGAGGCGGCTGAGATGTGTCCGTTGATTCAGCAGCCTGCCGCTGGCCTCAAACACACATACACACACACTGACAGGCACGCCAGGACTCCAGATTTATATAACACTCCACACGCAACACAAGGTCGTTCACAGTCTGCCCAAGTGCATGGGCATGTCTCATATATACTGTGTGTATGTGCGTGTGTGTGTGTGTGTTTGTTTGTGTGTCTCAGGCGGTCAAACTCATCTCATTAGAAAAACAGCAGCTGACGTTATGCAAGCTTTTTGCGTGGATGCATGTTGACCCTTTAACACACACACACACACACACACACACACACACACACACACACACACACACACACACACACACACACTTGCAGTAAGAAGTCCTCAGGTAGATCAATATAGACTGAATTATTAATGGCAGATAGGGCATGGTAACTCTGCCGTCTTTATTCTTCTTTCTCCATCTTTTCTTCTAATTCTTTCCTTGTTTCTTATTGTCATTTCTCTTCAACTGCTTTCCAACTTTCTTTTCTTTCCTCCTTTCTCTCTTTGTAATGATCCTTTACTTCCATGTGATTATTTTTCCTGTTCCCCTTGATTTTTTCTCTCCATGTACTGATCACCCTTATCACATCTTTCTGCTTCTCTAATTCCACCCAATAATACTTTATACAAAAATCTTTTTTTAATATCATCTCTACCCTCTGTGCATCTGTCTCTTAAGCCTGTTCACTCTTTATAATCTCCTCTCCTCCTCTCTCGATTCTTCCTGGTGTTGAATGTACCAAAGATCTCACATTCTCCTTCTGACACTTTAACCTTGATCCCGAATATGCATGTGATGGAGAGACGGACAAAAAGAGAGGTTCTAGTGTTGTGGAGATTAAACAGCAAAAACAGTGGTTGTGAGGGACGGGGAGTAATAAAATATAAAAACAGGCACTTATTTTATTATCTTGCCCTCCCAAGTTATCTGATTAAGTACTTGGAAAATGTTAAATTAGCCTCTAACTTTGTGCAACCATGTATTTTGTTCATCTCTCTCTCCAACATCTGACAAATATCTTTAAGTCCATAATTATCTGGACTGAGTTTACATCACATCCTTTGTCATTTGAATTTCTCCCTTCTTCTCCTGCTAGTCAACATGGAGAACTGCCCTTTAAACAGGAACGCACCCTGCAGGCTCCCTACAGCGGCGACTGTCCCTCCACAGCACTGATAACATCTGACAGCAGGCTCTCCTGCTGCGCTGCACCCCGAGGGGCCGGCTGGGTGGCTGCATCACTAACAATAGATCCTTGATAGGGTCCTCCAGGACGTTACATAATCTCCATGCCCCTTAAGTAGCAGAGATAATATCTGACCTTACACCATTTTGCCCCTGAAGACTTAAACTGAAATCACTGTTGCAGCCTCTGGGGTGTTGCTGCCATCTCTGAGCTCCCTAAACAGCGGAGATAACATTTCTATCAGCATCAGTTGAGCCCTTAAGAACCATAAGTGACACCCTTTATAGGGACCTTCTGGGCATTTCTTCCCCGTCGAGGACACTGTGAAGGGCAGATAGGACTGAGTATTCTAGCTCCCTCGTGTAGTAGAAAGTGGTTTTGATTATGTCTCATTATGTGGAAAGTTTCTGGCAGTTTTCTTTGACTAATCAAGCAGCACAGCTGTCACACTAACAAACATGCTTTACACTCGAGGACAGAAGGGAACAGTGTAACATGCAAAGCGCTTCTGGTTTAGGGAAATGACAGATTGCAGAGGAAAAGAGATCAGGCTCTGTTTGTAGTTTTGTTCATTACACGCGAAATCCCGCACACCATTAATTGGCTTCGAAGGGAACATGAAAAAAAGATGCATCTGTCAATTCTATTTTGAAATTTTGTGAGTGTTACTGCCAATGTTAATTTTTCTAGAACCTGGCAGAAAAATATAACATTCAAGAGAAAACAATACACAGATATCTCCAGGGACATCTGCAATTTTGCTTTTGCTCTTTATAGCATAACTTAACACCAACGGAAAATCTGGATTCTGCTGATCTTCGCTGCTTTAAATTCTCACCTTGCCAAAATGTTGCAACCAACACCGTGCACATGTGAGTTTTTCCAAACCACTTTAAGAACTATGACGAACAGGTTATGCATTTTGGTTGGCGAGTTTGGCCTAGAACTGTCACATGTGTGAGGCTGCCAAAAAAGCACGAGTTGGCAAATACAGGCTTGGCTTTCTAAAGTAGGTCGGATTAGAGGAGCTCCTGCCCCACGGCCATGACCGCAGTAGTAGCCAAAGACAGAGATAAGACCCTGATAACATCTCAAGAAGTCACACCTTTAGCTAGCTGTTCTTTTGGCAGTGATACCGTAAAACCTTTTAAAGTGACCTAAGTACAGAGTCACGTTGTCTCAGAAGCAAACAAATCATCACTTGTTTTCAAATGAAACTTTCTGATGACGACTGGTGCCATTTTTTATCTGTTCATATCCAGGAACTGTTAATTATCATTGATCGAACACTGTCACCTTCTGATGTGATGATTTTGATTTAAAATTTAATTTAAAAATTACTCATTATTAGGTTACAATTATAGTTCACTAATTGCTTTCAACGACATCCTAAAGGCATCTCAGGTGAGCGGCACAGTAAAATTCATTCTTCTGCCAGATTCACTCAGATCACATCAGGCTAATCTGCAGTCTGCTAACCAGATCCCTGAGCGTAATCACAGCAGGAAACGTCTCTCTGGCGGCAGATTACGGCATCACCTGAGGGCTGACTAATGTGCTGTGTCATTGTAAAGATGAGATTACAAAACATCTATCAAGAGTGTTTTTAATATCACCCTCGTGTTCATATTATTATGTTCATCTTTGATTTTTATGAACCTGTTTTGAAAACTTAATAAATACACGGACACACCATAATGGTTTAAAAATGTACCTGCCTTGTTCAATATGCTATTTTTTCTTCTAGATGGTTTATGACCTTCATATATTAGAGAAACATGGTTGACCCTGGCCCTGCTGTGAATATACTGCAGCAACATTTTGAAATTCTTTCCTGCGTTTTTATATACTCTATTCCAACCTGAAGTTCTATTTTTGTACTCTGTCGCAGTATTTTAACAAAACGTGGTTCAGTCAAGCTTGATGTTGATATCAGGGTAAGTTCATTTAGTTGTTGTGTAAGCAACTGGCCTAAACAAATTGTATGTCACAAATATAGGGCAAGAGTATCACATAGCTAAGAGTATATACTGCAGGGTTCAGTTGTTGTGCTGTGTTATCAGTGACCTCATCTCAGCTGACCGAGTGACGAAACAACAAAAACATCCCAGAATGACTGTGGATTTATCTGCTGCATTAAATTAGTCCAGTAAAATGACAATGGAGAAGCTTTGTGTTCTGGGAACAGATGGTACAAAGAAAAGGGCTGATCAAGGACGTCCTTACATTATTTACAATTATTGTGATGGCTCCATATGAAGGTAATAAAGACAGACCGAGAGCGAGAGAGAGAGAAAGAGAGAGAGAGAGAGAGAGAGAGAGAGAGAGAGGAAGTGTGTCTAAGGTGAGTTTGCAGTTAGTTGTGATTTCACAGAGGTGCTGTTGTCAGCAAACCTGACTCTGCTCTGTTCAGGATGGGAGGTACTACAGACTGCTGCAGTCTACGCATCCTCCTACGCACACATATACATAGAACTTTATACCACACATACGGTGCATCAGCATGCACAAGAGAACAGATTTCACTTTGGCTCGTAACCCACTTCAACTACACACAGGCATGTTTCCTCTTTAAGCCGTTCCTTCCCTCACACAAAGACACAACACGCACACACAGAATCATAAGCATCATCTTACATCTCATAAACAGCTCTTCTCGCTGCCTCTGAAACAAACATTTATAGTCCTTCATGTCAGGGCCAAGAAACTCTCACGGAGTCTTACAACAGATGTTAGTGTTCAAACAATCCACAGCTCGAACACACACCAGTGAGAGCTGTGCTTTCTGCATGGATACTGCTCATTGGACTGCTTCCATCAGTTGCTTTGCACTCAGGACTATAAATGACCAGTGCAGCTCTTCTTCATTCATTTCCCCTTAATCATCCCACAGACATTTGGCCATCTGACAATAATGATCTATTTTGTTTAGCAGACTCAACAAACCTTCCACAGCCCCTCGCTCTCCCTCCTCAACCCCCCTTCAATTAATCATTCCTCTTGCAGAGTCAAGCTGAGCTGCTGCAGGACTGCTGATAGCTTGCACTTAAAATGTTTTTGTATTTTTGGCACTGCTTGAGGAAGCACATAACTGGATGATCTAATAAACAATGTGTGTGCATGACATGACTGTGTTGGAAGTTTTTAGTTTTTGGCACCACATATTCTTTCCTGTCCTATGAAAAAAATTACAAATATTCTCTAGATAAGGGCTGTAACTAACGGTTGTTTTCATAATCTTAATCTGGAGATTATTTTTTTGATTTGTCAATTATTTAGCCAATGAAATGTCACAATTTCCAAGATGAAAAGTTGGCATCCAACCAAGTGTCCAAACCAAAAGATATTCAACTTGACTGAATTCAAAAGAAAGAGAGTGCAAATGCAGACGTAGTTTAACATTCCTCGTCGCCTATTTGGACAAGAAATTAATCATTTTTCATTTTTCATGTTTCAAGCAAATATAACCACTAAGTATAAAATAAATATTATTTGGTTCCAGCTTCTCCAGTGTCAGGATTTCCAGACAGAACAAGAAACTTCTTAAAATTCTGATGGCCAATATTTCTTTCTTTCTTTTTTTTGGGACATTAATTAGACTATTGTTAGACAGATTCAGTTAATAAAGAAAACAACAGTAAGATAATAGATAATGAATATATTCATTAGTTGCAGTCCTAAATAAATCCTTACATTTTTTCTAAACACACAACTTTTTGCCAACTGTTTCAGCAACTTCAATCCAGATTCAATGTATCAGACACAAAAATACAATAATTTCTGCACAAATTCTACCACACTTCTGTAAATGACACATATTGACCAAACATACTGACAATATCTGATTGAGAAAATGCTTATTATCAAGGGGAAATCTGCCTTTTTCTGCCCCTTAATGTAGTAAAGTGCTGACACATTCTCAGTCACCCCCCTTTTCCTTCTTATACTTAGATTACATAACACAATATCAGCTGTTAAGTAATGCCATGACCCCTTTTTCTCTTCATCTTCTCCTGCTCTGTTTCTATTCTTATAAAAGAAAAGACACAGACTTCCTCTCGTCTATCTGTTCACTTTCATCTTTCCCTGGAAACAAAACAATGAGCCAGAAACACAGTCCAACCTCATTTCCCTCCATTCTTCCATTCATAATAAAAAAGGTTTTAAATCACTCATGAGGCAGGTTTCCACTCATTCATTCCAGCATTCATAAGTGGATCCATTCTTCTAGCCTTTCTCTTTTCATGTTTTGTTAATCAATCCACTTCATCCAGTTTCTTGCCTTTGCCCATTGCTTTCACCCTCCAGTGCTCTTTCATTCATTCATCTATCACCCAATCACATTTTTGCTCTCTCTTCTATCTATCCATCCATCCATCCAATCACTCATTCCAGTCAGACCAGAAGAGTTACATAACCCTGATGTTTACCTCTGCAGCAGAATGTCACAGGCCATTCTCATTTTCCCCGCTGTGTTTTCTCTCACTGTGATGTGTCCTTTTTGTTGTGTTGTGAGTGTTTTGTGTCAGTGGATCCAGCCGGCAGGTGTTCACTGTGTCTGACTGGTTTCTTCAGCTACTGCCCAGTGCAAGCTAACGAAGGTTATTACAGTCCAGTCTGAGCTATTATTTCTCAAATCCAGCAGAGGAGTCACTTTGACTTTTAACCAAACTGAGCACGATTTCTGTATCTTCCTTCTTTGTGCCTGTTAACCACTTGACACATCTCCTGTCGGAGCGGTATCCAGCTGTTTAGCTTGCTCTGCCTGAACTCTCTCTCCTCCCTTCAGATTGCCTCTCCTTCAGTATCGGGTGGGTCTGCAGGTCGGCCTTGTATCCGGTGGGAAGGTTACCCCAGTTGAGCACTCTGAGGTGTCAGCGTCAGTACCAGCAGATCGAGCAGCAGAACCAGGGTATCGCCTGGGTGCATCCTGTGGCGTCCTCTGAACCGGGGTTTGTGTGTGTGTGAGTGTGTGTGGGAGGTTGTCTCAGTCTGCACTCTGTCTGTAAAAGTGCTGCAGTAAACATCCAGAGCTCTACTCAAATATACGAGCTTCTGATGTAACCAGGCAACAACTCCAGGAGGACCAATGGGAAGGGAGGGGCTGACTTTGGGAGCCAATGGTAAAGGAGAAATGAGCTCTGTGGGCCAATCACAAGGCAGAAAGTGGGAGGGATGGATGATTTTTTAGTCCACTCAGTGGTGACTCTAACTCAGCAGTTATTACAGCCGGCCCAGTGGGCTGTGTAATGGCGTGCACACACACACACACACACACACACACACACACACACACACACACACACACACACACACACAAGCACACACAAGCACACACACAAGCATAAATGTACACACAAGACCCATAATCACTGACACACACCTGAGTCTTTTACATCAGTCTCTATGAGCCTTTTGAAACAGCAGTCCTTCCTCAGCTTCTCTGATAATCATTAATATGTTTAACACATTACTAATAAAGAAGGGAGTGACATAGATCCATCAAGAGCCAGTGTGTGAAAGGACACGGAGAGAACAATGAGAAGACAAACAGTGGCGGGGAGGAAAGAACGAGGACCGAAAACAGCAACAGATAAAAGACAATAGAGAAAGGACAGAGGGTGTATCCAGTTATGTTATTGATGGGTTTTAAATGTGCATGTCATAGTTATATCTGAGTCTACACTGTACCTGTGACGACACTGGGAAACATTGATAATGATGACTGAACTAAAACACTCACACACCACAATCAAAAAAACTAGGCTAGTTCATTTTGTCCTCAATGTTTCTGTGTGTCAGCCAGCGTGTTTCCAATGGGACAAGGCTTTAGATCAACTTCTTTGAAATCAAAATAGAGGACGATATCATACTGGAGATTATACAGGATTTCACCAAGCACTAGAAAGAAAAGCCAATCAAAAAGGGGTTTAATCTACTATTTGATTGCTGCCTGACTGTTGTGGATCTGAACTGCAGTTGTGTGACAGAATGCTTTGAAAAGATTCATTAACAAAGCAATTAATTCAAAGAGATAAAGACAAAGAATATCAACAGAATAACTGAAGAATACTTGACTGAAAGATGAGATGTTCCAATCTAAACCAAATTTACTTTTTAATTTAACTGCTACTCGAAACTTCTAAGGCCGCGGCAACTATTTGCATGCACAAGAAAATTCGGTTTAATTAGAAGATTTATAAAACCAGACCAATTTAAGATGCAAGTCATGGCTTTGTGGGAGAGTAATGAGTCAGATTTGTTAAGTGCAGTTAAAGCATCTTCCACCCTTGGTGGCATGGTGCCCACGAAACAATCAGTCCAAATGTCTAAAACTGATGTCCAGAATCATACATCTTGCTGAAACAATATCTGAATAGTGGGTGGGTATTGTGTAACCTATAAAAACAACATTAGTTATTTTCCTTTCTTGGAGCATTTTGAATAATCAAGGTTCACAGTGGGGGCAAAATTGTTTATTTTACCTATTAATTATAATAAACTGTGGGACAATGTGCGCTTGATTTGGAAAATACTCCAACTGTGGCAGACGTCCGCAAAGAGACTTTACAACATACCAGGAATTCCTCAAAATAAATAAATAAATAACTAAAGAGAGGAGAATAAAAAGTCAGCAATAATTAACTAGATTTTCTGAAGTTTTGCCGAACTCTAATCACAAACTTTAACTTTATCATCCATGACTAAGCAACGACAGTGGCATCGTGTTGACAAAAAGAGCAGCAGCGCAGGGGGCGAAAGTGATTACTGAAATTAATCTTTTTCCATGGTGATTTATGAACGTGAGCTCCTCAGCAAGCCAGATAGGACAGCTATATCAGAACTGTGGGTGAGAACTGATAGCACACGTGGTGAGTGGTGCTATCTAGGTCAGCTAGTACAGTATATCATATTACACATTGTGCCCAGTGCCGGCGCACAGGCCTTGGCACAATCGGGAAATGAAGAGTGAGGAAAGTAGGGAAAGGAGGGCATGAAGTGAGGCTAACTGATGGGAAGAGAGGGACGACTTCCTTTTCAACAGTAATCACTGATAGTACAATTACATTGACTACTTCATATATCTAATCATAATAAATAGGAATGAATGAGTTTGAAATGGCCACACAATGATGGACCTGTGTCTTGAGAATGTTTAGCTACTTAAGTAAACAGTTTGTTATGTTTATTATATACATTACTATGCAATATTAAAAGACAGTATGTGCTATAAAGTAGACAGGGATGGTTTTACAACTCACCCTGTAGGTGCGTTCAGGGACTCTACTAAATGACATTCTTTAATCAGCTGCCAAATAGGCAATCACTTTTAACACAAGAACCAATCAAAATCCCATTATCCTTTCTGCCACCGCTGTGGGGTTTGTGTTAACTTGCTTGAAATTCAGAAAATGTTTCATATATTAATTCTAATTTTTGATTAATCACTTCCTATATGATTAAATTGGGCAAATTAAGTGAATGTAAAGGGTTTTTAGGTCAATTATCATGATCTAATAAAATAATTTCACACAAAAATATTACATTGTCCAACTTTTAATACTGTGCACAATATTTTGGTCAGAATATATATAAATGTAAATAAACCTCCCAAGAACACTTGGTCTACCAGTTTGTGTGTGTCCTTTTTCCTTTGGTGTCAGTCATGGAAGGAAAGTGGGTTGGATGTATGAACTAGGTCAAAACACCAAAACACAGCTGACACTCCTGTACTGACCTATATACTACATTTACAAGTAACCTATGTATAGGTCATGAAGACATATTACATTCAAAACATTTGTCGTGTTGTCTGTCGTGGGGACAGTGGGAGACAGAGCACTGCTCAGCTGCACTTAAGTCACTACACTAACCGGCATGTTTGAATAAAGCTTATACACATGAACACACCTGACTTCTTTTGAGGTTTGATGAGGAATCAAAATGTCAGCATTATGGCCAAAACTTTTATTGCTTTGCTGCATCTCAGAGTGGTGCAGATGGATGATGTGAGTGGATGCCTCTGCTCTCATGCTTTTCTATTTAATTTGTAGTGCTACGATTCACTAAGCATTTATCGCACGATGTGACAAGCCACAAATTAATACCTTTGGTCTGACGCAGATTATGACTGAGATTTTATTGGACCCTTATTGCAGAGTGTGACATGCAATAAACTTATGTAATCATTTTTGTTGGACACCCTTAAGGCTTCTGTACAAAGATGCAGGGTTTCTGTACCTGCATGTGCATAAATCATCAGGGGGAAAATCACTTAAGAAAAGAGGAGTGTACATATATTTGCTTACACTGTTGTTGGCACAAACGCAGCTCTCCAGCTTGGTGTAATGTCACACTGGGATATAAATAATATCCACAGGCACATAAAAATAACAAGAAGAAAATTACACGAGGGGATTCACCGAGGGGGCATTTAGGAAATACAAGACTGGTTATCAGCAACTTGAGACGGTGCATGCGTCTGTCATGCTGGAATGGTTGTAATAGTGAGGAATGACTGGCAAGAGTAGTGGCTGTAATTCAAGGACAATATTTAAGACAAGTATTTTATAATATGTTTAAATGCTATCCTCTGAGTTGACCTTTTAACTCCGGAGGTCTGATATCGCACTTTCACTCAGACTCAAAATCAATAAATCGTTTACAAGTAGGGACACTTTCCAATTCTCCCACCCTCTCCTCGCTCCCTTGCCCTCTGGTTCTCCGTTCCCTCCATTAATCCTTCTCTCCTCTCCTACTCTGCTGCTCCTCGGCGGGGCCAGGAGTTCATCCCAAGAGCCCTCGTCTGCACGCTGCCAGGAGAATTCAGTGGCCTCATGAAAAATACTTTCCACAGAGAGACAGAGACGAGGATATAAGAAGACTAGAGAAGGAGGAAAGTAGTGATGGGGGGAGAAGGGAGTTCAGAAGAGAAATACCAGGGATTATATATAGATTTGAAATGAGCAGGCTGTCAGCATGTACGGTGTGTGCGTGTGTGTGTGTGTGTGTTGGCTGTCAAAGTACATTAAGGGAACAGTGCAACAGCCACAGAGGACAGACTTTCCTGTCTGTCAAGCGCTAGACAAACAACTCAAACACGGTTAATGTTGAGTCACTAGACAGGAACTTTCTCTCTTTTTCAGAGCTGTCAAAAGCAGTTATGTGTCAAAGACTAACTCATGTACACATGAAGCAGCGAGCTATTCTCAAAACAATCAAGTCGTTTGCATATGTTCATTGACTCATCAAAATTTTCACAGCAGTGCTTGTGATGGAAGTGGGTGAACCCTACACTGTTGGAATGGGCTGGAGGATTAATGATACAAAACACAAAATGCTGAAAACCAAAACAACACCCCACAAGTGATATTCCATGAAAAGTGCTTTGTATTTAAACCGTGAATCACACATTCTTTAAATTCTTGAAAGTGTGGGTTTCACAATCTGAAGGAATGTGACATTTTCTTCACACAAAGAGTTTAAATTATCTTCAACTGAAATTATTAATATGACTAGACTTGAACCTAGTTAATCAATCGACACGAAATTAAGAAGCAAGGATTTTGATCTATTAATCTATTAATTACTTGTCATTTTTGACTCAAAAATGCCCAAAATTTACTGGTTCTAAAATAAGTCCTGAAAAAACTGGGTTTCCAAATAAAATCCAAAAACATTCATATTCAGCAGAGAGACTAGATGCTTGTTGGCTTCAAAAGAAGTGCTTGATATATTTGGCAATTTAAACAGATGTATTCTCCAAAGCTCTGGGTCTACATTATTTAAATGGCTTGGTGGTGTGGGCTGTCAAACACAGGGTCCACAAATACAGCATTAATCCCCCAGACCAGACACTGAGGTTAGGCAAGGTCAGGGAGGGATGATGGCTGCAGGCTCGCTATGGCTAAAAGACAATTAACTGACTAAAACAATCACAAGAGACTAAGAGATGAAAACAGTTTGGCCTGCGTTGTTTAATTTAAATCATTTGTTGCATCTTCATCAGCAACGATTAAAGCTCTTAGTGCCTCTGAGTGCACAATGGACAACAGCTGCAACCTAAAGCCTTCCTCCAGGAAAACACACACAAATACAAACACACACAGAGCAATCCTGGTGTGTTGCCCCACAAACACTGCATTAACTACTAAACCACTTAGATACCAAAGATGCACACACACATGCACAGATGACACACACAGCTTGAACTTTGCTGTTATCAATGACCTTATGTGTCATAACACAGATTGTTGAACTCTGGGACAGTTGGCTTAAAATGGGACGACAGCATCTGGGAAGCATGTTCAAAATGTTAACATCTTTTCTTGAACCAGTTCAGTCGTCTATGGAATAGCCAACGAGTGATCGATAGAGAAATGTAATGTGTGAGCTGTTTGGTCTAAATCATGTGAGCAGGAGTGTGTATATTATAAGAAACTGTGTGTGAGCGTGTGTGTACATGGATTATGGATTACTGTCTGTAATCATCTTAAAGGCCAGTAGGACAAGGCTACACCAAGACACACACACACACAAGCTTGTATCACTAGCCCTGTGAGGCATTCCACTAACATAATGTATTTTCTAGCCCCTTACCCTAACCTTAGTTATCACAACCGAATGCCTAACCTGAACCTTTACCTTAACCTAATTCTAACCCAAACACTAAAACAAGATCCTAACCGTCAACAAGCAGTGTGGGCCGATGGGGACCTTAAGTTTAACCCACTGTGACAGGAAGTCCTCATGTGTTGGCTTAAAACAAACACAGGTTTTACAAAGTTCCTGGTTTATATGATTAAAAATAAGGATCAAGATGGGATTCATATGTGCTTGTGGATGATAAGGTAAATTTGACTTTTCTGGATAAAAAAAGAAACTATTTCAGCCTCGGTCACTGAGGAGACAAATTGCAGTTTTACTCACACTGTGTCCTTTAAACACAGCACCAACATTATAGAGTAAATAAAAAACACTGGACGCATAAAGTTGTCTCTTAATGTGGTTTAAATGGCAATAATGTCACCACAATACAGAGCAGCAGCAAGGCTGTAATACAGAGCATAAACTACTGTGGAATCAAGAGGCATCTATCTGTGCTAATTTAAATTATGCATTTTTGCATAAACGTTCGACAGTAAAGTTGGTTTGCGGGTTGAGTTATTTCATTTTCACATAAAAACTAATTGGTATTGTAAGAGCCCATCTGCAATATAAATGATGATTTAATTCACGCTCAACAACTTGAGGTGTTGACATTGCCAACAAAGTCTTGGCTGCATTTGGCCCTAAAGTTTGATATCTAATTTCTCACCATCACTATTGAGACTCACTTATATTCCCAAGCTTTTCTTAACGGCACTTTACAACTTTTTTTTTTTTGAAGTGCTCTATAAATGCATCTTCACCTACTGACTCACTTCCTTTGTCAACTGTTACAGGTTTATCTGCACAGCACAGCCCTGAGGAAGACTTAGTCAAAATATAGTGTTGCTCTGAACTGAAGTCATAATAAAATTATAGTTTGATTCAAACAGGACTGTCTGTAAAAAAAACATTAGCAGGATGACTAAATGTGTGCTTCCTGTACCAAAGTATATATTGGAGTTTGTTTGCTCCCAGGTCCTCTCTCCCATTAAAGGAAAAATGTGACTCTCGTCATATTTATAATAAACATTATCATCTGCTTTGTGCACTACTAACAGATACACCCTCTCTGTTCACTTTAGATCTCTTGAGCTCAGTAATCAACTTAAAAGAGATCAGCAGATCAGAAGAACCTGAGAAGATCTTCATGTTCCCTCAGGGGGATTGAACTCTGGTCTCTCGGCCTGGAGAGAGAGCTATTATCTTGTGTACGTGAGTGTCTGCATGTGTGCGTCAGACCTTTGTCTTCTGGTTGGTTTGCAGAGCATGAACAGGTCAGAACATGAGCTCGGCACTTTTTAGTCTTGAAAATGAACTAACAAACATTTTGAATGATTGTACTGTCATTATGTTGGACATTAAACACTGAGCATCTTTCTGGTGTGATTTTTTTGAAAACATAAAAGAAAAAAAAGAAAAGTATCAATGCAAAAATTACATTTACTTTGAAACTTTAAATTCTCATAATATCCATACATCTAATGAACATATAGAGCTAATTAACACAAGCAGATTGTGGAGTGTTGCTGTCACTACAGCACGTTCTGGAGATGGCTGACTTTATATTTGACAAACATTTACAGTAAAAGCAATAAGAGTATATGACAGACAGAGTACTTTATTAATCCCATTGGGAGGTTTCCTCCGGGAAATTGACAACAGACGGAGTACTTTATTAATCCTATTGGGGTACTTATTAACAGAAGCTAGATATTTTATCAGGTGAGGTGACAACAAATGTGTTCAGGGCTGCACAGATTTTTTTAGTCTTTCTAATAAAACTTTCTAATGACACAAGCAGTACTAAGAAAACAGTATAACCCTATCCACTACTCTGATCTACCCTGTGCCAACAATCAGTCAACATTTAGCCAATAATGAATATCTAAAAATAAACAATGATCTCTTAATCCTTTACTTATTAGCTAAATGATAAAAAAGAATTTCGTTAAATAATTGAGGACAAAGTTCAGATGCCACAAGATGGTGATGGGTTGTCATTACAGTCTAAGACTAAAAGCTATGAAAATCAGTTTGAGCGAGCAGCTGACACAGCGACCAAATCACAAGCTGGCCTGCTGGACTATTGGTGAATACCATGTAAGTGCAATGTCGTGGTTTTTAAAGCCAGTCCAGTCTGGGACCTTTCTCAGATGTCATGGGGTGACCTATGAAAAACGCATCTGTCTTACATAATAACATAAGATACAGTAGTAATGTCTCACCTGACTGTGGGGCTGTCATCAGTGTGTGTGTGTTGTGGTGAGTCGGAGGAGGCAGGACCCTCTTCCCCGTCCTGAGGCAGCTCTTCACATTCTGCCTCACACCTCTCGTCATCCAACAGCTCTGTGATCTGAAGACAGACATGTACAAAGGACACAAAGGTTACCATCTGAAAATGATCTATTTCTTGAGATATATACACAATGAAATTAAAAAAAAAAAGTTAATAATGTTACAATTATGATGTTACTCAATAATAAGTGAGAAACTCTAATGCCAAATATTTAAAAACACTATGCTGGTTAAAAAAATAAATACTGTTGAGGCAAAAGGAAAGTAAAAGCAGAAAAAAAGCAGAAGCAACTTATGCTCCAGTTATTCATATTGACATTTGATAGCCTCAGGAGAGAAGTCAGTAGAGAGAATAATAGTTCCAGTTCCTGGTCTTTTGTCTGTCAAAATACAAAGAGTGCAATGGACAAATAAGATATTTCTTTATACGTCCCACAATGGGAATCAGACGGACAAAAAGTCACAGTAAAGTTGTATTTAACTAAATTGGTAGCAAAGTTGTCGTATCCAGCAGATTTCTGAGATTACACCTGTAACATGTTATTCTCAAAGATCATATCAATAAAGAATTACCACTTCCCTCCTTATTTTTATTTTGTTTGTTTGTGACTTTTAGCGTCTGGAGATCAACTGTCCAGTAAGGAGGAGAAAGACAGAAAGGTGTTAACAGTCTTTCTCAGAATGTGTGCACAACAGGAAGGACATATTATAGTTTGTTCCATATGACATCTAAATATAGATGGAGCTAATGATTAACACACTGACACCACAGATACAGTGGTGAGCAGAGAGATAAAAACGGAATGAAAAATAAGGGGAGAAGAGGAGGGGGGGTTGAAGTGATATATCATTTTCATGTTGACTGAGCAATGTACCCATACTTGACATTGCAATGGATTCAATACGGCAAAGTGAGCCTGCCATGATACACTATTAAAACAAATTTACTGCTTGACATAAAACAAAAAATTTGACAACATACTGCATTTTTTAATAATTATTTGGCCTGATTTAAGTAGGTGTTGGTTAAAATCACTCATGTTACAATTGCATTCAAAACAGAGGAAAAACAAACAACTATGTCATATTGATTTTTCTATAATAAGTTTGTTTGGAGGAGTAAAGACCATGAAAGAAACAAGAATTGTGGTTGGAAAATGCTGTACTAATCAAAGTTATAAAAGTATATTGAGTGAAATCATGCTTTTAACACAAAATAAGAAATTAACATTACAATGTCATTTTTTCCAGTTCAGCCCTAATTCAAAGGAAGAAGTCAATGAAAGAGATAGAGTGAGTGAAGAAGACAGGAGAACGGCAGAGAGAGCCAAAGGGAGGGGAAGGAGGGAGCGTAAATCAATCAGTAAATGAGAGACGGGAAGGAGAGACATGGTAGGGAGGTAGATGCTGGGGAGGGAAAGGGAGGGGAGTGAAAATGCAGACAGAAATAACTCATCATAAAACAGAGAGCTGACAGCATGTGAACAAGACGCAAACAGAAAGCCTTGGACAGTAGTTTGTTATCCATAAAACAGCTCCCTTCTCCCTGTTATTCAAGTAGAAAGTGTTTTTTCAAAATAAATATTTGTTCTGTAATGTTATCAGGTGATGACAGCTCAACTTATACCTACAGTCTAAAAACAAGCTTTTTCATGTGCTGTTGCATGCAGCGAGTATCTGATCAAACTTCTCAGGGAAAAACCATGGAAGGGCTAAAAGGTCATGAACCAGATTTGTCATCTTGAGACTCTTTCTTTCTCCTCCACTTCGTCTCTCCTTTTCTTTCCTCTATCTTCAACAACAACCCCATCTGCTGCTGTCACTGTGTCGTTGCTACGGCAACACCTCTGTTCAAAGAGCTCCGATTGGCTGTCGGGGAATTTCTTGCATCGTCACAAGTGCAGATCAGGGAGGATGACTCACAATGCTACTCTGTGTGTGTGTGTGTGTGAAAGAGATGTGATTAGGTAAAGAAATCCTACTTTCAGACGACAACTATTATTTCATATCTTTTTCAAAGTCGTGTGTTGGTGTGCAGCCAAGCAGAGCCACAATGTGATGTGCATCTTCATGTGTAGGTGTGTGTAAAATGTTAACTAAATGACTAAACGGTGTGAAAAGCTGAGAAATAATGATTTATCACCACACCCTCTCACTCCAGTGTGTTGTGTGTATATGAACAAAAAAACAAATAAAACAAGTCGACTCTGATGCCGCCCTGATATATTTGCACAAATCACCTTGTGCTCTGTGCCAATTGCAATTTAATAGCGTAACTTATTTAAAACTCTCCCTGTCGGTCATTTTTCAACCGCCGTCAAAGTAAGTTGATGAGTGTTAGAAGTGAACTAGGTTTCTACCGGAGCATTGGCAGCAGTAACTCAAAATCAAAATTTCTTCACTTATTTATATACCTATATATAATTCAGTGTTGACCAGTAATTTCTTAGTTTGAGATATTCAAACAGACAATTAAGACATTTTTAAATGTACAGAATTAGGCACCTTTAATTGAAATTAAGTCTAGACAGAACTACATTGAAGATATCTTTAATATGAGTTTTGACGAGTCATACTTTTAACAGGGATATCTGTCTATCTTTGTACAAGTCGTGAATGCATTACAGATATATTTTATGTAAATCCTGTCACTCTTTAAAATGTCAAAAGGGCTCGTCATAAGTGTGGACATCACAGATATGCCACCCTAACAACTAATACACAAGAATCAATCAAATCACCTGGGAGCGTTCACGCAGCCTAGTGGTTTGGAATGAGTTTTTATAATGGTAACAACCCTGGTTCATTTTTCGACTGAAAGTGAAGGACGATTATCTAGAAGAGACTAAGAGGACATTTGGGGATAACACCATTACATTAGATCAAACAGAGCACTGGACAACTAATCTGAAGAAGGTTATTAAACAAACAGTTTCCTGCTATCGTCATCCAGATTTTTCTGTCTCAAATTGTTCCTGATTTCATGGACAGAATAAAAAATTTCAGCAGGACCTAAGTGACCTTGATTTGAGGTCTCATCATATAAAAGTCATTCAAAGCTATTCACCAGCAATATGAACGAATGATTCCATGAATATAACCTTGGATGATACACCAGCTACAAAAGCATATTCTATGAAGGCTGCTGATCGCTGATGTGGAAAAATGAGTCTCTAAATATAGGTCCCCTTGTGTATACTCATTAAAATGCAGGAGTTGACATTATGAACAATGAAAACTTGAATGTATAGCTGTCCCCTGGGCTATAGGTGTTCATTCATGGTGTGAACAGTGTCGTGAATATGATCAAGGCATTGCTGAGTAAGTTGTCAGAAAGCCTTTGAGGTGACGTAACAATATTAGAGGATAAGAGTTGTTAAATCCCCTGTCAGGATGACCTGGAATGGTCATTCATACAGCTGACATTATTATCCCCTTATTTAAGACTGTGGAAAATTTTAATCATGTTAACTCACAAATCAGAGTGAGTGTTTCTGTGTGTTATGTAGGCTTTTGACACACAAGTACATCTCTGTATGGTGCGAGTGTGTGCCCGAGTGGGTGAAACGACAAAGCAGAGAGCGCCCTGGAACAAAAGGTCCTGAACTTGGCCCTGGTTTAGCGGGCCGGTCCAGGGTTTCTGGGCGGAAAGCAGAGAAAACAACGAGCTCTACTGACATCACCAGTTGAACTGTTAGTGGGCCAAGAACACAGAACAATGACAGCTGACTGGGACTGACATTACAAGTCTCAAACTGTGGCCTACATCTGCGGTTTTCAAGGCTTTTTTGTTTCTGTCTTTCATGCCAATGTTAGATAGACATCAATGCGGTGAACATGCTGTACCTTTACACAACATAAGCAGGTTTTTCACAGAGTTCATCCTGTTTGACATTGAGAAAAACATTCAGAAGGCAAAGAAGAACTTTTTTCTTATTCTGAAAACTCGTGAGGTGTTTTGGATTTATCCTTTTGTGGAGAGGATACTGAATTGTCAGACTCGGTCTCGGTATATGAGCTGGATTTTCTTTTAATATTTCATCCGAAAATCTAATATTTATGGACTTTCCTTAATTTTTAATGCTATTTGCTGCAGTTCCTGTTTCCTTTTTAAAGAAAACTTCTGAGTGTTGCTGGACTATTCAGAAGTTTTGCCTGTATGAGCGCAGGGCTTTATTTTTAATTTCCTATGTTGTTTGCATTAGAAGCACAAGGTCTCAGCCTTGGCTTTGGTCATGTGGTCCAGTTCTGCAGTTCAACGCACAAGGAGAAAATACAGAAGAATACTGACAGACAGATCCTGGGACATAGGCAGACTGATTCAGGAAAGCTGACCTATATTATGGTTTTGGTTGCCATTCAGTCAATAAGCCTGTCTGTGATAATCTAATCACTAGCTGCTCTGCTGCACCATTAAAACACACAATGTGGGAGTGATGAAGGAACATCACTAATAATGATTGATGAGAGCAACTAATGAAGCTGAAACACCTGACAACAAATACAGATTAAGTCTTAAAACAGTGAATAAAAACACTCATCAATGATCAAATAATCTGCTCTCATATTGATCAGTCACATCGCTAAGCTTGAGTAGAAATCATATTCTAAACAAGAGGGTACTTGGGAAACAGCAGATGAAGAGTTATGAAAATAAGCATTTCAGCATTCGAGTGGCACTGAAAAAAAAAAGATCTTAGTGTAAAGGTCTGATCTGTTCAGCTTCTTTTCTTAGTGTGCTCCTGCTCATTTTAAGCTTGTGCGACTGTGCTGTTTACTTCCAGCAGTACCACTGGAGATAAGACCTCTGGCCCAACGTTCCTGCAGTGAGTGGGCCGTGTAATCTATCACTCATCCTTACCTTCAAATGTGTTAGAAAACTGATTTACAGACATCCGCACTTGTTCCGCTTGTAAAATGCTGTCAAAGTAAATAATTCAACAGAGCGGCTGTGTATCTTTAAACACTTGAAGGAAAACATACCACATATCCCCTTATAGAGATATTACACATCTCCCTGGCTGTCCAAGTAGGCCGTCACCTCCTCTTCAAATAACTCTGTTCCAACTTAAATAGTTTATTGCTCAACATCTTATCATTGTGTCACGGGATCATACACTGTATGTATATATGATCCAGTCTATATAGGTGATTCCCTGCTGCTCAATGTTGTGGTAACCTCTGGTACTTGTAACATTACTCCACTCGCCCTGTTCTAATTAATGTCCACAGTTCAGCTATACATTTGCTGTGGCATCAGAAACATGGCTCAGCTCCAGAAGCACTCGACTAAGTTGGCAGAGAAGAAGTAATAGGACACATCCTGATTCATTTATATCCTAAGGTTAAACTAACAGAGAGAAATAAGGCTGTCAGTAAGACACTAATTAATTAAGTAAACAGGCAGACAGTCTGACCGAGGCAGGCGAGACAAGTTGCCAGTCAGTCCTGTTTAAAACATGCTATACGTAACATTGCTGGCTTTATTTATCTCCTCAAGTGACGGCCATCATTCAGACATGGGTGGCCATAACCTTAATGTTACTGACAGCTTCATTGAGACATGACATGATCTTAAAGCTGCCTAAAGTAAGGAGAGAGCTTCTCAGTTTTCCCACAGGCTGTATCATTAGTGGATTAAAACTTGCTCAATTTCTAAAGGAGCTGCTGCTTTCTAATGCCACAGGATGCAATGTTGTTGATCATAGGAATGATGTTTTCTGCCTGACGTGCAACTTATAGAAACAGGTCCCAAGGAATCAAATGTGACAACAGTTGAGTCTTTGTGCCAAACTAGACCTAAAGTTTTGTATTGTACCACTATCTGTAAAGAGGTGATGAAATTTTATATTCCTACCTACAACCAAGTGAATGAGTTCTGATTTTCATTATTTTTCCTTACTCTATCCAGATATCCTGGCACCACCGAGCTTCTTCAAACACTGAATCAAAACAAACACACCCACTGGATTCAACATAGCAACAACAAGCCTCGACACAGCTTCGCTCTCACCTAAATAATAATTCAACTGGCTTCCATTTTGCCAACAAACAAGCCAAAATCCAGCTGAGCACATCTCAGTGTTAGATCCATGCCAGCCTCATTGTATTTCAAAGTTACACCCAAACATGCCATGACATAACTTTCTCTCTCTTCTTTCCCACCACCTCCATCTTTCATGAGCTTCTCTGTTAAACTGCTCTTCCATCTTTCACAATATCCACCCAAATCTTGAAATTTGCATCATCTGTTTGCATCTTATTTCTGTATTTTATTTGCATTGTTCCAACTAACCTCTGTGAGATATGTCAAACTCACTCTGCAGTCAGCAGCCAGGCTTAACTCAAAGCATGAAGCATGTGTGTTTCCTGTGTGAAAACGGGCGTGTGTGTGTGTGAGTGTGTGGGAGATAATCCCCTTCATGAGGGTTTGCTCGCACAGAGAGCCATCCCCAGTGTAGTGCAGGGGCTGGAGGTGTGAGTTGCATGGTTACATCATCAACCAGCTTCTTTTCTTATCCTTCCCCTCCCTCGCCATCTCTGCCTCACTTCATCTCTTTCTTCTTCTTCTCTCTCTGCACACTCTCCACTTCTCCCCCATCTTCCTGGCTGCATTTTCTCCCTCTACTTCTCTAAACCACCCACTTTTTTGCCCTTTCTATTACATAAGACACATGGATCAGTGCACAGATGATGTGTCTGTACAGATTTTTCTCAGCGTCCCTCTCTGCTCCTTCTACTGCTGCTCTCTTTCTCATTCCATGTCTTTGTAATGGCATATTCTCATCCATCTGGCACAGCAGCCAATCAAGAAAGTTAGAGAAAGAGAATTTGGAAAATAAAAATGAAATTCCAAAAGTTGAAAGAAAAACATTTCCACTCTTTCATACTTTTCTTATGAGTTTTCGTTTCAAAGCCAGAGCTTTTGTAAGAGCTTAGATTTGTTCTTGAATAAAGGAAGGATATGACAGATATTGACTCCAAGGGCTTAAGATTACAAGGCAAGCAAATTTGGAGCCAAGCTTTCTGCAGCGGAGCAGAGACATCAAGAATAAACTAAAAAAGAGAAAGTAACTGACATAAGGACGAAATAAAAATTTAAAAGGAGGGTGATGGGGGGGTTGGGAGTACAACCCTGAATCCAACTTTCCAACTTTCACAGTCTTTTGTTGCTCCTGTCCCAACTGAAACATATTGCTGCCATCATATTCAGAATATGCAGATATTTACAAGCGTAAATGAAGTTGGAGTGGTCAAAAATTAAATATATTGTCTTTGTCTTGTACTTTGCAGGTTATCACCTTCTGTTTCGTTTATGTTTTACAGAGTACCAACTATTTTTGGAATCAGGGCTGTAATTGAATTTGTGACCTACTGTAGATACTGAAGTTGCTCTTTCTCTCTTGGCCAGACTTTCACAATATCTGTTTGTAGCCTTTAACTTCAACATTTAAACATGACCTTTACAGTGTCTACACTCTTAAATGTGACAGGAATTACAGTAGCAAGACAATGTGAGATACCGATCAATGGTTGTCTCGTAATTATTGTGTTCGTGCACATAATCAAATAATAGTACAATGTAATCGGCAAACTGTAAAATGAAATGTTAACTGTGGCATTCTTTACACGGTCGGCCCAGCAGTGAAGTTGTGTTGCTGAGCAACAGGGAAAATGCCTTTGAGTTTGTTTGTTCGCCAGTCACATTATGTGTGTTCAATGTAAGAACACACATTGAATGTATAGTTTAACACAGTCAAACAGCAGGGAAATATGTTCATCATATGCTCAATTAACCATATTCTCAATTAAATTTAGAGTCAGATTCTGATCTTGACACTCAGAATTAATTCAATGACCTGTGTACAGGGTGTGTGTGTGTGTTTGGGTGGGGTTGTTCTACATTCTTGGGAGAAATACTTTGTTGACGGAGGAACTTTGAGAACGTTCAGTATGTGCTCAACAACAATAGATGAGGAGGAGATTACAGGTGAATATCAAGGTTACTCACATTCTGATACAACACAAGTTTGACCTGACCTATTACAGTTGATTAATCATTCTCAGCTTGGTTTATTCCCTGAGATTTGTTTCACTGAAGGAGAGTTTTTGTTCCTCGTTCCTACCTATGTGTCTCCTGATGTAGCCTGGTCTTGTAAGATTCACAAACAAGTAACACTGGACAGTAGACTGGGAGCAGTTCTTGCAATCGCTATAATATTTCATATATTGCTTTAATATAGTATGCAGTTTCTTTAATTCTTCACTGGTGCCAACAAGTACAATCAATAATCTATAAACTAAAAACTTCAATCCAAGATTGTTAAGCACATCACACGAGAACATCACAACTTCCTTCCTTCCAAATTCTCTAAAATATATAGAAGTCATACACTATCATAAGTCCTCCACTTAATATGTATTTGCTGTATCTAAAAATAAAATGAACTGTTATTATGAGTTTGCTGTGTCTTGCTAACAGTTTGACAAACTGAAAAAAACTGAGAAAATTGTATCTTCACTTTCCACAGAAGAAGGTTTGTCTGTTTTCTCTGTGCGTCAACTCAGAAAGAATTTCACCCCGATCCTGGCAGAGTGAAATGTCACATTCTACTGTGTCAGTGCCATTAAAGAGGAAGAAAAAAAGACCAAGAGGAGAAAACAAAGAGGATCTTGAGGGGTTTTGTAATTGGAAAGCTTTGCTATTACATCAGGAATGTTAACAGTGAATTCATGTATTCATAGCTATTTTTTCTGCCTATCAATACAATCAGTGTATAAATCTGCATTTATACACTGATTGTACAACTACAAAGACTCATTTGGATGGATGGAGGGCTGAGCAAAAATAGATAAAACAATACTTTATTTATGTCTAAGGGGAAATCATTACAGCAGGAGGGGAGAGATGTGTATGCTTAAGACCAAAGACTAAAACAGTCATTCAGCTTTTTAAGCATAAATTTCAATCACTTTCAAAGCAACTAAACAAAAAAAATATATTGTACATTGTTTGTCTTTGTTTATTTACCAGCTGTTCATATTAATTTTGACTGCACATTTTGATCATGATCATTTAATGCTTGCTAATTTTGACGTCAAGAGACAACAAACAAATATGAAGATCATTTCATTTCAAATATTAAAAGATTTTCTAGTTCACATGAGTGAATGTACAGATGAAAGACCAGATTGTGTTGACAATCAAGCACATTGCAAGGAATATATTAGAAGTCAAGCAAATTCGAAAACTTAAAAAATATGACAGCTAAGATTTAACATTTTCCAAACTTTGTACGCACTCTGCAAATAAAGAATAAATTGACTTAAGGGCAACCTCTCTGTTTCTCTGTGACCGCGACAGTATATAACAGAAAGGGATAGATAGAGAAGAAGAGAAGGAGAAGAGATTTGAAGCAAAGGTGATTGACAGTACCTGTTCATTGATGGAGCTGTAGTCGTTGGTGGTGGAGACGTCATCGTCCTCCGAGTCAAACAGGCCCTCCTGGTTGTCCAACAGCTCAGCCAGAACTCTGCTGACAGACTCCTGGTCTCGAAGGTCCTCTCCTTCTGTTGACAGACTGCACAAAGAAGAAGAGAGAAGAGTGTGTTGTGGCGGTTGTACACTGCTTCCCATGGGGTGTTAAATAATTATAATAGCTGAATAAATGCATGTGTAAGTGCCTCTGTGTGCCTGTGTGTGTTTATGTGATTATGCCACATAAATCAATCTCTCCCTGTACAGCAATTCTGTCCTCATGTTCCCGCTTTCTGATGATATGGGTCAATCTTCATCAGAGAATTTTACTCCCAGTAAAGATTTGCAACCAAATAATTTTAGAGTTTTGAGACATTTAAATAAACACGACACTGGCAGTGTCACACCATCTAAGTGCAGAAATAAGCATGCAAAGGATAGAAGCAAGGAACAAAACAATAAAAACAGCAGGATCATCTGTCTGCATCTTAATACAGTTTAACTAAATACATGTCAGTGTCAACATGTTAGCTCACAGTATCTGACAGAGATTATTACACAGCTGTATAAAGGTATCTTACTGGAAGATGTCTGGTCCGAAGACGGCGGCCAGCGTCCCAATGTTCCAGCTCTCCTGCTGAAGTGACGCTACGCTGGCCAGGAAGCGGCACAGGAAACGCAGCAGGCCGTAGTTCAGCTGGGGAAGCTGCTGCAGGAGGTACTTCAAGTTTCTACACAGCTCCTCTTCATTGCTGTAATCTGGGGATGTTTAAGAGCAGAAGACAGATTATTATTACATGTGAACATTAAAATTATAAACTTCATTGCAGCAAACATGTCTTACTACCTGTAATGGCTTTTTATTGGTAAAAGGTTCATAATCATCCCCACTATTAAGACTTTAATGCTTTATACATGCTGCACTCAGTGTTTCGACAAAGCTCCTCCTTATCACAGATATTGTGGAGCGAGTTACGGGTTATCAAGTCCTTCGTCTTGACCTTAAACATTCTTATCTTGGGAAAATATGCAGACAGTTAAGATAAATGTAAAAACCTCTGAGAGAGGCAAAATGAGGTGAAACAGGAAATGACATTAGGGAGGAAAATGTACAAAAGGTTAATCCTTGATGTAGTGTAGTACTGCCATTGTAGAATATAATACAATGAGAAATTAATGACAAGACATGGACAAATCGATGCAAACTCCCCCACTGCTGTAATCTGCACGACAGTAACAGGAACAACCATCATCAGGACAAGGGGATTAGAATAGAATAAATCTGTGAAGCAAAATAGAACAGGGCAAAGAGGAGAAGCAGAGCAAATGTGGAAGTGGGAGATCTGAGGAAGTGATTTTACATTGTCCATTAAACATGTATTAGTCCAACTTTTAATTTGTTCCCTGGATTGGTCTGACTGTGGCCCACAGCATAAATGATGTATTCCAGAAGTAAACCTTGCTGTTAATCTGATAAAGCACTTAAAAAGTGTCCATCTACATGTATCACATTTGAATTCCTGCAACTCACTTGATCATGTTTTCCTTGTTTTTCCAATTTTGGAAAAGCATCTTGATGGAAATAAATAACAGTTCTGAATAACAAGAAGGCAATATAAGCATAACATTTGCCATTAGAAGGAAGGTTCACATTTTTTGAAGTCTACACATGCACACACCCATGTACAGTGTAATTATTATTGGTTGCTGTAATCTTCTCTCCTGTCCAAACTAGACTAGTAGAAGCAAAAGTAAACAGACAGTATGAAAAAAGGGAGCCTAATGACTACAGAGCACACATGACAGTCAGTTTCTGCTTCATTTAGTGATGACACTATTGCACTGTGTAATCACAGCTTAGATAACCATAGTCCGCGTGGCCACAGTCATAACACATTAACACAAAATCAATTTGGAAATGGGAGATAATAGGATGTGTTTCGTTGGTAGCTGGTTGCCTCTATTTTGTGTCTTGATATTGAGTAAACTTATGCAAGTATACGAGCAGAAAAAGTACAAAACAGAAGCAAAAAAAGCAGTCCCTGTCACACACCTTGGTGTAGCTGTAGTATGTGTCCCTGTATCGCTGTTGGGATAACAGGCTCAGGAAGCTCCTGCAGGAAGAGTCGGAGCAAACTGACCGCTGATGCCAGGTCTGCCTCCTTCTCTAGCTCCACCTCCTCCCCGCTATCGTAACGCTGACGTAGCCAATCCACACGCTCTGCGTTGCCATTAACCAGGAAGAGCCCCTCCAGGTCCAGATGACCTGATGACACACAGAACCATAATTACTTCAAATAATCATGTCAAACTTATTAACAATTGGGTTACTGACTTAATTACAGTTTATTACATTTATATAGGTATATAATACTTTCTGAGCTTCCTTTGATCAATGAGTTAACGCCTTTCTTTTTAAACCACCTACCCTCCTGTACCAGGACAGACAGACAGTGAAGTATTTAAAGTAGTTTGAGTCAAAACCCAAACATAACTTGAGACTGACATAATCGCTGGAAAGATGACCTAATCACTAATCCACTAACCAGCCTCCAGCATTTATGTTTTAACCTCTAAGTAGAAGGTTTGGTTGTGGCTGAGTCTGGGCATTAATACCAGACAACGGTTTGTAAACTTTCAGTTGTTTTGTAAAAGTGCAGTGTTTCTCATACATTGATGTATGTGTGGCACATCGCCACATATTGATTTATTTTTTTTTTTGCTCTTTAAAATGGACAAAACCTTATTTCACTATAGAGCTGCATGCAGCACATTGATTTTCTCAGCCCCTTCTTGCCCTGCTCTCTCTCTCTTTCTCTCTCCCATTTGTGAACAGTCTCTTCTTCTCCTGCACACTCTGAATCAAAACATGATCATGTGCAGGAGGAAGGATTGTTGTTAGCTTTTGCCTGCAGAGAAGCAGAGAAGACGAGTGGCCGAATTCCTGACTAGAATCAATCCAGAGCTCACAAATGTTTAGTCATGAACAGCTCTGCACACATTTGTATAAAAAACTGATACACTCAAGTTAACTCGAATAAGTTAGTCTATGTTCTTAACCCAAAACTTCTTCAGTTGAGTCCTCTGACTTCAGGCTAAAGGCTACTTCTCTGCCTGAAGAGCTTTTGAAATGAGACCTTTATAACCTACTGGTCTACAAATGTGGACTTAGTATGATCCAGCTCCTGGATTTTTACATCCAGCTTTCACGATGTCAGCACACATGTACATGGATGTGTGTGTATACAAATGCATTTGTGAACTCCTCCCTTACAGTATGAAAAATAGATGCACGACCATGCTAACTGTTATCATTCCTATGTGTGACAACATCACTGAGTGTGTGTGATTAAAGGGGCAAACTGATAGCATCAAAGTCCTATCAGGGCCTGAGGGTTTGACATTTTTTCACATTATCATGTTTTCCCCCTTTAAATAATAAGGTATCTGTTCATCTTGTATAATGTTATGTACTATGCTGTCACATGAATCTCTTGCAAAGCATTTTGTTTGTTTTCTGCAGATACAACTACAACTGAAAAGTATGTGTATACCCACATAACTCTACAATTCTGACTTCTGCCCTATTCTATTAACTCTTATTTTATTTTGGCGTGCCTTAGTCCTGCAAATGCTTCATGTCACAATGGAGAACATCTACCACAGTGTGAAGTAGAAACAATGGCTGTCATATGAGAATGCTGATGAGCCTGTTTGGGTATATTTTTGGTGGTTCCAGAAGAAAAGCAGTAAACCGGCGGCGCCTAAATGAGTCAGTATGCTTCAAACAAACTAGTTTGAACACAGAGTTGCCTGAGCATGTCTAAAATCAAAACTGCCCACACTCGAACTAGGCAAAAAGTCTGCCGTAATAGAGAGGCGGAAGATGTGATGAGTCGTACAAATGGGGATAATGAAGCACACTGAAGCGCACACAGTCTATCCTCAAAGGAAATCATAGTGTTGCACTTGGATGTACACAAAACAAGTGGCGGAAGTAGTTATGTGAAGAGAGCCTGGGAGGGGAAAAAAATCATTATCTGCATATATTCTCACATCCAAACACCTTGAAAATGGCTGCATGAAGGTGGCACATTTGTCAGATTATTGATTATGTAGCGTTACAAAAATTGCGGGACAAAAAAGTTTTCGAGAATCCTACAATGACTTTAGTTGAAGCATACTGTATCGTAAGTGGGGCATAAAGTGACTGATGACTGATTCCACATTGTGCTATTGCTTTTAGCTAATCCTGTCAAATTGGGACTAATTGTCTGTCATAATGACTATTGCAGAAGTCCCATCTAAAGAACCTGGGGAGGATTAAACACTATAATAATGTTGGTAATGTTCTGGCTTGCAGATTATGAAATGGCTGCCTGGTGAGTCCAACTGACTCCTGTTCACTGCCTGGTTTCTAATCTGTTAACAAGCAAACACAATGTTTTAGCACAAATGTTCCTGTGGGACAGATTCCCATTTTACAACTCCACAGAATACTGCAGCAGACTCGGAACAGCACTCAACAGGACAACAGGGTTCACAGTCACAATCAGTGCAGCTAAAAAAATGATGTCATGCACATCAACACATTGTTGACTGATCATTCAATTAAAACATTACTCAACCTTATGTAATATTCAACCAAAGCACTCGGCCCCTGTTCAAACTATATGAGCCATTTAATCTGTCATAGATGCCGCCCCTTTGGTCCAACACACCTTCAATGCATTCCATTTTCAATCTCGGTCTTACATCAGATTACCTCCATGCTTCATATTTTCAACACCCTGCTCCTACAAAAACTGCAGACATCACACACAAATTAAATAAGAGAGATTAAAGCCTTTTCACTGGCTGAATAACTTCTGGGCTGGCAGCACCACTCTAATTAATGCGCCAGCAGAGACCCGGGAGGATTAAAGACTTATTACATAACCTCATATGGTCGAGTGGCCCACAGGTCACACAAACCACCAACCTGCTTCACTGGTCACTTGAAGGGACATGAGGTGAATTCCAATAGTAAAAAAAAAAATCCACTGACTTGATGGGTTTTAGATGAAAGCATCCGTATTTTGTGATGAACAGTATTCACTCCACAATTAAGACTGAGACAGGAAATTAGAAAAGGAAGCTCTTTTGCACGTTGAACTTGTCATTGCAGATGGACTGATTAGGTTTCACAACCCCAGGGCCACTTAAAACGCCTGTCTGACACACCCGTCTGTATTGTTTTCTGTTATATGTAGATATATGCAGTACAGCCAGGGTCCTGTTGATGCTACTTATAATCTTTAAATCTGAACATTAATTCCACAGCGGTCTTCAGGATACCTCACTTTATTTAGTAAGTATGCATTTTTATAGATTGCTACTACTGTAAAACGCAAAGTAGATCAATTTTATAAATAGATCTTTACATGCATATGCAATTTTACACAATATGAGACATGCAGTAATGTTGCACGGATTAGAGGATAATGAGGTTTTAAAACACAAGTTAAACAAATCTAATCGACCAAATGTATCTATTTCCCCAGGGTTTACAACAACAATGCATCCTTAGCACAATGAGGATTAACTGGTTAGGTGTCCGGCTGAGGGCTATATGGGCTACGTAACACTACTTGTACTGAGGGTGTCATGTAGCCAGATGCAGATAAATTCTGGATATGTCTGGTTAGTTTTAAAAAAACTTACATTTGGCTGGTGTAGTAAAATTTCCATTTTCTATCCGTCTCATCCTTTAGAGCAGGACGGCAACATGCTCTTATAAAGATAATGATATAAGACTGAAGCTCCTGCTCTGTGAGGCTTGAAGAGAAATGTTCCGGGGGGATGTGGGAAAGGCCCAGGGCCAAGAGTTTGGTAGGTTCCTCTCTACACGGTTAAGCTCGTCTGTTTTAACAAGTGGAGCTGCAGTTGACACAACTGTTATGTAATGAAGAAGGAAGCGGACCGGGGAGCTGTCTGCTGGTGCATTCAGAGTTCATCCTATCACATTAACTGGATCTCCACTAGCAACATATTTTGGTTTATCATGATGCAAGAGCAGTCAACAGCAGCAGGGTGTTTTTGGGAGACTGAAACATTACAGAAGGCAATCTGATGTAACTGAACACTCAGGAGACTTTACTCAGAAGTGATAAGTGGGACGCAAATAATGGAATTCAAAATATTCAAATGACGTATTATTATCAAATTATTCAAATTACACAGGAGCACAATGACAGTGGGCTGAAACTGGTCTTAATAATCTTTTACCATTTCAATCTGAAATCGATCTGAAAACCCTGTGTTACTCTACTGAATATAAGGTTAAAGATAAAATTTAGGTTTTGTTTAAACAAGTGAAAATGTTATATTATGTTGATGTTAGATCATTCAAAAGTTATGTACATTTGCTTTGAATAGAAGAACGGTGATACTGATGTAATATTAATACTGTAAAACTATAATTAAGAGCAAAACTGAGGGCAAGTTTTAAAATACCTGGAAGAGACATATAGGCACATTAACGCAGTTCAATACAAGAAATCAAAAATGTAGAATCATTCTGTTTCTATTTTGTACATGAAAAGTGTCGATTATTGTATTCAAAGTTTTGCCACTTCAATCATTTCAAAAGAGAAGAAGCCATTTAATGAAAGATGCCTAGATAATGTATAAATATGAACATAAGTCAAACGAAAATGGTGTTTCATTCAGTATTTGGTAAATCACTGTGCATTCTGTAACATAAATACTGACAGTGTTCTGTGCTTGTTATATAAAAGTCTCACTGTGCCTTGGCCATTGATTCTTCAGTTAAGAAGTAACAAAGACAACAAAGATTATAAGACTAAATTGGCTCAAACACATTTAGTCAAATTCCTGCAAACAAATGCGTCATCACAAACATGTGGGTGTGGATGAGTCATATGAATATATTCTATTGAGACCCTGATTTTATTGCTTTATTATAATTCAGATTTACTGACATTGTTGCATCAGCACTGATTCATAACATATACATTTTTGGTTAGTGAAAAATGTTAACAAAGTATCATTGTATCTATGTTTGTGTGTGTGTGTTTCTATCACTCACCATGCTCCTCAATGTATTCGACAATGTGTTTCACCAGTGCAGGAACCTCGTGGCCACTGATTGTGTGTGTGCGTGTCACCTCCTCCAATGGAACGCCAAAAACCCGCGTGGTGCCGGCTGAGCTCCCGCCCTCATTGCCTGGCAACGGAGACACGCTCTTCCTCATGGCCTCCTCCTCCTCCTCACCACAACCCCGCCAAGACCTCACGTCTTCAGAAAGAAGTAGAAAAGCAGCAGGGGGGAGATTAGACCAAAAACGTGAGATGGAATGATTTACAATATAAGATCCTTGGTGAACGATGCAGGTCGGCATAGAGATCACATAGATAGAGACCCAAGGAGGTAACAAGAAGAGTGACGAAGGGACGTCAGCAAACTACCTCTTCCACACAAACAAACAAAATGAGCACATCACACCAAAACACATGGGAGTGGCTGGTTTACACATTGTTGTCACAGTGTTTGTGAACCTCCCCTCCTGACACTTAACCATGAAAAAAGAAGAGGAGTGGGAGGGGAAAGGGGAGACTGGAGAGCAGCAATAGGCCACTGGCCAGCAAAGGCATTTACACCTGGTCCTTCAAGGGCTGTGGAGGGAACAGGTGGAGTAGGAGGAGAGAAGCAAGCGCATATGTCAACATGTAATCAGTGCCTGGGACTGGGGACAGTCTGCATGACCACTGCCTGCATATGTGACCAATCAGTATTTCTGAAACTGTGAATTTAGACCAAAAGTGGGTCGGATTAGTTTTTATAATGAGTCCTAATGACATGTCCACATTCAAAAGACCAGAGGGAGGATGAACAAGATTAAGAGAATTTAGTTTCCATGTTTAAAAATATGAGGTTCAAAGACACCCCTGTGTTTGGGAGCCACAGCAGGAAGAGAAGGAGACGGAGTGGAGGTTTAGGTAAGAGTAGTGGTGTTGGATTAAGAAGCAGATGTCCTGCCTATGCTAAATTAAAGAGGGGCTAAAGTAGCACACCAGCACCCCCTGTATAAAGTATTACTGTATCAACTTCTTAAAACTGTTTATTCCCACAGGGGATGTTTTAAATTACATAAACATGACTCAGCATGGGTGAAAGTAAGCTTTGTTTTTTTTGTTTTAAACCCAGTTGTCTGTTTCTGTTACATAATCATCATTTAAAAGGTCATTACTCAAATTAAACTCCTATCCCTGCAGTATTTGTTAAGTCCTTCGTCATCATCACATCTTAGCTCCCATACAAAGGGGAGGCTGAGTCTGACAATGGAATGGAAATCAACGCAAACTGAGTGAGAATCTGCAAAAAACAATTTCTGTTCGAAGTTGGTTGGTTGGAAGTTGATGGTTGGTTGGTGAGTAATCTGAATGCAAACAGCAGCAGATGGTGTTCATTCTACTCATCGGGGAGGAGGAACATCACCAAATGTTTATCAGAAAATATAATCTGGTTTTGCTCCAATTAAAATAAAGCTTAGCGTACATCTCAATATTATATTATAACAGCACAGACATACTAACCTGCAGCTATTTTTACATTTTTTTTCCTATTTTAAGCAACAACTAATTCAACAGCAAATTTACAAAGAATATATTGAACAGACGCAGCTACTGACCACAAATAGGTGCACATGCACACACACACACAAACACTCATATTGTATAATAGGGCGGTCAGACAGGATTTTTCTGCGATGAACAAAGTTTAACTTGTTTGCAGTGGTCAGCTGTTTGCTCCTCCTCTTACTCGGCTGATAACCAGTTTTAAACCAGTTTGTTGTTGTATTTATGTTCCACGTGTTACATAAGGTGACAAGACAAAACAGCTTGTTTTGTAGCAGTAGTTGTTCAAGTCTAAGGCTGCAGGTTACACGTTATTCTTACATGACATTCAGTGTGTAGACGTGCTGCTTTGCACCTATAAGAACCAATGAATCAAGCTTTGTTAATAGGCCTTGGATATATTTGATGCAGAGCTTTTTGTACAGTACAATTTTCAAACTGCAGCCTACATTAAAAAGAACAAAATCTTAGTATGTTTTAAAGGGTGAAAATTGTACATAAGAAATAACAACAGCCCCGGGAGATTTTAACAGTTGTAACTAATTTGCATTAAATGTGCGAGTTGGCCAAAGAACACAACAAACTCTTGGCTGTTTTCTAATCAATATGCTCTCTGTATGCCGGAGTCTGTCCAACAGAAGTTTGATCAAAGACGGTTTCCTCGAGACCGAAGAATCACTTGGAGTTGTTTTGAAATATGAAAAGAAAGAGTGTGATTGTGTGGCTGTGATTTTTTTGCTGTTTAGAGTCTTATCCAGAAAAAATGATCAAGTTGACTGAATTTTGTCAAATTCAAACAGGTTATTAGAAGCTAACTGTGCAGTTGTTCAGGGTAAATGACTGATTCTAAAAAAAGCTTTGAACCATGACCTCCAGGATTCCAGGCTGCAAAATGGCTTTTAAATATTTCAAATACTGATGTGCAATGGATGTGTATGCATGGCTGTGCATGTGCGTGCGTGCATGCGTGTACTCACCGTGTAGCAGTGAAAGTGTGTCCTATCCTCTCCTCCCCTGGCCAGTGAACCACTGAACCATCTATGGCTGCTTCAGGTTGTGGCAGAAGATGAGCCGGTAGTTCCTCATTGACGGACCGCTAATCCCTCTTGCAGGATTCCTTTCTAGCTACACTGAGGGGCAGAGAGAAAAGACAGAGGAGGAAACAAAGAAAAGGAGAAAAAAGAGAGAAGAAAGGTTGAGGGTGGAGACAGAGGTGAGGAGAGGGGAAAAGATGGAGTGTTTTAAGTAATAATCCCTGGTGTCAACATCTCATTTGCAGCTTTCTAGTGTAATATAATGCAACTGTGTTTCAAGCTGCACCATATCTACACCTTTTACATTTGATGTTCTCGTCACATGCTGTCAAGCCTTTGCTAGGAAAAAGATTATGGCACACAAGAAGAGATGCATATTACATTTGTAGCAGCAAAAAAAACATTTAGATTTGTTCTCACTCCATCGTACTGATTCTGCTCAGTGTTTCTAGTTCTTATTCAATTCAGGGATTCTTACAATTCTTCATATTATTTCAGTACGAAAAAGAAATAAAAAGTATTGAAGAGAAAAAAAACACCTTAATTTTTCAACAGGTTTAGGCTGCCATAATCAGTAATGTGTCATCAATGAGAATGAATACCTTTCCATTCAGCACTAACAAAAGCTTAACAACCTATTAAAAACTGCAGTGCACATCATTAATATAAAATGGGCCCTTCCAACACATTCACTGCAACATAATGTGGGCATCACAGACTATTAGGTCCAGGCCATATGGGCATACCAGCAAGTTAATTTGTTCTGTGCCGCAGTTAGACACAAACTTTTAACCATCTTGATGCCTTAAAAAGCCAAAGAAAGAGCGCTTCCTACAGAGAATCATCCTCAACAGAAAACCCAGGAAGGAAGGTATTGAAGTACAGGCCATGCTGATTGAGTACCATAAACTTTTATGGAATTGAAGTGCACACACACCACAGCAGTAACTGCTTAGTAATAATGAATATCAGAAAAAAATATAAATATACACATGATGCTGTGACTCAAACTAATGTAATAGAATTAAAATTCATCTGAAAATACCAATTGACCACTTTTGCCTTTCGGCTCCAGACTGTTTACAAAAGGACAAAATTAAGCAAATCACTATTCAATGCAATTAGAACCAACTGCAACACAAGGAATTTATGCAATAAATTAAGCAAGTGCTTACTAAACTGCATGCAAAATACTTTTGAACAAATTGGATGCAGATGACCAGTGAGACACAAAATGAGGGAAAAGAATTTCACCACACAAAAATAATGCATCACAGAACAAACATTATGAGTCTTTGTATTCTAACATCATATAGTTATGGTCAGACATAATGTTATAGAGAATCGTGCATTTGCCGTACAGTGCCCACAGGAACCGCACTTTGGCTTTAATACATACTAGGTTATAAACATTTCAACCAACATTCATGTCTGTGTCTCCTTCAATTGGCTGAGCTGACCTGTTTCATTCAGAAAGGCACGCCATGTTTTCCTCTCATTTCACTGTTTTTGGTGCTCAAGAATTCTAATACATTTCTCTTTTTGTTTTCTGTACTCCCCCTGTCACTCTCCAGTTTCTATGCCCCTTTTACCTCCTTCTTTTCCTTATTCAGCACCTTTCCTTTCTTATCCTTCTTCCTTCCCATTTTAATTCTCTCCTCTCCTTCATCTTCCTACTTCAAGGCTTGAGATGTCAGTAGTCCAGGAGTCTGCTGGAGGCAAGGACTGAACACAATAATTAAACTGACACTGGTTAGGCTAGTAAGCTGTGTGTGTGTGCAAGTGCGTGTGCATGTTTTCACATGGGCATGCCTGTGCATGCCCAAGTGAATTGGAATGCGAGCAAACTGTCACTTCGGATCTTTGTATGTTAGCTGTGTGCCTGTTAATCGATGCCAATTCGATGTGTGTGTGTGTGCGTGTGTGTGTGTATGCATGCGCAGGTGTACGCATGCATGACTTGAGAGTGTCGAGAGCACAACATCAAGTGTCTTGAAGTGGGAAAATAGTGATACAGATTTTCCTGAATCTCAATTCCATTCACATATGACCCCATGCAGGAAATGTTCCTGAACATTTCAGGGATGAATTGCATGTGTGAAAGGGGCATTAGAGTTTACATGAACTGGGATGTGGACTAGATTGTCCAACTAAGTGTGAGGAGATAAACTGTCCTAGGTTCCCTCAGTCTGACTTAGCTGGTATACATGGGAATCTGACCATGTGGCAAAACAGTAAAAACACAGCTCTACTGTACTTTTGAGAGTCTTATGGAGTCATAGAGACAGAGAAAAATCATTTTAGTTTAGTTCTTAAATATGTTGTACCATGACGAGGTAGAGTGCCTTCACTTTTTGAGAAGTTCATTCCCCTTGTCTGGTGATACTGACTGACTAGCTGTGCTTTAGAAGCACCCGTTTTGTGTTACACTGTGATCAAATTTTATTTCCTTGATAAGGAATTCAAAAGGTTTCAGTTTTGATTTGCTGTTAAATATAACTCTATTAAATGCTATCCAACCATGAACCTGCTTACAATAGCTTGACATTGAAATTTATATAAATTAGAATAATTCTTTTGAAAATCCACGTTATCAATGCTGAAAAATCTTTATCCATGTTGCCCATCTGTGCTACACAAACTCTGCAGTATTGCACACGTGCACCTATTTGAGCGTGGATAGATTTTGTTCTCATTCTCCTTCTAGAACAACTGTCATTCTAACTTTCCTGCTAGAACACACTCTGTCCTGTTACTACTCCTTTTTTCTTTTACTCTCTTATGTCCTTCCTTTCCTTTCCTTCATCTTTATGCTGCATGTTGCACAAGCTATCCGACCTACTGGTGGTCGGCATCACCTGAAAGTCAAGAGGAGCAGGCATGAGCAGGAACGGGGAAAATACTGAGTTAAAAGAAGCATCTATTTCTTAACATTCCCCGTATGTCTTTCTCCTTCTCTGCAGGTGTCTCACTCACCAAAACCAGTTTATACTTTCAAAGGATAAAGGATTTGCTCAAGCCTGTTAGAACTATCCACCTCTGCAGAAATAGTTATATCATTAAATCTTAACAGTACTCAAGGTTCCTCAAACAATGCTCACTCAGTTAATATAATGAGGCAACAGACAGTACAATTCTAACCAATAACAAGCATTTTTATGAGTCTTGGCAACTACCGTGTGGAAAAAAAATTCCTGTGCCAGGGTATGAAAGCTGTAAACTCTGAAAACTGCAGCCTGTGCAACGCTGCAAATGTTTCAGATACACTGACAAACTTATTTTAAATATTTTAGGTGCAAAGGAAGACAAGGAACCATTTCAGCCATAAGTTGTTCACCCTTCATGCAAGTTCAACATTTTTATTTGGTAAGAAAATGAAAGAAAATAAAATCCCTTGTCAAGACCTTTTAAGCATACTAAATGTTACTACATTGGTGAGACAACGATGATTCACTCACTGCTTTTAGTGAAGGTTTTTTAGTATTCAGCTCAGTGCCAGTTGTTTTTTGTTTTTTTTAAAAACTGTTATTTCATAATGAACATCATATAGGATCTGGCAAACATTTACAGCTCAGGGTCTTTAAAGCTCCTTATATAATATAGCACATATAATTCTAAACAGATGTACAAGGTTGAATATAAATCTACACATTTATAATATGGATGGCACCAAAGACTGAAACCTCCATGTTGGTGCAGTGTTGATGCTACTGAGCTGCACAGAAAAAAAGGAATTCAGCCTATTAACTTTCTAAAACACAGGCAGCTCTGAGGTTGGATGAATCGGTTTGCTGCCTTAAATGGTCCCTGGTCTGGTCTCCTCCTTATTTTTTGGTATCAGAGCAAGTTTCACTTTGCTTCCACCTGCAACCTACTTTGAAAGGTTTTCTTGGCACAGAGTTTATTATTATTCTATCATTATTAGTTTAAATTTGACCAATATATCTATGATGATCTATGATTCACTGGTACACAGGAGTAGGCAGGACAGACCGTTCTGCCAACGTGGAGGAAGCTTTCACTTAGACCAACTCATAGCATCACAGTATTTTATCGGCATGATGGCTTAGAGATTCTTATTTATATGAGTTACATTCATCAGGGCTGAATGAAACTCACCTCCACTGGTCAGTTAACTGGCACTACCTGGGTGCACATTATACAGTTCACAATTTCACCGTAGATTGTGAACAGATATTGCTTGGCCTGGCGTGTCTGCTGTCTTTGTTGGGATGAAAGCAAGTTTGAACTTAGCTGAACCTGAGCAGAATTTTAAACAGCACCTCTCAAAGATAAAAGTGATTTTCTTTTACCTTTTCCACCGCTAAAATGAATTTTTCTCTCAATCTATATTGTCATTTCAGAGACTAATCAAGCAAATCTTTTTGGTGAATATCTGATAAGTTTATGTTTGATTTGGCCTCTTGAGAGTGAAAAAGATATCCAACCTCACAATTTTCTATATGTTGCTGGCTAAAGAGAGCTGAACCATTTTCAGGTTTTCCTCTTACTTGGGCTTATTAAACGTGGTTTGCTGGAGCCCTATGTTTGCTCGGAAAGACTGCCAGGTCCTCTAAAGGCATTCTTCAGCCTCTATTCTTTCCAAAACCAACTGAACTGGCACTGCTAGGTCCTAAGCCTCTTTAAAAGCTAGAGAAAATCCCACTATTGGAGCTGAAATGCTTGTATTGGGTCAAGGCCTTTACTATTGAAATTAGAAAAAGTACCACACACCAGATAGTTTTGTTCCCAGCAAACTGAGGGGATATAAAAACCCTAATGACTGTATATTGTTGAATATAATGAATATAACGATCAACAATTTGAGGGCCTAAATAACACAGACACCTTTTAAACAAGGGTGGTCCTGTTACTGCCAGGCTCAACACACTTTAACAGACAGATGAGGACAATGACACTCTGAGATTAGGGAACTCAGTGTTCCCAAACCAGTGCCTTGTCTGCCATGAAAACTGACCCTAAAAGGCCTCTGTAGTGAGGATTTGTTCAGTAATGGAACAGTCTAGAATGTCTCTGTCTGTGTTTCTTTCTGTCTGTCTGTGTGTCTTAATCCTCGATATCATGCCTGACAACTTCCTGCTCAACAATGAGGGACATTGTTAGAAGGGAAACAGAGAAAGTTAAGGCAGCACTCTAGGGACAGAAAGGAAAAAGTAAGTGAGGGAGACAAAGAGGAAACTAAAGGACCAGAAGGGAAACGGGCCAACAAAGAGATGTATATAAGGAGAGACATGACTAAAGAACAAGACAGTATAAAACTATGTTAAAGAAAGTCAGCTGCCTCATTCATTTCAATGAGCAATTCAAATGTTTACATAGCGCTTGTATAGATTAAACGAACAGCTGTATGATAACTTTCCAGAGTCGTTAAATTCTTTCATAGTATTATGAACCCGTATGCACTGTTTTGGTGTCAGACAAGCCTTCAAACAAATCTAGATCTATGAGTCAAACTGACCTAAAGCATATTGTCCTACCCTATACTAAGTTCATCATTTCTCTCAACTTTTAAGAGACAGATAGGACAAACATAAACTGAAAAACAAGGATGGAAAGAGAACACAATGCACGGCATGGAAATAGATCAGCTGTATTTGGAAATCTGTACCTGTCTTAATCCAGTTTTCAAAAACAGCTTTACCACAGTGGTGGCAGCAGTAAATGTAAATAAGCCGGATCTATATCAGATTTCAGTTAGTGTCTAAAAGCGGCACCTGCACACATCCAGAGATGAAGGCCGGATAGTGATCTGCAGGAAGCAAATGCCTTTTAGCAGAAAGGTCACTGGTTCAATACGTGCAATGCTGTTTGACCTTGTGAAGTATGCTTTAAAGACACATTTAACCTGAATACTGGTTCAGTCATTTTGAGTCAGCGAGTTAACTGACAGCAACACACAGCAACAAAACAAGCCGGAAATTTTTTTTGTGAATTTCCCCACTGTGGGATGAATAAAGGTTTATCTTATCTCTTATCTTAAAACAAAGCAGGAAGAGAAGATCAGACCAGACTCCTCACTGAAAACTGGTTCGAGAATATCAACAAAAAATACCCTGATGTCCTAATACCCTTTCAACAGACAGATCCCTTTCCTCATATGTTCAATATTAATTATTGAAATTATCATTGCAGACGTAAGCAAAAGCCTGGGCTTCAACAAATGAAAGAGCACATTCATATTTCATTAAGACAATTTTATATGCATCACATATTAGAACAAACCTGTTATGTTTAATCTGTGAACTGCCAACTAGCCTCAGTTCCATCAAAACAGTGCACGACCAAAAAGAGGATTAAATATTCACAAGAGGTTATGAATAAATCAGCAAATTTCCTCCGACTTGCATCATGTTGTTAAATCTCTGAAATAAAAGAGATCAAAGCAGTTAAACTTTGCAAAGTCTATCACCACTGGCCAAACTGTCACGGTCAACCAAAATCAGGCTAGTAGAAAGTGACAGACAGTGGACAGTGAGAATCCTCTTCAGAAGCTAAGATCAGATCGATCAGATGTCTGCGTCAAAGCCCACAACCCCCACGATGGACAAAAAAGCTGAAAAGGAATGCAAATTTAATTCCAAATAAGAAGAAAAAATGTTCTTTGCCAATGAAAAAACAGATCTACAGACTACTAAGTTCACTGAGTCTGTTGTTTTAAAAGTTTAAAGGGGTAAAACAAGCAGAACAACGCCTCTGACAAACAGAGACAAACCCACTGACCTCTGCTCTCTGACCCGATTCTCCACAAAACAATCAGCGACAGAATGAATGCCTGTTATTTCTGTAACATTCTTAAAGCACAAATCCTGTGACTCTGACACAACACATAACTTCCTTGTACTACTGCATGACCAATCGCATCCAAATGAGCACACACCTAAAAAAACACATAAAACAAACACAGTCTGTAGATTGGTAAGTGTGGGCTGTATCTGTATGAGCACACAGACAAACAGATACAAATCGCTTCTGTCAATCACTAAACATATGACAGGAGAGGGGAGAGGGACGTGTTAAGAGAGTCAAGTACAGGTTTAGCAAGCTGGTGAGAGAAGCATGCATTCTGAGAAATTTCAGCGCCAGTTCTCAGCTGATGACTGTGGCTCCATCTGGAAGGAGCTCAGACAATTAACCAGCTACAAACCTAAAATCCCCCCGACAACATTAACAACTTCAGCCAGGCCAATGAACTGAAGGAGTCACTTTGACAGACAAAAGAAAAGGGACAGTCCTGACACCATCCCCCGTGCTCCTACCAGCTCCACCTCCCCTAGCTCAGCAGGGGCCTGGTCCTCACCATAACTGCCCACCTCAGGGACACCCACCTTCCGCCACAGTGACGACTCGCCATCCAGGAGAGGGACATGAACACCCAGTGCATCCACCCAGGTCCTCAAGTGGAGGCTGATGTTGAGCTCCCTCACCAAGAAAACACATGGACTTCCTGTGGCAGCTGACGAAGCTCAACCTGCCAAAGACAATGATGGTGCGCCTCTAAGCTGCCATCACCGAATCCATCCTCACCTCCTCCATCACCATCTGGTACATTGCTGCTGGTGCCAAAGACAAGAGCAGACTGCAGCGTATCATTTGCTACGCCGAGAGGGTGATCGGCTGCAATCTGCATCGCTTGTGTTCATTTTCAACTAACATTCGGCCACGTTGTTTAACTGCTTTGCAAAAAGCATAACGAGAAGTCTATCAATAACCTGCTTAATGTGAAGCTACTGTTTCATGCTGATCTAAGTGTTTCAGCAGCACATGCACACCGAACACAGTTGTATCACCCTACTGTGCACAAAACACTAATAGATGGGGTTTTGAAGAATAGCACGTTTGCAAATGAAAGCCTGTGGTCTAAAGCCTACCAGCACATAGAGAGGAAACTCATATTAAAACCCACAAACAAAGATACACACACACACACACCTAGGGCTGGTTTCATTAGTTAAACTTTAGAATATATACTATGCCATTTAGAATGATTTATAGCCCAGCCCTACACACACCTAAGAAGCTCAAAGGGTTAAGTGCTGTAAATGTTAACCTAAAACCTGTTTGTACACATTTTATGCTGTCTACCATTCGCAGTGATTTTTGCCAGAGGTAAAGACTGAGGGCCACCATGACATGAAGGTCAACAGTAAATACACATTGTCTTGTTGGTATGCATAATATTAGGAGGGTAAGTTTAAGTTGATCTTCAAAATTACAAACAATTTGATATCCTAACATGTAGCACTAAAAGAACCCTCATCACCTAACTTTCTGCATCCTGTTGCATCTGTTAATCCAAGTATGAATATGACTGTGCCTTTCTGTGTTTCACTCTGTCTCTTAATCACGATATAGACAAGCATGAATAATGGGAATTAACATGTAAAAATGTGCATGTCAGCATTCAGATGTTAGCATTATTCATGGATTGAAGCTCTTGCTCTTAAAAAAGCACCTTATACTGAGGTTTTGGGTTATGACATGTAACCCATTCTCATGTCTATTAAGTGCTGTGGACAGAGCATGGAGAAGAGTGTTTTTTTTAATTAGAGTTATTTAAGATGTATTGCTTACTTTAAATACAAGTATTGAAAAAAGCTGGCTTTAACAAAGGCTTTCAGGCCAACTGATCTAAGCTGTATTTGTTGAGGGCTACTGATTTTTCTATTGCTACAAATAATTCTGGCAACCCAGCAGACAGGTGCAACACACCAGCAATTTAAGCATTCAGACCTCTACTAAATCAACCCAACTACATAGCATGAGTCAGAATTGAAGGCTGAAGCACGTAGGCACATAACTTAACATATGCCAAGTCTGAATCGGAGCCAATCTGCCTCTCGGTCTGCCGAGGTGTCAACTAAGGCCTGTCTGTTGACCTATTTACCAATGTTGTCTGTCAGCTTACTTAGACAAAGCAGAGGTTGTCCACACATCCAAAATTTACAGCCTCACAAAGTTTTTTTAGTGATGCAACGAATGACTTACAAGGTCTTCATCAGGCAAACATCGATGTGGAAAAAAGCAAACTACATATGTGAAACACACATATGTCCTTTTTGTCCTGCACCTGCGGCTGGATGTGCTTAATTTACCAATGCAATGCTGCTCACAATGCCGTCTGTATTTGCTTTTCTATCTGGACTGTTTCCACAATGAACCCTGCTACATGTGACCTCATTACTGCTGTGCCATTTGTCAATAATTAGTTGACTTTACTGTCTCACAAACCTACTTCAAATTGGGGGTAAACAACATGTAGATAACAGCAGACAGAGAGGAATATTAGTGAGCCTGGAATCTGAGGTAGAGACTGTAAAAATTCATAACCTCAAATTTATATGAATTAATCATTTCATGCCTGAAATTATTAATATGTAACCTAGAATCACCTTTTTCCCGATAACACATAATTCAAGGGAAAATGATAAGTAATTAAAAGAACAAGTCATTGTCAAAGCTAATACAACAAGGCTAAACTTGACATATAACCTTTGCAGCATCACAACTTTTTAAGAAGACTGTCTAAGGAAAGAACATAACAAAGTCAAAATGAGGTAATAACTTTTTACGACAGCTAATTATAGCTTAACACTAATTATTTCAGGGAAATAATTCTGTAATATTTTGGCACTATTAGTATTAATTAGTATTAATTTAAGGTCAGGATGTTAGTACAAGGAATCAAACTACTAATTTGTGGTGAATAAATAATTAGTTTGAGGCTAGAAATTATCCAAAGTTTTGCTTTTGATCGCCTCCAGGTTTGTAGAATATTGTGGGTCAGCATTTGTTCACAGTTTAGAAATCACAGTGTCTTGCAGGCAGATATCTGTGGGTCAAGTCAGGCTGGGAGGCGTGGATGCAGATGGATGAAAGGAGAAATAAAAGAGGAGAGACAGCATTGTGCAGAATAAAGGAGCATCAGAAAAGAGAATGGCAGAGGAAGATTAGAGGAGAGAAAGCAGCGGGGAGAAAGGAAGTGACAGCGAAGAAAGAGTAAGTGAGGTAAAGAGCAGAGCAGGAGAAAAAACATAGAGGCAGTAAAGCCAGTGTTTGCCCTTGAATCAGCAGCAGTAGTTCACTGCCATAGCCTAGTTTAGCTGCTCCTCCCTGGCTAGCCATGTCAGTGATAAATTAATAAGCACATGTCTTTGGGGGACATGGGCTTTTTCAGGCCTTATTATCTCTGTCTCTAGTAGCACAATCTTCCCTTTATTTATTTTGACAATACAGGAAATGTCCAACAAAATAATGATCATTTTGAAAGACCTATTCCTATATTATACTGAGCAAAAAAGGATTCAAACTACTCATTCTGAATTTATTTTCTTCAAGGACTTCTTTGAAGATCTGATGAATATGTCTGAGGGGATGAACAGAGCAAAAGCTTGTTCCATCTACTCAGACCAATGCAGCCTATCATTTCTGCTATAGAGATGAAATAATTCATTGATTTGCAGAAAATTAAATAAAATATAGATAGATCATTGTTTATTGTATTTTTCAAGCAAAACTTATTGTTTGTTTTGACAGTAAATTGAATATGTTTGGGTTTTGGACAGTCAGTCAGACAAAGAAAGCAATCTGAACACTTGAATTAACAGACATTTTTAATTGTTTTAAATTGTGTTCTGTCCAAAATTGTTTATTTTTTAGATCAAACAATCAATCAAAAAGAAAACCCTGCAGCTTCATTGATATTGAAAACAATCCACAATTGTACAATTTCATTTAGCATTAGTTGTAGTCTGAATTTATGCCATATCAAGCTCTCTTTTTGAAGCTATGCTGACTGATCTAAAAAAAGATACCAGTGTACCTACGCTGTAATCAGCAGCATCACACTTCCTATGCATGCTGTATGGTTTCAGGCCTGTGCAACCACAGTCGTCTGCAGCGAGTGGGTAATTGCCGCTTGCGCTTCCACTGCCAGGGTTAAGTAGCCCGATTAATAGCATTTGCTGAAGGAAGAGGGAGTTTCTCTGAACTGGTGATCTTCTCAAGCCTGCTTCGCCACACTCCAGTTTATCATAGTCTCCAACCTTTAATGTGACTCTCCCCTATGTTTTTTCAGAAGGCCTGACATGTCACACAAGTGCTCTTTCGGGGAAACAGTAAAATAAGATCCATTCTTTGCTGGCCGGAGGGGCTGTGACACTGCAAAAAGCCTGAACGCCTACAGTGGAAAACAAGTGCAGCTCTGTGTTGGTAAATGTGGGAGTGGAGCATTTTGTTCAGGACATTTGCATGAAGTTTGCTTGGTTGCTATCTGGGTGAACAGTCATACAGGTTCTTCTTTTCTCTGTTTATCTGGTAACTGCAAAAACAATCTAACTTTTTCTGAAGGTCACAACCACTCCTTTGATGAAACGCCTTATGAAATATCTAGTTATGCCATTTATTTGCATGCAGATTTCACAATCTGTCAAAGAGCTCTATTTCTGGTGTTTGATCTTTAAGTAATCAAGCTCGTGCCAAACATATCTAGAAAGGGAATTTTAAACATACAAAATATAGGTTCAATGCAGCTCTGGTATCATGAGTATCTTCTAGAATCATTTTAATGTTAAAGAGATGTTTTGTTTATAGGAGTAAGTATACCGTAATGCTCTATATAATAATTTCTGTTGGCCTGTCGGCGATCCTGGTCAACTATAAAATTGTGTCACTGGTTCTTGTACTGATTCACACTCACTGGCTTAAGTAATAAACTCAAGTCTTCTGGTCAACAGATGGCTTCTCCAAACACAAAGTAGTGCAGAGTTTATGAGTTTCAAACACTTAGGCTGTGTCAAATAAAAAACTAATCTAAAACAGATCGAACATGGACATGTAATACTATAAAAGAGGCTGCGTTCAATAAAATCTTGTTCCCAACCTCGTGTTGTGAAAGAACATAACTTTCATAACTTGCTTGGATCCCACTGCATGTGCTGAATGCATCATTTGTGCATCAGGATGGAGGATATTAATACAACCATCTGCATCATTTAAATCTATGTCATAAGTTATTTCATATTAGGAAATTAATATTGTGTTAAAGTACAGTTTGGAAAATTAATGGACAAATAGTTAATGGATAAAAGCACGAGACAAGTATGTGTGTTTTAGCTAATTTAGCGAACTAAATGCTTATCAAACTAAAGTGCTTCATCACACTGATGCTTGCAAAATTGGAAATCAATTATTCTCATTTAATTGCAAAACTGACCACAACAATGGAGATCTCAAAAAGAACAGCTACCACAATATTAATAATATTTGACAGCTGACAAATGTCCATAGTCTTGTGGTAGATAATCATCTCACCCATACCTCTATATATACATATATACCAGATCAGTGCATCGTGGATTAAGTGTGATCCAAACCTGAGCAGAGCTTGCTGGAACCACCGAGCCCGGCCTCGTCCGAGACAATGACAATGAGCCTCATTGATTTAGTATTGATCTAAATCACCTCTCTCTCCTGCCCTGTCTCATGCTGATGGAAATTTCCAGACCACCGCACACTAAAACACTAGCCAGTATGCTTCTGCCTTTGCGGCATTAAAAAAAAAAGATCCCTCTCCATCTGTTGTCTTTATATTCTGCACATGCCTGACAGCTCTATTAAAACAATGACAGTGCAACGAGGAAGTGAGACTACAGTGAATCAATGAGGAAATCCCAAGCCTGTGGTTAAATCTCATCGAGTGTACCATCTTTGCTCTATTATACGTGGATGGAATGAGCCTCGATTAACACAGAACAAATAGCTTACACAGGATAGTACAAGTCTTGTCATTTCCATCTGCGTGTGTGTGTAAACAATAGATCAAAACACCAGCTGTGAGAGTACGCTGACAAACGAGCAGACAGAAGCATTCAAACGGTGACCGAGCAAACTGACAGAGCAGTTTGAATGATGCTCTCACACAGCATACAGGAAGTGACAGGTTCTTTATTTGCAGGCTTTCTTCAATATTTACTTTTGTTCCTTTCAGTAGTTTGGTTTGTAAATTCTCATGTCTGATTGAGAGGAAATGGACATTTTAAATAAAGACCAATGAACGAAGATGTCTTTAGTCTTTGGGGATTTCCTGTCACACTAGTTTGAAGATATCTTGAAACAGAACACCTTGGAAAAGATCCAGCAAACCAGTTTAGAAAATGGAGCAGAGGTGACAGTTTCTCATCCTGTATGTCCAGTCATGTGACTTTCATCTCTCTTGAGGTTTCACACGTTCAGCAGGTGCTGTACAGTTCGAGCTCTGCCCTCAAACCTACTGAGAACGTGTTCTCACCGCCAGATTACTTCAGCTCAACCAGAACAGGATTTTTCCATCTGCCTTTCCTCTTACACTCAAGCTGTGGCCTTCTGTTACCGGTTCAGTACAAAAAAATGTCAAATTACACAGTACAGCCATAATAGAGATTATGAGCTTCTGTCTTATACCTACACTGAAATGAAGAGCTTGTCTCCTCACGCCTCTCCTGCCATTACCAGGTGACATCCTTCTGGTGAAGAGACGACGTCAAAACAAGCCCCAAGAATCCCATTTATTACTAATACGCCCCACAGATTATTCATTCAAACTAGATGTAAATAGAGTGTCTAGTTTGGAGGGTGTGAAATTGATAGAAATTTCTATCACTCTAAATGTAATTTTACATTGTGATACAGTACGTTATCTAGAATTCAATTGAAGAACTATTTATGGATAAAAGAAATAGATGGCAATGTCTGTTTTGGGTCAACCAGTGAATTATTCACCTGACAAATGAAGCAATTTCATTAAATTACTGTGAATCAAATGTTGCCAAAAAGCAATCTGCTCAGTCAATTGCAAAATGACCTGTAATGACCAAATACTGTTACAGACAATAAAGGAATAGCTTCTTTGGCAGAAATGTACACAACATCTTTACTAGCTGGCAAAAGTATTTCTATATATCATTATATCATCTTACCCTGATCTGGGACAACAGCATAAATATTAGTCACCAGAGCAAAATGTAATCAAAGTGCAGAGCTCAAGTCTTTTCATTATCAATGAATCTGCCAGTTATTTTCTCAATTAACTGATTGATTGACTGACCAATTGGTTGTTATAATTGTACAAAATGTGCCCATCACAATTTCCCAAACCTCAAGCTCACACCTTCAAATTGCTTATTTTGTCCAACCAACAAACAAAATTCCATAATATTCTGTTCAATATTACAGAAAACAAAGATAACCTGCAAATTCACATCTGAAAAGCTGGAACCAGCGATGTTCCGTTAAAATTCATTTTGATCAATTAATTTTCTGTTCATATTAACTAACTGATTAAGTGACTGATAGTTTCAGTTTTATTCTCAATACAAATTCATGAATAGATGAAAGTGCGTATGAGTATTTCAGTTCAGTTTCAACTGTGAAAGTTTTGCTTTTAAATAGTCTCAAACTTGTGTATCTGCTTATCAAATGTTCTTCTGCCTTTTTTGTGCTGCAAAATCAAATGCATAGCAAATATGTGATTAATGAGGAAGATAAGTGTTGGAAGTGTCAGCATCACATTAATTATTTTCTACATTTTGGTGGCACACTAAATTTTGGATATAACATCTTTTAATCTTCAATTTTACAGTGTTTAAATGAACAGGCATCTGAATGATGGCTTACAGTATTTTTCAATTTAGCTATAACTCAGATTTGAAAGTAAAATGCTCTTGTGGGCCTTTTCTCTGATATTGGTAGAGAAAGATAACAACACATGAATAAAGGATATTTTTTCCCTGTAGACGTTTTTGTTATTTCAGCTGCCTAATGGACTATCTCCATTTACACAATCTTTGGGCCAGGTCAGTGCCACACTGCGTGAAACTGCTGTCGGCCCATTCGGCTTAATTTGCACCAGAAGATAATGCTCCAAGGCTTCTTGTTAGATACTGACATATTTCTCTTCCTTTGTAGTTTGCATCATGGTACTTCTGTCTAATTGCACTGCTTTGATTACTCCTTGAAAATACGTTAAGGTGAATGTGAGATCATTCTATTGTTATTCCATCTTGTCTTCTAAAAGATGCTTCATTATAAAATCTAATTATATTCTAACGAATAAAGAGTGAGGTTATGAAACATATTTCCATACAGGTGTGACCACAAGCAGACGGATTAAATCTGGTGAATTTCTGGCAGTGTGGGTCCAGCTTTAGAGAGGTTTTGGACCAGATTTGGTTTAGCTTGGCCCCCGTCCACAGAGTCTAAAACAACCACTCACTGACCTGGCAACAACAATCCCACACTACAGGCAGCTGTGTGGTTATGACACTGCTGCGACTGCTGTGTGTGTGTGTGTGCGTATTTTCCTTCCATATAAAAACTATGGGTCGTCTTACGTACACTGTCTTATCTCACACGGCAGGAGGCTGGAGAGTTTTGACACTGTTGGTATGTGCATACGTGACACCCTTCACATAAAAGGGTACAGGTTCAGCTGAGGTACACTTAATGAGAATGACTGCTACATGTCAATTCCTCAATGTCTCTCTGACCTTGAATAGTACTGTCAGGAAATTCATTCAACATTTACATGTGCCTGTTTTCAAATGAGCAGCTTTAACTTGATCTCTATAACAATCTCTCAAGCTTCTCGTTCTCAAACTAGGTTTTGGGATCTGTGAGTCTGTATGTCGAAGCCTGTCATTTTAACTGGTCTCCGTAGTCAAATTAGCAGATAATCAGTACATCTGAGCTGAGTCAGTTAATAAGTAAGAAGAAAATTCATCAGCAAGTATTTTGATAATTAGTTAATCATCTTAGTAGCTTTAAAATATGTACAAGCCACACTGTCTCTAATTGCTCCTTTTTTGTCATATATATTTTTGGGGGATTGTTATTGGACAGGGCAGTGTTGAAGCAGACAGGAAACAACGGGAGACAGAGGGGTATGACATTTAACACAGGTCCTCGGCTGAAACTGGACTGGGGACAACGCGGTAACATGATATGTACCTTGACCATCCAGCTATCTGGCTCCACTTCAACTATGGGTCTGTTGAAATGTACATTTTACTGATAGATGTTTTCAATATCAAGATAGATGGGCAAAATACTGAAAATATAGTTCAACAGCATCACAAACTACAAATTACAAAACTACCATGAAGTTCAATCAACATCACTCTAAAACAGCTCCAACAAAAACTGAACATGATAATCTTCATGAAGACGGGATTTATTGCAGGACTGTTGGATTAGACTGCATTAGTTTAACTAGGTGGACTTAACACTTGCCCAGTGTATTACACCATTAATCAAAGTGTATTACAGTAACTGACTAATATTTTTCCAAAATCAGCACCACTGCAAAGTTGACCTTTATCCCGCCTGTCTGGAGACATATCTGCTGTCTCTTACACAATAACCCAGTGCTTTTGGTAACTGGTTAAACTTTGCTGAGCTATAGGACAGATTTTACATAAAGCCCTGAGATAAGAACATAGATCATGTGCATTCTGTAAAGTAGCGCTTTAAATTCAACTTGTTTGTGACTGTTGCTGAGATACTTGAGTCCAGAAACCAAAAACACACAAAAACAGACCAACAATGAGCCCTTTTACCTCATATTCAAGAGTGTTATTCATTCATTCCTCGTAACTGCAGAATAATTTCTTTAAATTAAGTAAATAATGGGTTTGGAGGACACCTTTGTGCACAGTACATTCTTAATTCTCAAGTGCTTGACAACACTTAGATACATTATCTAGTCAGCATGCAGCACAGAAACATCCGAGGCTGCTGCAACTAGGCAACTATTTAGAGTCTATAAATTAACTTTCTTTATATCGGTCTGGAACAATTTTCTCAGGCTTGTTTTCACTCAAACTCAGATTTATAGTTCTGACTTTCTTTTCCTTATATTTTTCCTACCCCATCATACAATTTTGATTATTTTCATTTCTGAACTCTATTTCAATCTATTTGTAATTCTGATTTTATAAATGCAACCATCATCATTCGGCTTGTTGATATTGTAGCAGGCAATAACAACTGTCTTCATGATCAATTAATGTGACCATTATTGTGCGGATTAAAGGATTTAATCATTCAGTCTACAAAATATCGAAAATGCCCATAACCACTTCCGAAAGCCAAGTTTGTGTCATTTATATCTTGTTTTGTTCAATAAACAGTCTGACATGATTACTTTACTATTACAGAAAACAAAGGGAAACAGCAGAGCCTCAAAAAAAAAAGCTGGAGCCTGGGACTCTTCTGCATTTCTGCATAAACAATTAATCAACCATCAAAATAATTTCACATTAATATAATGCCGATCAACTAATTGATTGCTTCAACTCCACAATGCTGCAAATTAACTTTCCATGCAACTTTTAAATCTAACCCTGAATATGTATTTGATGTGTGGACACTTTTTTCTGAGCAACATAATGTTAGTGTGTCCTATAGTGTACGTTTGTAATACACGGTTCATCCTCTACTTATGTCTATAGGACACCATATGTCCAATCCCTTCTAATTCAGGGCAATGGCCAGATACGATTATGCAATGAGCAAAGGATTTCAGGGAGCCCAGAAATGAAAGTCAGTCTGTAACATCCATAAAATAAGCTATCATTCTATATTTTAAAAAAATCTATTCACCGAGAAAAACACAGGCAAAATGGTTAAACAAGCAAAGTGCCACCAAAGCCCAGAACATTCCAGCACACACAGTTCTATATGAGGGAGCTTCTGTGCAAAAACACGAAGCTCTTCAGGAAGAACAGAAAACGAAAGTACAGCTCAGAAGAAGAAGTTCCGAGCCTGGAAACAGAAGATGTGTGTTTCTGTACAAAAACCTTCAAAACCAGCTGATTGTGACCTGCATCTCACATCCATGACACAAACTACTGACTCCAGACAACCATCACATCAAGTGTGTGCACACCTGAAAACAAGATGCACCCTTCGGGTTTGTTTGTGGCATCCAGAAACCGTTCACATATTTAATTATTTAAGGCAGAGTTTCTCTTTTTTTCTGCTTCCCAGTTAGCTTGTTGGAGGAGCCACAGATGTGATGCTAACCGTTAGCCGTTCCAACGGTCCAACAAATGAACCCCATATTAACGGTTTTAACACCGGCTGTGCACTTCAGTGTTAGCCTATAAATAAACACACAGCTGTAGGGAGTAAATTCATAAACTACCCGTGAGAGATAATTAATAAAGCCGGTAACACAGAGCGACAGACACTGTTAGCTTAGCCGGCTAGCATTAGCTCCCAAGATGCTGAGTGAACCAGAGGCAACGGCTGTTAGCATAGCATGCTAAGCTAATGTTTCCTTACCAGGTCAAAACAAACAGCAACGCGCAGCAAGATGCATCAATTTCTGGGTTTTTCTCTGTAGCCCGACGTCCGTAGAGACGATGAGATCAAAGCAGACGGCGTGGAAATGTCGTCGGGAACATCTCAGAAGACAGAGGAGAATAATGTGGTTCCTGTTTTTTGCTCGGATGCCCGTTTGCAGGTCGCTGCTGAGCGAGTCTCACACACCCTCCAGGGACGGAGCTGCCAAATAGTGACCCCGCCTCTCTCGCTGTGAGCACAGCGGGGGACAGCTGCCAAATACTGACCCCGCCTTGCAGGCAGATGGAGACCAAAAACTTAAAAAATGCAAAGATAAAAAATTAATTTCCGCCATGTTCATGTGGGGTTTTTTTGTTCATAACAGCTCGGTTTTGAACACGATGTATTTCTTTGTTTTAATTACGCCTTCATTGATTATGTATGGGTAATAATCATATTTAAATGTAGGTCAATATTTGACATTACTGGTTTTACAGCAAAGGATTAAACTGAACTAAAGGGAAACACTTTCTCTTTTGCTGTTAATGTTACTTACCCTTTATTATCAATGTCTAAAGCCTCATTTTGATGAATTACATATACGCAAGTAACATTACTGAAAAGCATTTAATTATTTGTTATAGTATCTTTATGTGTACTAACCTGCCTTTTCTGAAGCTTTCATCCACATCTCACTGTCTTCACTGTCATCAGCAGACTTTGCAGTTGTCGTCATTATAGTTACAGGTTAATGTATCAATAATATCCAGAGTGTGACATCTTTTATCACAGTAACTGCTTTTTCTGTTGAATGTTAAGTACATAAACTAGAAGGTCAGGTCTGTAGCTACATTATGTGCATAAAGACTCTTTTCTTTTCTTTTTTTTAAATCTCTGCTTGTATGTATGTATCTACATTACATTAATATATTGCTCTACCTGATAAGATATGTCTGTAGTATCAGAGCCCTGAAAGTACTGACAGGACTGTATTATGTAAAGACATTAAATACATCAAAGTTATTTACTTTATCAAAATAGATTTTATTTATATTCATAAAACTGTTACAAACCTTTATTTTCCCCAATTCATATATAACTTTTAGTATTATGTGCGAAATCACGGTCATGTGTACCAGTACATAACTCTAATTTGTTAGACTTAATATATTTTAAATGGAGATATTGTTACAAAATCTATTATTATGGCCACTATGTTTTTTGATATTGTCAATTTGTTATTGACATTGATTTCAGATTCAGCTCCTCAGGAAATTTTGATGGTGACTTTTTGCACTATTATCTCAATATGTATGTGTGAATCAGACTTTCTGTGTGTGTGAGTAAGCACAATAATTTGCATATGTCCAAACCTCAATTACTGAAATATTTAAATGTAAACTATCCCTGTTTTGTTACTCTAACTGTTGCCATCAATCATAATGGTCTCCTGCAGGTTGCCTGAAAAAAAAAAAATCAGTTAGTCTATATCGCCACCTGGTGGACGGCTTGCCTCACACCACTTTAGTTAGTCTTCAGTTTCGATTACAGCAAACAATAAACTGAGTCAAATGCAAACATGAGCTGCTCTATAGACACTTTATTGCTGTTTATTGTTTTACACTCAATGGAATGTTTAACTGTGTGTCGGGTGGGTCAGTCCAAACACTCACCCTCAAAATATCTGTTACCAAACCAAGATTTAAATAGCAAAAAAAACCCAACAACTATAATGCAGTAATACAATATACATGACACTATAAAGTCTCTAGGTGAATTCATACTCACTAACATATAGGCTATACTGGTCCATTTACAAAATGCTTCTTTATATATATTTATATATAAGATATAAAACAAGAGTAATGCACATTCTTCAAAAGGTAAAGAAAATGTGGTGTTTCTGTATATACGCAGATATATTTGTGTGTGACTTCTGTTTGGTGGCAACAAAACAACACCCGACAGTCATTGTTACAAAGTGTGTCCATGGCATACAAAACATGTTTGACAGTATTGTTCAGGAGATCGACGGGAGGAGAGATCAGATCAGATAAGATTATCAACAGAGAACAGTGAAATGATCAACAACAGAACAACTGAAATGCCTGACATGTGTCCAAATATGTGCTGTAATGTAATTAATGAGAGCTGCTTTGTCTGTATGTATGATTCAGAACACAGCCAAATTGTCACCATTCAATGCTAAAAGAAAGCTGAAAATTTTGAAATCTCATGCATGAGTCCAATGCATATATTTATATAATAACGCAGTCCATCGTCCGTTTTAAAGGATACATTTGATAATATTCTGTATTTTTTTTATTGTCAACAAATCCCAGGAAAAAAAATAACACCAATGAATCAGTCCTTCTCACAAGTATCTGTCTGACCAAGGTCTTATAGATTTGATTCCTCTGCAATGTGGAGCTCTACTGATGTCAAAAAGCTATTACAAACACACAAGTGAGGCAAATTGTTGCACTAGGCAATGTAGTTCTTTATTACCATGAACACAGTCCCTGTAGTTTATATGGCGGCACCATTGTGCTGCCATAAATACTCAGTAGAGCGCCAAATGTGTATTAATCTGCACCTGAAAATAGTCCCAAACAGATGCACTATTTCCTGCTGTTTGAATGACCTTTGATAAAAACTACAAGGCCCAGATGTTTCTTTTAGAAAACACTAAGGGACAAAGTAATTCATTGCTGTTTTCTTTGGGGGAATTGGCTTAAAATCTGGAATATTATCAGCCTTATCCTTTAAAGATGCCACACCATTCGTTCAGTACAGTGGTTATGTATCGTGGTTATGTTGGCTGTTTGAATGAGATATTGCTTCATTACACATTTATTTCAAAAGGTGGAACTTAAAAATCTTTCAAGTCAAAATATATAACAGATAGTCCTTTGTTGATGTAAACTGCAGACAGTCTTGCTTTCTTAGTGTGTTTGATAATAATTTTTTTCCACAGACTGTCCTCTATGTAGCGATGGCACAAATCAACTATCTGTATTCTTTAATATCTATTGAAACGACACCCTGCCAGTTAATTAGACAGTATTTTACAAAGTGGGTGCTGCAGAGTAGTGTGTTTGTTTGACACATATAACGGGCATGGACGTGGTAACACACACACACACACACACACACACACACACATACACACACACACACACACACACACACACACACACACACACACAGTGGTAGATCTCCTCTATCTGACTGAACAATAGTAACTTCTGTATTATATGTAACTGCACTGACTGTCTCTCCTCAACAAATATAGAGAATCCGATTTATTGAGAACCTTTATCGACCACAACCTCTTAAACATGGGTGACTGGATCCTAAATGTTGGCATTGTACTAATGGCCTACTTATCATATTGAACACAGAGCAGAGAAAATTTTAAGAATTGAAACACCCACACTATATTTTTCAAAGGAAGTTCGCCCGCTGTTTTTCGGAATGACACATTCTTACACATTCTTCACTGTGAAAGGAGCCTAAAAGCTGAAGCGAAAGAGAAAGTCCCTTTAAGTAATAACTGAACAAACCTACAACTGTTTGAACACAGATGGCAGTGTCTCGTCCACTATTTGACAAGTATAACTACAGTTGTAAAGACTGGAGCGGTGAGTGACTGTAACTAGATTTGATGGCCGACTAAAACGAGCCCACCAGCTTACATACGAACTAAAGATATCTCTTAATGTGCTTGACAGATCTCAGGCGGAAGAGGGAGAAGTACAGTTTGATTGTAGATTACATCTCGTACTTCGCAAAAACAGTCCTGGTGATATTGTCGTCTTTTTTTGTTGTTGTTGTTGTCTCACTCGATCCACGTGTGCTGGGTGGCAGAGCTTTTAGGCTTCGTACACCCTGAGGAAGAAAAACAAAAACAGGAGTTGATTTCAATGTGGATTCAAGCATTTGTTCAATTTTCTCTTTAAGATTCATTCCTTTGGCAGCTTTCACAAGAATTTTCTGGATGAGCAGAGATCAATAGGAAGAGGACGGACATCTTTATCTCCCTCTGGAAATGTTTTTTTGCACTCAGCAGAATACTGATTCTTTGCCCTCTTCACAGGGCTTTTGTTTTTGGCTGACTCTAACCTCTGACCTCGCTGTGGTGGAAGAAAGGTGAAAGGAGAAATTTCAAGAAAACAAATCAATAAAGCTTCACACATGATGTAAAATTACGTGATATATCATTTTTTAATATAATAAAGCACTAAAGGGTATTAGATTAGATTAGAATAAACGTTGTGATCATTGCACAGAAGACAAACACTGAGACAATGAACTGCAATGGAAATCTATTATGAAATCAATTATGAGCCTTTTTCATATTCTGTCTCACTTAATGTGTCTATTATGCATTATAATAGAAGCATCCAGACCCCTCAGGTCATCAGGGACAGGTCTACTCAGTGTCCATCAGAACTAAGCAGGGTGAAGCTGCTTTCAGCTTCTGTGGTCCACACCTGTGGAACAAACTCCCTGAACCTCTGAGGTGTGCACAAACTGTCAGCTCATTCAAATCAGGGCTGAAAACACTATTGTTTACTGCAGCTTTCCTATAGTGTATTGATTTGGTATTGATCTGGGTTTGATTTAATATTGATTTGCCTTGCCTTGCCTTGCCTATGCATTAAATCTGCAATGACTGTTCTTGTCCTTATGGGGGCAGCAGAAGCACACTGTGAACAAAGCTCTGTATGGTTTCAATTGATGCTGTGAACATGTTTGCAGACAGTTGTCTCTCAGTGCATCCAGCTGATATGTGGCAACATTAGCATTCAATTGGTGCTTGTGGCCAACTGATGAATGCAAATATTCACTCTCCTTTTAGCTCTTCTTTTGGTCTCTACCAACCCTGAAGAGAATTATCTGAGTCAGTCTATAGCTGTATGCAGACTAGAGGTAACTATAACAGCCGCAGCAGTTTGTACAAAGTCACTCATTCATTCTTTTGTCCTGAACTTATGACAAAGTTGTAAATATTTTCTCTTGTCATCTTGGACAGAACCTTGAAAACATTTAAGTTAGAGAGACAATACAGAGACAGTCAGGAAACAAGGGGAGAGACATGCAACAGGTCCATTCAGCCACAAAGACAATCTACATCATAAAATTACAGGAAAGGGATCAAATTAAAACCAGAGCTAAACAAATCTATGACCTGATTATGTCAGTGAGCTATAGGAGGTATTACCTGTGCTTGTCCTTCCAGATGCGGAACCATTTGACCAGATTCTTGGTGCTCTGAAGTTTGGGATGAAGACAATACTCCTGCCCTTTGAACCGAGCCACATTCTCCATCGTCACACTGAGGAGGCGAGCAAAGAAAAGACAAAAAAGAGAGATGTTAGGAGGTAAAACAATCTAATGTTATTAACAAAAGAATAGAATGTCATTTATAATGGGTATTAATTTTCTCCAAATAGCAGGTTGGTGGGCCAAAGTGTCAAACGTTCACTAACAATACTGTAGCACCGGAATCTGTGTGCAACTGTAGAATAACTTAGAGGAGAAAATGTAGAGATTAAGGCCACAAAAGTTCATAAGTTCATAAGTTTAATTAGGCTTCACAACACATTTGCAGAAATCGAGACAACCATGTTTATCATTAAAAGTTTGAGAAGGGTCAGAACAACTACAGGAGTCAGCTTGAAGTATGTTTTTGTATGAATTTCAATAGAGCTGAGTAGGGTAAAAATACTCATTTGGAGGTATTTCAAAATATCTGAAAGCCAGTCCAAGTATTGTGAATAGAGCCTGGTCAAGTTGTAGCACATTTGATTTGTTTTTGCCCCAAATTTCGGCTGCTATTCTCAACCGCCCTCAAAAACATTTCCGCAGTTAAAAGCCCTCTGAATTCAAAAGATCAGCTTGCATAAGGCGGCCGGTTACTTGGCAAAGGAGTAATATTATGGAGCCGCCACTAAAAAATGTGACATCTAAGCTCATTGAATCAATTGGCCTGTCTGCAGCCCTCGGCTTAAGGCAACGGTAGAGACAGTCTGCCTGCATGTGGCATATTCAGGCCAAACAAGAGAAATGTGGGAAAAACACCCACCATGCCATGGGGCCTCTCCATCCAGTGACACACTCAAAGGCTCACCAAACCATGAATGTTAAACGAGTTGACTACAGGAGAAAAGACTTGACTCTCAATAAAAAATGCTGCATTCAGTGGTCATAAGGATTAGATTAAAGAGTTTTGCATCTATTTTCCTGCCCATTCAGTTGGGACTTTGTTTGGCTGTTGAGGTTTAGTCGGGCAGCTGTACATGCTTTGTTATGGAAGAACTGAGCTTGGAGTGTTTTTTTGTGTGTGTGTGTTTGATAGAGACAACATGAAAGTGCTTTTGTGTGCTCGCACGCCAGTGGACTCATATCTGCAAAGGCTGTAATAAACAGACCCTTAATGTTTAACCATGGCTGCTCAGCGGAGGTGAAATTAACCTAATTACTGTGTTAATTTGAGCTTCATTAATTTATCCTTCAACTTCAATACTTTTAAAGGGGAAATATTGTACTTTTTATTCTGCTGCACTTATTTGGCAGCTGCAGACTAAATTTTCATTTATAACAACATGACTGATTATGAGTTTTCAAATGATCTCCACCTCTATTACTAACAACATTGATATGCTTATTGCATGGTAACGAATCAGTAATACCCATTCTATAAAATCCCATAATACTATTTTGGCTTTAAGATCTGAATACTTCTTACACAACTGACAAAGACCTAACACAGGACAGAAGAAGAGAGGGAGCATGAAAAACCCAGAAAAAGAAACTGATTAAAGGGCAACAATAAGAAAAGTGAGGAGTGATTATTATAAAGAGAGGGTGAGAAATAGTATAAAAGAGAAAGAATAGGATAAAGTGGGAAAAAAGACTGAATGATAGAAGGAAGAAATGGAGAGGAACAGGGAGAAAACAGGGACGTTTGGAAGCTGGTGTGTGTGGTTAGGAGTGGTCGCTCTGAATGCCAAAGCGAGCGCCGTAAGCCAAACGGCCACAACAAATGCCAGAGGGGGACTCTCTCGCTCATTTCTCTCCTGCTCTCTTTCTTTCTGTGGCTTTCCGGAGCCCGCTGAGGCTCATTTTTCACTGGGCACCAGCGGCTGGTGGCCCCCATCTCATGCTAATAGAGCGGCCTTAAATAATGGCTGAGCGGCGGGTAACACACACAGGAAAAGACCTGTGGGTTGACGTGGAGCAGTTCTAGTGCTTCTCCCAGCGTTTTTACATTCAGGCACACACTCGATGGATCGACTGCACAGACTTTGAAAACAGCATATTTGTTCTCCTTTATAGCCTTATATAATTTTAGACACATACATGGATCATCATGCACTGTTACCATTTTTAAAACATCTTTAATAGTGTTTTCATGACTGATCTGTACAGACAGGATTCAACTTTCAAATCAACCTGTGTAACTTTACAAGTTGGTTATACTAAAAAATAATAAGTTACTTTATAATACAGATCATTTATAGAGTATTAACTTTGAAAACAATACTAAGATGCAACTTTTCTTATTATAAATTCATTCCTTTAATTTTCTATATTTCTCAATTAATCATTTTAATAATCAACTAATCACTAATGACTAATAGACTAACAGCACTGGCAAAACTGAAATATTAACGTAATCTGATTAATCACATTTCAAATTGGAAAACTTTACTGCCATAATCTGCACATTTCAGAGTTTATCAGTTAATTTTCATGTCAAAATCTGCATGCAAAGCTTTAATCATGTTAAGTCATCATATAATAATAAACATGGTTGTTTCGTTAACTACACAATAAATCGCTTAAAGGCGTAAAAATTTGCCAGCGTCAACACTCATTACCAATTTCAACTTTAAGGGATGTGACACTGACAAACATTCATCCCCTGGAAACTCATCTAAATCTTATAATAACCACTAAAAGTGTGACCCCAAGCTTCAACCAAGACTGAATAATAAACTTTATTGATTTACACTCGAGGAATCTGCATTTTTGCTAATAAAATCACAATGTGACAACAGAATGATTCTGTACTTTGTCATTCTCTCAGTCATCACTGCTGTCACCCAGAATCTGTTCTCTGTGCGATATTGTCATTTTCCAGCAGGTGGCAGCAGAGCTTGTAGCTTGAGCATAAAACTAACTCTGGGGACTCTGACATAACATCCCCATCTGTTGTCCCTTCATGTAGCTTTGACATGAAACTTCAAATGAATTCCACACAGGCATCACAGCTCACATTTCTCACTACGAGAAACTTCATCCTCAAGAGCTGGCCCAAGATCATGGTGAAAAATATACATACTACAGAGTGTATATATAATGTAAGTTTATTTACTTAAAGCTGTCTGTCTGAACCCCACAGGCTATTTTTAGTAAGAAGAAGAGACTTTCATCCTGATTCCTCAAGTGGCTCAAAATGAACACAATAGCTGTCTGTCTACTCGGGCTGTGAGTTTAGGGGTCAAAGGTCAGATGAGAGAGAGAGAGAGAAAGAGAGAGAGAGAGAGAGAGAGAGAGAGAGAGAGAGGCAGAGACAGACAGACAGACAGACGGAGAGAGAGAGAGAGAGAGAGAGAATGTAGTCTGGGATGTAAAAGTCAACTCTTGAGATAATAATTGAATGAACATTTTGTTTTAGATAACATAATAAAGATACAGACATATGTGATGCATACATGGCACATGACCTCAGACTTTCTATGTATGTGTAACAGGATCTAAAATGTATAAAAATGTTTATAATCAAATGTCTCTGATTGCCGTGTAGAAAGCACTTGAAAGTTCTGGAAAGTTTTGGAAAGTGGTTTCTTTTCTCTGCACCTCTCCAGCTAATAAATCATTCCTCGCTCCTGACTGCAGGGTGTAATTAAATCACCAGTTTATTATCGCACTGTAAATCCTGCTAAGTGCTTCAAGCGCAGACGACAGGATGTTTTGATAATAGCTGTACAGCTGCCAGACAACTTTATGGTATTTTGGAGGACAGTCATGGCACTGTTACAACTGTATATCTGTGTGTGTCAAGTGGGTACAAATACTGCGATATGACTTGTGGTGCATGTCAGAGCAGGGAGGAAGAAGAGAAGAAGAGCATAGGAAAGAGGAAGGAAAAGAAGGAAGAGAGACAAATGGGTAGGAAAAGGTCAAAGAAAAAAGGAGAAAAAAAGAGAAGAAAATGAAGGAGAGGAAGAAGAGGTAGACAGTAAGGAAAGAGCAGAAATGGACAAGACTAATACAAAGCAGTGGGAAAAGAAAAGAAGAGAGACTGAACAGAATAAAAGTCTCACTCACAATATCATCTTCTCTTGGCAGTATGGGTGTTTGGGTTTGATCTCCAGCTTCTGGACATCCTTGTATCTGATCTTTGGTCCTTTTCTGGTGCACCTGCACTTGTAGGCTGTTGAGAAATCAAACATGTCAGACCGACTTTGATCATCAAACAGAAACATAATGAACTCTAATGCCAGGGATTTGAAAAAATAATGGAAAGCGATCGCGTGGAAACCGAACCGGGCGACAGATGATTAAAGTTAGCCTCAGAATTACTTCCAGCTACGAATCTGACGCAGACATTGACGCGGTAGAAAAGTTAAGTCTTTGTGATGTGACAGAAAAATTGGCTCCTAATCGGTCTTCAGTTTATCTTTCGAGCACACGCTGACACGGGGGGATTATCAGTGGCCTTATTTAAGTCCTGCAACTCACTGTTGAAACATCACACGCTTTACAAACAGTCAGTCAACAGTCAGTTCTACAACACAGCAAATGTTTTAATGAGAAATCAAGCTGCGTAGAAACATGTTCAAAATAATCAATTAAAACTCAAAGATGAGTGAAAAGTTTGATTTTTTTCCCCAATTTGAACATATTTTTCGCAACAAAACAAACTGATCTGATCTTTTCTCCAGTGCAGCTCAGATTATTTATGAATTCACACTGAATGAATCAAGTTATGCTTCAAAAGAAAATTCACTTTTTTATTCCACTTTTCTATTAAACACTGGCGACAGAGGCACTGATTAAACTCACGACATGCGCTCACGCTTCTTTAATATCTTTACATTTATTCATTTCAGTCCAGCATCTTGTCGAGGTCCAGCTGTGACCTGACCCTGCTGAATGAAGGCGGAGGAAACGAGCTTTGCTCAGTTTGTGATGGGAGGCATGACCTGGACCGTCCAAGGTTTCCTTCATCCATCACCTGTTATCTGTCCACGCCAGCGGGCCACTAAATCTGTCACAAGCCCCACAGAGGTGCTGGCACTCAGCACACACACACCGGACAACAAGGGGCCAATAAAACTGTGGAGACACTGAGGTTAATACATCAGTGTATACTGTGTAATGGAGGTTTCAATGGGGGTAAATGGCCTCAACACTGCAGTCAATGGGAAGAGATGGGCTCTGCTTCCTAAAGACGTTTAGTATATAAAACACTTAAGTTACATAAGTTTATTAAGTTTATGGTTTGTGAGTTTCGGGCTTCAAACTATGATCCTACATTTAAGCAACACAAAAACTAATAATGCTCCTGGAAAATACAAACATATAGTTTCTCCTGACAATTTGACTTCATTTCAGATTGTACTTTACTTTTGCTCAAAATGTTTTCCTCATAAAAATAAAGAAACAGTGGCATTTTATTCTGTTATTTTCCTCCACAAACCTCCCTCCACATGCCCCCACAGATATTGGCTTTAAATGATCTCAGCTACATATGGTGAGCTGCACTTGTGTTGCCAGACACACAGAGTTCAGGGGGCTGCTCAGGGTGTAAAAAGGCTTGTGAATGCCAGCTGAAAGCTCATGATGGGATCAGATTTTTGCACCGTAGCTGCCTTCATCATCACGTTTCTAGATGGAATAAGTGCTGAAGTGAGTGTGCAGCAGGTGGCTGCATGCATCATGCAAAACAAAGTTATTTTGTGAGCATAAACTTGCACTTTAACTAGCTGCTTTTTTTACAGTCTGTGATGGAGATTTTGAAGTTTTTGGCATCAACTTCACTCATGTTTCAAACAAACTCTGGACACATTTTTCTTCATTCCATACACACATAACAAAGCAAATGAGGTGCACATATGCATCCACTATTCCTCATTCACTTTCATCATCTTTCCTTCAGTGCAAAAAGCCAGATTTCCCAAAAACCTAAGCTGAAAAGGAAGAAATAAAGAGGCTTTACCTTCTGCGTTCAGGAGGTATAAGGCCACCACTAACACAAGTAGCACCACTGTGCACCGATGCATGTCTCCAAAAAAAACAAAACAAAGATGTTGTTCCTCAAAATCCGAGCTCTTCAAACAGCACACAAACAAAACCAGCAGAAGTCTTTGGAGGTGCAGGTAATATCCACTTGCAGAGACTGTTTGCCTGTCAGATGTGGAGGCTTTTCTGCTGTTTGGACTCTCTGGTTGTGCAACTCAGTCTGTGCGTCCTGCGCGCTTGGATGAAGCTCCAGTCCCTCCTCCAGGTCTCTCTCCCTCTCTCTCTCTCTCTCACTCTGTGTCTCCCTCTCTGCAGCCCTTTTTAAAAGCAGCCCGCTGTCCTCCTCTCATTAATATGCAGGACCAGACAGCGAATCAAACACTTGTGGCCTGAGAGGGAGAAGAGGAGAACATGGAAGAGGAGGGAGGGAAGGAAAAACAAGAAATGCGCACCAAAGCCAGGCTGCAGAGGAGCCTGATCTGGTGGATGGTGATAACTGGTTTATATCAGACTGCTACTGGAAGTGATCAGCTCCTGTCTTTATTATAACTGAGTGAAAACTTTTTGAAGTAAATAAACCTGAAATAGTTAAGTGAAAACGTTTGAACTTTACAGCAACAGAATTTACAAATATTTCTATGAGATTCTGTGTTGACACTATGAATCAACACTTGATCATCAGACACTTAAATGAGTCTTGAAATATGTATTTGAATAGTTGTGTTATGGTTTCTGATTGCTATCACTTCAAACTATATAACATACACAACAATCTACGCTCCATAAAACTAGTGAACAAACCTTTGGCTTTTTTTTTTTTTTTTTTTTTTTTATAACATTTGGTTCCCAGTGGGCAAGAATGAAGTATAAGCTCAAACTTAGTTCAGGTCAACACTTTAACAAGGGTACAGGTAGATACAGGTAAGATACACAGTAATACACCAACAGTAGTGTTTGATATAGTTTCAAGACAAGAGGGAATGGTTCATGGAAATTCAGTGAAACAAAGACAACTAGATCACTTTCTGGATTCAGCATCAACAACAACCAACAACACAGGACACACTGCATCTGTTTCCAAATTTCTATGAAGAAATGAAACAGCACTTGGGAACAAAAGAAAAGAAACAAGTATGTTCACTGAACCAATCTAAACACACACAGTGTCATTGTTCTATAGCTGCTACATTGTGTAATCGATGAATATTCATAACGAAAAGTTAAAGCAAAGGAATTTGTTAATTGCCAGTTTAAGTCACATTAGACATCTTATGATAATGATTTTTTTCATGAAAATTAACATAAATATTTTTGATCGGCTCTGTGTGTGTACATCTTTGATCAAAAGAAATTACAGCTAGAGTGAAAATATGCACAGCAGCAATACTATCAACATGGTTTGTATCTCCAGTTTTTGACATATCACTTTTGTGTTTGGCTTAAATATTATAATATCAATCTTCCTACACGAGTGACAGCGTCACGACAGTGTATATGTATTCTGTATTTCATGCTAAATCATTTAAAAACTGTTTAATTCAGTGCCATTGTTCCTGCTCCGGTTCTGTTCTGTTCTGTGGATATGTATAAATGCATCCTTTGTGTCTGGGGATGCCATCAGGCTGAACCATTGGCCTGTAAGAGATAGCCCTGAGAAGAAGGTCTGACCCCTCCCACCTGGGGCACTCTGACCACAGGATTAAACAGAATTCATCACCATCCTGTATCATGGGGGATTTGTATTTGTGTGTGTGTGTGTGTGTGTGTGTGTGTGTGTTCGCTCTGCCCTCTCTCTCTATGTGTGTGTGTGTTCACCTCCCTGCCCTGAACACTGATGCAATCAGCTCCCGTCATCACTCAAACCAGCGGCCATGAAATGTCTGTCTGCACCATGGACCCGTGTGTGTGTGTGTGTGTGTGTGCGTACAGTTTGTTCATGCTTACATATCCATATTTGTGAGTGTGTACACAAGAAATCAGAGGTTTGACCCTGAGAAGAGACAAATATTTTTTTTTCCCTGAACATGAAAACTCTGAAGTCTGGGTCACACAGAGACAGAAATCTAAATCCAATCCTTCCTCTGGTTGAACAGTAAATGACAGCAGGACATGACGGCGGCGACCACTTCCAGCAGACTGTGACAGACTAACATGTACGTGACCCCTGCAGGACACTGATGCCGTGTGAATCCATCCCGAGTCTCCTTGATCTCACCATAAAAGACATCGGTGAACTGTCTGTTCCAGTCTTCAGCTGAAGTGACTGATAATCAGTTGGACGTCTGTTGTCTTCATCCATTAGATCACTTCAGCTTCACTGGAAGCCGAAGGAAGGAAAGAAATTGAAGGCAGTGATGGGAGGATTTGAGCCAAAAGGAATCTGTCTCGAAATGATGAAAATGACATAATTTGTCTTTCTTAATCAGTCAAAGATGGTGCTGGTTTAGAGAAGAGGTTTGGAGACATGTTTTTATGATGACTAACCAGAACCTCACTGACAACATCTGAGCAGTTGTTTTTAATTGTATGTTTATTCAAAGGATATTCTCTGGCAGCTTTGACAGTAAAGCTCAGCGAACAGTAACTGAGAATATAATTAACTGACTTGTACCAACATCTTAACAGATATCACCAGGAGGCTGGAGCCAATTTATGAAATAAATAATCAGTGATAGAATTTAAAAAGCAAAAAAGCAATCGCTCCAAAACCCTATTTTTCTGTCTGCTGGACCCTCATAGCTCCATGACATGAACTCAAACACGCCTTAATCCACACAATCCATTATATTAGAAATGTGTTCCTTTGAATTGATATTATATATGATAATATATATTAACACGCAGATCCTAGACTTGTCAGTGCTGAGGCTCTGTTGCTCTTTCCTTGTCCTTGTCTGTGTCTGTGAACCACTTCAGTCAAGATTGAAATATGTCAACAACTGCTGGATGGACTGACCTGAAGTTTTTTACAGACCTTCATCATTCATAAATGATGAACAATAATGACTTTGACTCTAACGTCACCATAAGTTCATGTTTGTAGTTTTGAGTGAAATGTCTCAACTGTTGGATGGATTGCAATGAAAATTTATGTCCCTCTCAGGACGAACTGTAATAACTTTGATGAACCCCTGACTTTTCCACGAGCACCATCACCAGCTCAAAATTTCACTTTAGGGGCTAAAAGCAGCTCCTAGACTTGTTTCAGCAGGTTTGGACAAATTTGTCATTCATCCATCCTAGTTTGACAAACGTCTCAGATCTGTGGGACTCTGCTGGTTCACTGGTTATTGTGACAGTTGATGTCCTACAAATCTGGATCCACATTTGTTCTGATTTAGAGCCCTGAGGTCATGTAGTCGGCCTGAGGCATCACTGTGATTTTCAGAAGATCATTTCAATAAACACGTCACATTCTGACACTTTGCAGAATAACAACATCTTTCCTCACTTGATCGAATCAGACAGCTGTTTTGTGAAAGTGGCTGTCGGGATACTTCGCTGCCAGCTCCTCTGGACACCTCTCTGATTCTTTCAGTGTGACTCAATTCATCACTAACAGAAGGACTAGGCCGACTTACACAAACCTGGGCTGCTTGATAGATTGTAAACTCCATTTGTCTCAGCGATCTGACCTGCACTGGGCCTAATGGCTTTTAGTGGACTTGGCAGCGGCGCGAGCACCAACCTAATTCACAGGGAAATTGTACAGTTTAGCCCAAAGTCAAACGTGGCAGAGGCTGTGCGAAGTGTGTTGGGGCTGTTTAGTTTGAAATGATATGTGGTGAAAGTGTGAGGTGAGACAGAGAGAAGAGAGAGAGTGTCTTTGTGAGTGATGTGTGTTGGCTGAGAGTGAGCGTCTTGACATTTAGATACAGTCTGTTACCAAAACACATGAAACATTTCAGGTTGTTTAAACCCCAAAAATGCCTCAATATGCTCCCAAAATCAAGTGTAATATATGTTTTATTAATTACTGAGACTGGATCAGAATATTGTTGGGATGCAGGCAGCTTGTGCATGATGTTAAAAACACAGATTTACTGACAGAAACTTTTGACCCTTTTTACCACTGGAAGAACAGCAACCTCTTTTTTATGCCAGAAAAGCAAATCCAACAGATTCTTCCCATTTGTTAAAGTAATAACTTTAAGTAATAACTCAGCGTTCTGAAATCAGACATCCATCTTTTAAAATCTGTGGTTTGAGGAATGATGGAAAACTACATCCTGGCATTGGAAGGTGATTCAGTCATTTCAATGATGATGCCTATAGTAGGTAATTACCTGCTTTCCAAAGTAATTCAAAATGAATAATACGATTTTCAAAAATATGATTAAATGAATACATTTAAAGATATCTGGATGTTGCTTTCCTAGTACATACCAACTGTTCAAACCAGCAACATAACACATTAACATGTTCATAAGGATTAAACAAGAAATGATGATAAAAGAGGCAGAACTGAACCAAGACTTCGAATATGTTAAGTTAAAATATCCTTTTTTAATCTGAAACTTTTCACGTTGGACATAATCAAATGATCGTGGATGATAGTTCAAGGGCGTTTTAAACTTAAGTTACAATCGTCTGTTATTTTCTTTGGTTTGTTGGTTGAGTCAGAAAAACAGCGTTTACCGAAAAACAGAATTCTCTGTTCTCATTAAAGACGAGATGGAGGCCTGAACCTCGGGGGATCCACTCCTGTTATTACTGTCTGTCCACTGAGTGACTGACTGTCTTTTGAAGTCGGGTAATTTGAGCTGATCCTCACCTCTGAGGGGAGTTTGAGGTTCAGATTGGAGGAGTAGGTGTGAGGAAGTGATTGTAGAGAAGAAAAGCTCCTCGTGTGTAAAATGATATGAACCTGTGTGTGTTGCTTGTTTGGTTGTACAGCATTAAAATAAATCACGGGGCTTTTCAGATCAGTGTCAATTACTTAAGCACATAACTACAGTCAGCTCCATTATTACAATAAATAAAACCCTTAATAACCTGATTGAACAGTGGAAACATGTAAACATATATGAAATGACAGGTTATATTCATTTAGAAGATTTTCATGATTCCATAACATACCTTTGCACTACTACGTCTACTTTGAATTCTACTTATTTGCATGTTGTTCATCTGATTTCCTCCAACAGCACAAAGACGGTGAGAGACAGACAGCGTGGATATTTGCATGCAGACAGACAGGCAGGCAGGTGCTGGAAGTAATTGCAGGAAATAATGAAGGTTCCTACGTATTTGGGTAATGCGGGCATGTAGGGACAGTGCACACACACACACACAGGTGTGCAGGTGCTGGGAGGTAATTACTGGCAATGATGGGATGCTAAGCAGTGTTAACAGTTTCCCCGGAAGAGATTATTCCAAAGAAATGAATAAAGCTGTGACACCAGAATATTCCTGTATGTACAGTTTATCATCATTGATTCTGTGTGTGCAGCTCTGTGTGAGTCTGAACAGTGTGTGAGCGGACAGACAATAAAGTGGACAGACAGACAGACAGACAGACAGACAGACAGACAGACAGACAGACAGGTATGTAAAGAGGTGCGTACAGGCAGGTGAGAGCATAAATCCTCTCAGGTGATTGAGGTGGGGTGGAGGGTGAGGCTACCTGCCCTGAGCACAGATGTAATTACTGTTTAAGCTGTCATGTTCACATCATGTTGATTTCACAAGTTCACAGCCATCAGGCTAAACAGTGATGGCAGGAAGGCCTTTTTACTCTTTTCCTCCAGGGAGCATGTTTCCTTCCACTTGTGCTCATTTCTTCATTCAGATCACTGTGATTTTGAATATTTGTTTAATCAATGAAGAAACTACAATAACTACACTATATTGTACATATAGTGGACTCATGAAGAGAGATGTTAGCATGTTCCAGTGAAGGCTTCTTTTTTACCTTGTATAGTCTTCCTCGTTGTGCCCTTGCAGTCGTCTTGGCTGGTCGTCCACTTCTGCTGGGATTTGTGACAGCTCTCAGTTCCCTCCATTTGTAGACAACTTGTCTGACTCTGGAGGGATGAATGATGATGAAAGACTTGCAGATGTCTCTGTAAGCCTCTCAACTCTTATATAAATCAATTATTATCTTGTCTCTTGTCTTGTGAATAGAAAAAGTTTGACTGTCTCTTGTGAGTCAATGTCGCTCGAATCCACACACTGAAAAACATTGATTGAGCACCAGGTTTGCAAATTACGGAGTTAATTCAGCTTTAATTGAGGTGATTAGCCCAGAAGTTCACTGAGTTGCTCTCACCTCCACTTTGAATGTTTTAATGATAGATTCAAGATAAATAAGTGTGATATAATAATTTGTTTGTTATTAGCTATAAAAGATTGTGTTTTTTCGATTCTTTTGTTGAAATAAGACTCATGCAGAGTCCAAACTGAATCCTTCCTTATACAGTCCTGAGTCTGAGTGAATATTAAACACAGGCTGTGCAGTGACATAAAATTACCTGCTGGAACATGAAAAGAACAGAGAAGACAAACATGCCATCAGTTGTAGCTTGTTTGGATTTGCGTGGCTTCTACAAGAGACACTTCTCATAAATTTCACTCAGTCTCTCGACAGTAAATACTTTCACAGAACGAGGTACACGGAGCATGTACGTGTGTCTATGTAGAGATTCCTACTTGAAATCCCTTATATCCAAGTCAGTTAGCATGTAAACAGACAGACCATTAGTGCTCAGCAGAGTGATCTGTTTTGACATATATGTCTGTACAAAAGTATGTGAGTGCACATAATGTCCACAGCGCTGAAAGTACATGAGAGCTCGCCATGGTGAGACCACAGAGATGTTTGGAAAAATACATTATACACGAGGTCAGGAAGGGTCAGGGCTACAAACTGGGAACACTGACTACACCACTTATACTGATGTACAAGGTGTATTAATGAGCATGAAGTGGAACAAAAATTAGACGGTGAGAAAGGAAGAAAAGCGGAAATGACATTTTGAATAAGAAAAGAAATGCAGAAATCTGAATTAACAAATGACTGAAGTGACTAATCATCAGTCAATTAAAGGAATAGTTCAGCCTTTTTAAGAAATACTTGCTCTTCACTTATTATACTCATTCACTTTCTGCACTTTTCAGCCAGTTAGCTTAGCTTAGCATTAAGACTAGAAACAGTGGGAAACTGGCTCTGTCCAACTGTTAACAGTTTCCTCCTCTAAAGCTCATGAATGAACATGTTTTAACTTCTTTGTTTAATCAGTACAAAGGCAAAGAAATGAATAAGCAGATTTCTCATAGCGTCAAAAATATAAAGAATGAACTGTCTGTATAGATGATGCCAAATCCTGTTATGCAACAATTCAATGACCCTTCACACACACGCGCACACACACACACAGGTCTGGAGGTGTGTTAATGTGTATAAAGGTCCCTGATGACGGGGACGTCAGGTCAACAGGAAAAACCAACCAAACCATCAGGCTGCGGCTCAGACTGAAGTCAAATTCACCATGAAAGCTGCATATGTTCCGTCCCAGGACGTGTCCTATTTTGAGGCATTTTATGACATTGATCCTGGCTTATGCTGATGTTATGTAATTTTTTTTTGTGCACCACATTAAGGCTGATTCCAAAAACTGACTGCTCATCCCGCTCACATCTAGGTTACGCTGGACACAGCTGATGGAACACGGAAATACTGAGGATCAAACAAGAGCAGCGCCACATTAAACTGGAGGGAGGGAGAGAATAAAACAGACTAAATAAGAAGATTTATATCTATATACATAAAATCTGCATGACATTGTTAATATAAAAATTTACAAAGATTCTTTTTTAATATCAACTTTAATTTAAATTTGTGTTGTAGATTGCAAAACAACAGTATAAACTGTTCAATAACGGCACTGAGAGACTGCAGCAGTGTTTAGTACAACCCATAATACAATGTTTGGTGAGAGAATAAAATATTTTTGCTGTAAGTATTTTCTGTATGTTTTACCCTGTATTTCCACATTTTCTGCCATTTATGTGAATATTTTTCTGTCACTATTATTCATGGATGTAGCTACTTTTCAGAAAGATGACATCCCCTTTCTACCAACTCTGAAGGTCTGGGTTCTCCGTCCTGGGTTGATTTTGTACACAGAGCTATTTGAACAGCTGAGAAAAAATCTGAGATGTGGGCTGTGATTCAGAAATCTGGATCCAGGCGACCTTGTCTGTCCTTTGTGATGACACAAGGGAAAAGGTCAGACTTTAACAATACCTTCTCATGGATGGACCAAAGACTTCGTCGTCTGTTTTCTCCTCACAGCAACACCACATTAAGAGTCAGGGGATCTAATGGCAGTTTACTTCACATCTTGACCAAGAGACGGAGAGATGGACAACGCCATCCTCAGGCCCTGACAAGACAAGGAGGACAAGAAACAAGTCATTATTTTCCTATTTGACCTGCAGCTCTTTAAGTCAATGAGGTTGTGTGTACAATTGTCAGTGTTCATAATTCACAGTCAACAGATGTAGAGTGACATTTTTAACCAGGGAGAGCCACACACATACAAGAACACAAGATCTCTCAGCAGTATTTTTCACAGTGACTTGCTGTTACTGTACTTTATAAACCCCCAGCGGTCATATTTCATCTCTGAGCTCGCAGCTGATTTGGAATTTGTTGCGGGTTGACGTGTTCCAGGTTCCTGTGGGGACGCATAAAATTTCCAGAGGGACGTCCAACAAAGAGACAAATAAATAAAAGAAGCAGGTCTTTTACCTTAGATACAATCAAAACAGAAAAGGCAGACAACCTGAACTGACTTAACTTCACAGAGCTGTGACTTCATTGGCTGAAATGAACTCTGATCATTGGATGTGGAACTGGTTTCAGGTCCAGAATGATCTATAGAATTAAGCCAGTCGAAGCTGAATATGAGTTAGATCGTTGCAGAAACATATAATAAAATGATCCTCCCTGCCTCCAGGCTGTCTGACTATTTAGGTCAAGCTGTGTTTCCATTGTAACAATCACAACTGTCTTACAGCTGAGGAAATTAGAGCTTGATTTGTGGTTTGCTAACAATGTTGTGGGGCGAGCATCGGGATGAGAGACAGACTGGAGACTGCAGCTGGTAAAGATACTGCCCCCAAAAAACATGATCATCATTAGAGAAACGTGGTAAAAATATAGCATGTAAAGATGCAGAACAGAATGATGAGCATGTAAACAGCGACTAACATATGAATCTCAAAATCAATTCATTTCACAACCTTGATGATGAGTTGACGACACACCTGAGCTTGAGTTTTTTTTTTTAAATTACACAACAGTGATACGATTCACCTATTCATCACAAAATCTGAGACGCCTCAAAATTGTTATTTGACAGTCTGAAACAGCTGGTCTAATCCTTTATTGGATCTAGCACAGTTTGACATACAATGAAAAATGTCAAATTGTTATCACAGTCTTTAGGTGCCACTGAAATATAAAGCATATCACTCAAAGTTTCTATTATTCTCTAGAGCTGAGCAAATGTGATGCATCAGAGGCTGAGACATACTTTTAGTACTTAGATTCTGGATCCTAAATTCCCCATAATGCAACTTGATATGGCCTCTTGTTCGACCCCCCCTGCCTAGTAAATGCCAACATCTTTCTAAAACTATATGTCTCCTTTTATTTAAGACAGGCTTTACATTAAAATCCTCTAGTCTTCAAGCTTTAACTAAGATAACACTGCCATCATCAGGACTTGTTTTCCAGAGCTGTTCCTGAGGCACAGATGATACAGCTGTCCTCACAGACTGAGCCGTTCGCTCCATGGCTGGAAAACTGATTGCTATGCATGTATGTATGAATGTTCCCCTTTGAGTCTGAGACACAGTCAGAGTTCGTCTCGGCGTAACGGGCTGTCCTATTCCAACGTGATATAAATCTGAAGGTCTTATCTGGAGAAGGTAAAACAAGTTCATGCAGAGTGGAAACACACACTGAATGCACTGATATGTCAATATGATCGGATCGCAGCCAAAGGTGGAAATATAATCTGTTTGTGAGAAAGTAAAGCCCACGGGAACCGTCACAACTCGCCCCGGAGTTTGAATTACACTCAGCTGCAAACGCAACTGCAGAGAATATAACCAGCTTGTTTATGGTGTTTATAAGTTGTGAGACACGAGAAGACGACCCCTCTCTGCCTCCGATGGACGGAGAACACAATCTTTACAGTGTCGTGTTTCCTCACCTGGTGCCTGATGCTGCCTCACTGTCTGCTCACCTGCTCTGAGGAACACAGTGTCCGAAGAGGTCGAACCTGCCAAAAGAATGAAAATGGAATCCAGTTTATTCATTAAATGTGTAAATTGAAAAGACACATGACAAAGATTCACATCAACCAATAAGCTGATTAATATTTCTGTCCTGTTGTCAAAGTAGTGACTAGACCTTCTTTAAAATTTCCACTTCACTGATGAGGGCAAAGAGATTTTTTTTTTTTTTTTGGTTTGTTATTTAGAAATATGGCCAACCACAAACCTCAAAGTAATGACAGAGTTAAGAGCATAAACATCAGATAATTTAAGTGGTTAAACTCCAGTCTCTACATGCAGATCCATAGAGCACTTCAAACATCTGCAATTTGAAATGTGATGCGCATCAGTTGGTCCTCTTCCGTCCACTTGTTGTCCTTTCAAACATCCACACACGCTTTTTCATTCACTCTTTTTTTTCCTATTGTCGACCGCCGTGTTCGTTCTCCCCGTCTCTTCCGCCTCCTGATCCCCTCTGTTGTTGCCAAGGCAGATGGAAGCTTTCAGTGAACAGATGCAGGAGAGATGTTATCCATGTGTTTCCTCTGAAATAAAACAAGAGAGACTGAGAAACCTGTCCTGACATGAACTGTGTTGCTCAACAAAACACATGAATGAGACATTTCATGATGAAAATGTGTGTTTGCATGAAGAGACTCAATTACAACCTGATTATAATGAGAGCTCTGACCTATGAGCTTTTACATTGTGTTATTGTAACCACCAAAAGGAATCATTTGACATTCTAGAAAAAAAACTTATTTGCTTTCTTGACTAAAGTTAGACGAGTAGATCGATGCCGCCACATTAAATATGAAGCTACAGCCAGCAGTTGGTTAGCATGTAGCTTAGCATAAAAAATGAAAAGAAGGGAGAACAGGCTTCTTAGAAATCAATGCTCCCTGCCACGAAATAGTCCGGCACAGAAACAACCATTAATTCACAACCAGCTGTTTTTATTATTTATTATTTATTTATTTTTTAACAAATTAGATATGATGTGTCAGTTAGTGAAGTTGTTGGTAGGTAGCATTTGAGCTTTTAGGTCTTGATGCAAAATGAATTGAACAAATGTGTTATTCAGCACATTCCTTGAATCACACTAACTTATTTTGTACAGTATAAAAAGTACAAACTTTGCTAGAAAATTCCAGAATAAAACACAAAAACACAAATTCTTAATAATTCGGTTAAGCCAAGAGTGTTGTTGGGAAAAAAAAAGTTTCTACTTGATGCAGAAACCGATTAGAAAAAGGCAAACATGCATGTTTACCAAACCTCTGGACTATTAAAAAAATGGGTTTCGGTTCTTTATTAAACTAAAGAAATAGACCTGCATAGTGAGCAAGAAACATATAAAGGTCAAAGGCCACATTGACCTGGAGACACACAGATAATGAACATGCAGGTAGAAGCGAAGAGGACAGACCAAATGACCCAGAAATGTAAATGGCTGAAACCAGAGCGGAAGCAGCAGTAATCCAGATTGCATGTGTCAAGATTAACAATGCTCACACACACACACACACACACACACACACACACACACACACACACACACACACACANGAATTTAGATTATAGAGCCTGAACTCTTATAATATTCAATATACATAATTCATGGAAAAATTTGAATCTATACTTATCTCTTCATGACCTTTTTAATCTAATAAACAGAGAGGATGGGGTTATAAAAATATCACTGCAATGTTTTCTTGAATTAGCGTACACTTGAATTTGGGCGATAACTGCTGACACATGAATGACCCTCAGCTATAAGACATGGAAAAATTCATAATTTAGAATGACTAATTAATCTCCGCAAAAGAAAGTCGGTCCATCCGCAGCGAAACTGCAGGAGCTGAAGGATGTTACGAAAGAGACAAAACTCACACACACTCACCTCCCACTGACCCAGAGCAAGGAGCTGAATTTGAATATCAAACACACGTGCACACACACACACACACACACACACACACACACACACACACACGCGCGCACGCACACACAAGCACATACAAACGCAAGCACTTCAGAACTTTGCTTTTGCAACAAGTCTAATACCACTTGCTGTGCTGAGATTTCCAGTTTGGCATAAAAACATAGTCACCTTCAGCCTGGACTGTGTGAGTGTGCGTGTGTGTATGTGTGTGTGTGTGTGTGTGTGTGTGTGTGAGAGAGAGAGAGAGAGAGAGAGAGAGAGAGAGAGAGAGAGAGAGTGTGAGTGTGCAGCATCCAAGCAACTGCTATTGACCAACGGTGGAAACTATTTGTGAATGGGAGACCTAAGACACACACACACACACACACACACACACACACACACATACAAATGCGAGCACGTAGAAATGTAGAAATGCGAGCACGTAGAAATGTCCGCAGGAACATACAGATGAGCAAACATACATACACTCAGACTTCTACACAGACACACAGTTGCATGGCTGAAACACACACTGCATCCAAATGGCTGGATTGAGCAGACATTATGTTGTGATTGTGTGTGCGCACACACACACACGCACACACACACAGACCCTTGTCCTGAGACAGCCCTCTCAGCAGGGAATGGGACAATTTCGTTCTGCCTATAAAGGCTGCTTTGTGTCGGGACTATCTGCTAAACACACACAAACACACCTAATGACTGCTTTGTGTCCACATTTTAAGACGCGCTCACACATCAACACAGGGACCAGCTGCTTTGTACCCTCATTATGTCGCTGTTAGGCTCAGGCTACTTGGGATTGCGAACACGGGCCAAGCAGATGTCCACTGGCCGATGGATGTGTGTAAAGACACACTCTTGCCTCTCTCCTGTACGCTGTGTAAACTGAGCACTTGGCAGGATTTTTCCAGAGAAACACACGTATGCTCTCGTTCTCAGGAAGAGACGCATGAACGCTTCAGTGAGGAGAAAAAAAGACCACAAAACCCAACATGTGGCTCGTCTGTCTGCACCGTTTCATTGACTTCAGCCACACGAGCAGCCCCGTGGTGATCATGCTCATTGTACAGAAAACAAGCTGTTAGATAGAGAAGTGTTAGACATAGTTAAATTTTGACCTGATGACTGCTCGAGATGGAAGGTCATCTCATCATCACAGCTCACAAACAACACGCTTTTCTGCATGATAACCTGACTAACAATGTGGCGAAATTCAACTCTAAACCACAGACGTCAACCTCATGTTGAACATGACAAGTCAAGGGATGACCAAAGTCTGAAGGATACAACATCTGGGAAATTTCATGGCAGTTCATCTAATATCTCATCTAGAGGACTAAATTCAGTCGACTAAATGACCAACAAACACTTGTTTGTCCGGTTGGTAAATTGGATGTGAAAAAACCATGGACTGTAGAAAAAACATGGACTGCAAAAAACAGTGCAGTTGCCAAATACTAGGAAGTGAGGTAAAATTAGCATCATGTTCTGATCGCATTTAGATAATAAGAATAAGAATTCTTTCTCTTTGGCAATCAAGTTTCTCATTATTGATCTGTGTTTCATTTTCACCTCCAACAAATGTCCCACTAGTAAACAAGTGGCAACCTCCGCCGCTGAAAAATGAAGCCAATGCGGAAGTGCAAAAGAGCTGCCGTTCCTCGAATAACCGCTACAGCAGGCTGCAGAAGGGAGTCAATTACATTTGAGCCCCATGTTAAAATGTCCGATTTTACGACAGAAAAAAAAACATTTACAGCCTTTACTGAGTTTGGGAAAGAGATCGTCGTGGGGTTAGCCGGCTAGCAACAATATTTAGCATTTAACCTAGCTGGTTAGCCATAGCTAGTTTGATAATTTCGAATAAAGCGGCTTTTTTCAGCCAATAGCGTTCATTCGACCCGCCTCAGCTCCGCCCTCGCTCCACCTCTTTGTCCATATTTGGAGTAACCGGAGCTGGGCTACCAAGATGGCTACGCACTACGATTTGCTTCATTTTTGCTCTTCAGAAACCTATGGGTGACGTCACGGACACTACGTCCATATTTTATACAGTCTATGCTAGTAAACTATAAATCTGACCTAATGATCTGATCTACTAATAAGATTACTTGGTATGTTGTCTGATGATTACGATCCTCTGCTGAACTCTGTAGGTTCCTGCTGTATGTATGAATCATCCAGAACATAAAGGAATGTGGGCAGCAAGAAATGAAACACTGCATTCCGCACTAGATGCACAAGAGCTTCAACAACAAATGCTTTGCATTGGGCCACAGCTGACGTTCATTATCGCGTTGTTCATGAGTCACGAGAGGGCAAAGTAGAAGAATGAGAAGGAAGTACAATGGATTCAGCTTCTGTGTTGAGTCAGTGCTCTGTTGTTTCTTCCTCTGCTGCTATGATGACTGAATGTGAATCTCTATTGAGTCTGAGTCACTCTGACGCTTTCATGTGGCTTCTGGCTGGATGGGAAACAATCCGAAGTCGAACAAAGTGTCCTTTTCTTTCCCCCTGCGACGACCGTGTAAAGCGATTGACGTACTTCAGAGATGGTCGACGCCCACTCGCCACGCATAGTTTTTCGTGACACACTTTTAGCCGCTCGCCGAGTCTGAGTGGGTTTCGTTGCAGTGTGGCCGTTCACCCTCTTATCTTTGTCTTCATCTTCCTGACATATTTGCATGTAGACAGTCGGGGAATTGAGTGAAAGAAGGGAGTTGAGGAAGTCAACCCACATGAGCATGTGGTTCTGACTACACCAGAGAAAACCTCTGCAGCCAATTCTCATATCTGAGTGTTTTATGACAGGGTGGGATGTGAAATACCAGATATGGGCCAGACTCAGCCTACAGATCTGTGAGGTCGTGGTAAAGAACTGGGAACAAGAACAGGAGTGAGGAATCTCAGAATCATAATGGGATGCTGATGTGAGCTGTTGATGATTTCCAGGTTTCTTTGTTTGTAAAGGTCAGACTTTTCTCTGCGCGTTTGCATGTTTCCATATGTGAGAATAAAGGTCCTTACACACCGGGAGCGTTTTTTTCGTGCGATGTCGGACTTCAATTTTTTTTTTCGAACTTGTATCCTGTCAATACAAGCGTTCACATCAGCGACGTTTTCTCGCGATATTGCGGCATTTAATTTTCCACATCAAGGTCGAATTTTCCGAAGTTTCACATCCTGTGTGTCCACTTCTGACCAATCAGATTGCGTGTTGTTGAGCCGTCACATTCACTGGTGTATCCAACATGGCCGACCGGCTGATTGTTTACATGTAATTTTTATGTTACGTGTTGTAACATAAAAATTAGGACAACGACCTGAAGGACAACTTGTGGAGAGTCATAGCGTCGGATCTCGCATATGACGATTGTGTGTGTGCTTAAACAGTTTGTTAAACGTCTTTGATTTAACTTTCATCTATGCTAAGTAACTTTAGCTCGTAAGCTAACCTGTTGGATAAAACATACTATTTGTATTTTCACTGTCTCAAACTCAATCGCGTTGCTGTCACATTTGCCATCACTTGAGGTTGAAGTAGACTCCATTTTCGTCCTCTCGCTTCCTCCCGGGACGTGTCTTTTTACCCCCTTGGATACGTGGAAAGTCGCAAAATCGCATCGCGCTTGATATGTATAGTCAGGCGCGTCAAAATTCGCCTCCGAATATTTTGCAATTGCGCATTGTATATTTGCGTCGTTCCCGGTGTGTAAGGACCTTAAGTTGGTTGATCTGATGCATCACATTCTTCATTAGCACATCTCAGAGGCCGCCAGTGACACACTGTGTTTCGACCACCTACCACGGTCAGTTCGACCACAGCACGGCGAATCCCAACAGAAGGCACACCAGATGCATCACTACCTGATTTCACTGACACCACAATCGCCTCTGGGGAGACAAGACAAGGTGAATGCAGTCGGCAGGTAGCGAGGAGACAACTCGATCCATCCTGGGCCGCCGTCCCGTGGAAGGGCACCACGGGCTGCTGCTGGAGCCAGACGGGACCTGATGTGCTCCCCCCCCCCCCGAGTCGCCTCAGGGAGCTGCAGTATGAGTGGACTTTCTGATGAGGAGAGTTCATTTCACATCCTCACATGCAGCTTCTTCCCCAAGGATTTGAGATGACTTTGGTGTCCTGTTTTAGTATTTAAGCTTATTTCAAATACATTTTAAGTGAGAGGACATTCAGTCAGAGTTTGTGTGGCTGTAAAAATGATTCTAGTTCTGTAGTTTAACAGAATTGGTTCATTGATATTGATCAATAATTGAATTAAGTTAAATAATTAAAAAAAATATATATATATTTTTTTCTCCTCTTTTATATTTTAAAGGAAATGGATGCCAATACTGTAATTAAGACTTAGACATCAATAAAAACATAAACAATAAATAGTGTTACTAAATTATGAATATTATGGATATTAATGGATACCAACTTCACTATTTTTTGTCATTTTGCATTAATATCTTTTTCTAATGTAGATCTATCTCCAATAAATGCACTATAACGGAAATGATTAGTCGATATATCAATTTGTCATCTGTCAGGAAAATAATAAGCAACAATTTTTAGGTCTTTGTTTTATACAGGAAATTGAATATCTTTAAGTTCTGGAGTGTTTTTCTTTGTTTTCTTAATTGATTAAATGATAAAACAACAGATTAGATTAAGCAACAATGGAAGTAAATGTTAGTTGCCGGTCACGCTAATAGATGGTGTTGTGATCCGCTCGACCCTCGAGAGCCGTTTCCTGGGAGCAGCGAGTTCAGTTCAACAATGTCCTGAAGTTTCATGAAGCACACAGGGACGTATACAGCCAGGAACTAAAACTTACATAAAGTCTGAGATAAGGACGATGCTCATGGAAAGAAGGAGGTAGTTATAAGATGTCAGGGTTGGTATGTGCTGTTTGAATCAAGGTCAGATAAAGAGGCGATGCTCAGGGTTCAGGGCGTGATGGGAATGGAATGTAACAGCGAGAGAAAATATTTCACAACAGATGTTTTTAAATGAAGCACACAGCGCAGCCATTATTGGTCTTTGTGTGAAGCTGCTCGAGCTCAATTGCGTCTGCAATGATGCGCAGCACAAACGCGATGTGTGCGTTCATTATTTGCAAGGGCATGAAGTTTACACTGATGTTTACATGCTTTGAACCACCTCATTTAATCCACGTTTTTAATTTCAATGTTTAGAAAAAAAAAATCATCGGAGGAAACTCACATCCTGGAAGTCATCTTGTGCCCTGAGGGGATGAACGACAGAGGGATTAATGAGCATACTGTACATTCCCCAACAGTGATTCCCAGATATCACAGTCTCCTTCTCCCGGGTAATCCTCTTAGTGATGAGATCTGAGGCTTCATTTCCTAACAGAGAATCAGAGGGAAGACGTGCCGGAGTTCAACATTACATATACCGTGCACCTGACAGCATGCGTCTGAAGTCAATGCTACTTTTCATATGTAAAAAAAAAAGTGTTGGTTTTTGAAGCATGAATCAGTTTGGGTAATATGTTTATTCTGCCACCAGCAGTTTCATTCTGCTGCTCGTAGCTTCTGGCACATAGAAAATATAGGTCTCACTGACGTTGGTTCATCCACCATTTTGTCAGATGTGTTATCAAGTGAGTACTGGCAGGAATCTTTGATCTACTCAAATGCACCTGTAGGAACATTATCTGTACTCTTAAATTACTGTGACTAGTAAGACTTTAAGATTAAGATTGATTTTTTCTGGTCGTATCATGACTAGTTTGGTCGGCAATCCAGGCCCTTATTGTGTTGCTAATGTTCAAAATAACTGTTGATTTACTGTTGGTTGTCGCTTTTAAAACGTATTCTTGTGGACATTATGCATCTCGTTCCCTCCTGGATGAACAATGTAACTAATTTACCGGTTTCTTTTAATGTACCAATTCATTTTTACAATATAAAACTGAACTCAAGTCTTGTTTACGGTATCTTATTCTAAATCATAATTACAATCCCTGAAGTTGTTGTGGTGTGGACTAAGACTGATTTTACTACTGCTGGTTTTTATAGCTCTTGTTTTTTATGCTTCTGGTTTTATTTTTTAAATTTCGATTGGGGATTGGTGGTTTTTATGATTTGTGCTACTGGTGATATGTTGTATGTTCTTCTTGCCTGTGTGTGGTTACTCTGTGCTGTTTATTTGTTCATTCATTGTGAACCTGCAGTGCGGGGTCCAAAAAAAAAGATACTGAATATTGTTTCAAATATGAGGAAAAGATGAAAAACATAACCATAAATTAAAGCACGATTCTGTGTGTTATCTTCATATTCAAATAATGTAATTAGTGAAGAACTTGGATTTGACTAATGCCTCACACTGTTCTATAGCATCCTGAGAAGTAGGTACAAATTGAATACTGAATATGGAACCTTGTTGGGAGGCTCAGAGCGAGCGCAGGAAGGGCCTCACACAGACTCCGTAAAGACAGTGTTGGTGAGACCTCGCCCAGCAGCAAATAAAATGTTTGTTTTGCAATGGAAAATATCCACCCAGCAGTCAGGGTGTCTGCGAGGAAATGTGACATTATGGGGATGATGATGATAGTGATTAACGTGATTTTCACTTTACAAAAATGCATTGTTTGTCTTTTGTAGGTGGAGATTCCTGGACGTGTACGAACAACTGAGAGGGCGAGTAAAATTCATAAGAAGTCTAAAGAGGACACGCCCCATATAAGACTTAACGTGCAGTGGATTATACAATATTATGAATGTGATTGATCTATAAAATATCTTAAGGAGTTCATCATTTTAACTATTATGTAATCATTATAATTACTGATATGCTGCTTGTGCCAGCATGTCTAAATACGTGTATGTGCTACACGACAATTCTGCTGATTTAAACAGAAAAGTAAATATTTAAGAGATATAATACAGTTGGGTCTAAAAAAACACCACATTAAAAATCCCAAATATTTTCATATGAACATGGAAATAATCAGAAAAACTTCAGAAACAATTAAAAACGCAAAAAGTTCGTTATTTAAAATTTTGCACTATTTCAAAGTCAGCAATCAAATTTAAGCAAAGTTGTGGTTCTGACCAACTGAACTCCTTTAGGTCAGATTTCCTTCACTTGTATCCCTTCGACTGAAGTATGCGTTTAGATGACACTGGGGTGGACCTGATCTACTCATCAGAGGCTCGTTCAAGAAGCTCAACCTGCAGCCAGTGTTCGCCTGTCATAAAAATGGCGGTGTTTCCAGTAGATCATTGCAGACTAGGTAACACTGTGATAGTGGAAAACACGGCATCAACACTCAAGTCAAACTGGTATTCTAAGCAAAGGGGGGCTTTCTCAGAGTCTAATTGAGACTAAGGGGGAAATACATGGCACTCTACAAATCTAAATCTGACTAGATGAGCCACAATGTTAAAAAGCTGAATTATCAAACATCCAACAAGGTTAGTAAAGTGTAAAAAAAATAATGTATTTGAAGCACTACAATATGAGAAGGATGCAAACAAGCTGCTGGTGTTGTGCAACCAGAACCCTTCCACATCTTCAGGTTGCCCAACCTTTACAAACTTCAGGTTGCCATCATAATGAGAAGCCTGCAGAGGGTTGAACCACCAGGTTATAAACATGGGTCCATACTGAGGTGAAGTGTGTTTAGTTTGGTATCTATGTGTGTGTCCTTCTGTGCGCAGTGAGAGTGTGTTTGTTTACGTACTGGTCAAGTCACTGAGTCGAGCCGTTCATCAAGAACGACGCTGAACGGGCAGTTGCTCAAGCAAATTGACCTGCATGTATGAATTTGTGTGCCAAGGCTTATTTGCACTGATTTCCAGACAAAAAAATCACGTTTCACGAGATAATGATCTACGGTGCTATTTCCAGAGAAGACCAGTCTTACACAAGAGGGCATGTCTCTGACGCACACACACAGTCTACTGCCTGGAGCTTATATCATCGCTTGGTATGTTCGAACATTAAATGTGTACCGTATGTTTTTATTGTTGCCAAGTCGTCCAGTTTCTTAAATAATTCCATATTTCCATCAGAAAGAGGAGCATCAGGCTGTATGAGAAAAAAAAAACCTTGGAGATAGTATAAAAAAAAACTTCATCTGTGATTTCTATGACATTTGAAGAGCCAGTCTGCCAAGATGGTTTCTGAGGCAGTAACTCTGCTGTGGTGAATATATTCAACACGTCCTGTGGAAGGAGCAGCATCTGTTGGTCTGCTCTGACTGGAAGGAAGACAAGCTCAATATTTATAGACTTCACTAAAGGTTTAAAAACTTTTCCACACACAGCCTCAGTCCGTCTTCACACGACAAAGTAATACACACATGATTGACTACCCTGGTGCAATCGATGATCCCACCATGGTTGGTATAGTCCAGGTAATGAGTAACACTTGGAATCATAGCACCTGAAAGGCCTAGGAATCATTGACCCTCATGCTTTCAGGGTCTTTTAAGTGACATCTTGCAAAATCCAGAGATGTAGTCGCATGTTCTTCTGTTTGTTTTTTTTATTTCAGGTGTTGCTTCTGACCATAAGACTTGATTGACAGATGACTTGAGATTTCTGGTGTGGCCTTTTGGCAGATTGTGCCCCCCTTACCTGGAACTTCCTCCTCAATGACTGACTCAAGAAAAATTTCATTTCACAATTATGTGGTGCAATGAGGCCACCGTGCTTCAGGAAACATCTAAACCTTTGTAAATAGTTCAGGTTCTTGCTCAGAGGTCGCAGAGGTCAGCAGAGACTTGATGACCTGGATCTGGTTGGACAAGCACAAACCCTTTTGGGACCTTTTATACGCCGGTGTGCCCCTTTTAAAATCATGTAAAATCAGTTGAATTTCCCCCTACAGTTACATTTTGACTTGCCATTGCAGGAAAAGAAGGTGAAACAAATGCCATTAACAACAGCTCAGTTCCATTAAATATCCCAGTCAGAATGAACAATACTTGGACTAAAGCCAAAACCAGGTGTCAAAAGGTTTACTTGTCACAGGTAGTCTCCAATCAATCTGTGCAGAAATCTCAATGCTAACAAAAGCAAACAGGAGATATGTTTGCACACCTGCAAAGGTGTTTCCACACTAATAAACCAACAGAGTCGTCTAAGAAGTTCTATGTAGATTGATCCATTTTAAATCAAATCTATGACACAGTAGAGAAAATGACGGGATATGAATATTTTCTGGTACACACTGTGTCTCCTGTAAACAATACATTAAGCACAGATCTTGGCAGAATGTCGAGCCCTACTCTTCCCTACTTCCTTCCTGAAGGAACCAGAGCAGGACTCTCATTTCCTCCTCTCTCCTCTCTCTCATCTCTTCCTCTTTCACGCACACATTCACACACAAAGTCCATCTCACGTGCATCCACATTCATCAGCTCCTCTTCCGTCCCGGGAGAACTCGGCTTTGCGTGCACGATCATCGGGCTCACATGCTCACGCGGTCCACTTCCCTGCCTGCACACACAGCTTATAGATTATTGCCCGCAAGCGCTGCTCATCATCTCTAAGCGCACCCCACGCAGTCTCACGTGCACTCTGCTGAGCCTGTCCTCTCTTGTACCCCGTATGCCCCTCCGTCTCCCTCAGGGATCTTGGCATCACCGCAGTATTCCTCTACTTCTTCATACCGCTATCGTTTTCTTCTGCTGTTGTCTCTTCGCCTGTTCAGACACTTACAGCCTCCAGTTTTGTCTCTTTTCACTAATTTCTCTAATTTTAATACCAAATGCAGGTTTAAAAACAATCCACAGTGGATAATAATCATCGAAGTGTCCATCAAAGGCTGGCACGAGTGAGAGAAGTATTAAGATCCTTTACTTCAGGAAAAGTATGAATACCACACTGTAAAAATACTCCACTACAAGTAAAAGTCTTAAATTAAGTATGTGTTTCCTGTCAATTTTTTACTATTAAATCTGATGTTTTTAATTAATATTTCATCTGAATTAATGTCTATGTTCTATTTTACTTGTGTAGATGTTTGAGCTCATTTGAATTGCCTTATAGACTGTTTGGTAGTTTAATCTATAGCAATGCATTATATTCTGTAAGATCCTATGTTTGTGGGTTATTTAGGGTAAGCAGAAAAATTCAAATTGATCAAATTTGGAGATACGTGGTTTTCACTGTACATATGGGATAAGAAAAACTGTAATCTGAAAAGTAACTGGTAACTAATGCTGTCAGACAAATGTACTGGACTAAAGAGTATAACATTTGCATCTGATATGTCCGTGAGCAGAAGTAAAAAGATGCATAAAACGGCTATACTGAAGTACCTTGAACCAAACTGCAGTATTTGAGTAAATGTACTCTGCAACACTGAAGACTGGCTTCTGATATTGTGGAATGCATTTCATCATCTGGGATTTGAGGTCTTTGTGTTGTTCTTATTTCCTGTCTCTATTTGCTGGTGTGGTTTGCTTTGCCTGCAGGGTTGTATTTTTACCAGTTGTTTGTCCACCTGTAAAAGTGAAAAAGAAAAGCTGCTGAGGTGAACTCAGGGAGAAACAAGATGAAAGCCTTCAATAAGGGATGGATATTTGATGGAATATTTTCAATAATATTTCCAATGTTTCCAGTATTTCCTGAGTTACAGTACTGATAACAAAGCTACTTCTTTATTCAAAACGTAACTTTGAGAAATACATAACTTTAACAAAAGTGTTTAATCAGCTATAGAGGGACAACTCTGGTTTCTGTGTGGTCGCATCCAAAATAAACAACTGTGTGCAAATAAGAGTTTTCGTCACCCATTTAGATGTTTGAGGGCTTGTTTACTTTGTTTGTTGTTTCACACTCAATGAGCAAAGAAACAGAATCAGACTCTGTTTCACTTCTGTCAAGTTTGGTTTATTGAGACAAAAGCCCAGAGGCTGTGTGTGATATCCATCGTGTGGACAGATCTACCTATGCAAGGGTTTTCTTTAGTGTGGTGATTATTTGTATACATCAGTATGTCGAGAGACTAATTCAAAGAGAATCCATTACGATACTGTCGTGTCCAGTTTGGCTGAAGAACAGAAGTTGTTTGCCTTTGTGTCTTTTAGATTAGACAGTGGTGATATTTGAACTGAAGACGATTCTGTTTTCCAAGTAACCACAGAAAGTCTTTGAACAAACCATCTCAGAATGAGAGCGTCTTTCTTCAAAGCATATAGACCTTAATTACCTGTGCTCTGTGGAGCTGTTGGTCTTGATTAGGGCCACAATGGGTCCAGGTTCAGATCAGGTTCCTATTGGCTGTCAGTTTGTTTGTCAGTGTCCTGTAGAGTCTCAGGTCCTGCGAAGTAGTATAATTAACATGAATGAAGTACTGTTTGTAGTATCATGTAATACTCAGGCCTGACAGTGAGTGAATCACTTCATCTGAGGAAGAACAAATACAGAAGCAAAGAATTTCAAAGTACGAGAACCCCAAAAAACCCAAACAAAACTAAACTAAAAAAATGGACTGAGACACAAAAAGCAGAGAAAAACACATTATTCTCATATTATATAAACTGAGACAGAAACAGATGCCGGGAAAACGAGTGAGAGTGAAAACAAAGACTGAGGATTGTGCAAGTAAACCATCACTAAACTATGTCAAGTTGGACAAAAGCACAAGTAAGACACAAACGCACAGAAACAAGTGAGATGACAAATTTCCTGCCAGGCCAGAGGTGAGTATGAATGAATATGCCTTTGAGTCTATGTTTTCTTTTATTTAAATCTGCGTTGCCAGTTTACTGTCAGGGCAGTTTCTTTGGTTTAAACTCTGCCATCACAGAGCTGAAGTAGTAATTACCTGAGGAATGAAGCAAAGTGTCAGGTAAACAACACACAGCCGCAACTTCAATGGACGATCTTTAACCCCTTTGATTCCAGAAAAAACCCACTAACATCTGGCTATTGTCTTTGGTGGGAAAGGGTACAACGTGTATTCGGTCTTGGAACAAATGACTCTGCAGTAGCTAATCTTTGCACCTTTTCAGGTGTGATGCTGTGACACATGTTAAACACTGCTTATTGTTTTTTCAGTGTGGAAACAAAGTGCAATGGCGACATTACTCTATCGGTTGAGTTTGAAAGAGAGTCTTAAGTTAAAGGTATAAAAAGTAACTGCTGTAACACTGTCACTAGCCATCATGCTGCGACTAATGTTCCCCATTTCATCTGTGACGTTGAACGTGACACATCAGAAAAAATAAAGAGGCAAACTCATTTAAAGGCAATGGCAAAGGCAAAAAAGTCAGTCCCCTATTTTTAGTGGGTTTACCTATTTTTGAAAAATCTGCATATATGTGCTAATTTTGGTGTAAATTGAAAAGTATGTTTTTGAGCACAGAGGTTCATTCTGACCTTTGGATGCGTGACAAACAATCTACCAATCACATCTCTTGGATCTAAATGTGAATTAATGAGACGAGTCTTTTCATAATTTCTGCCAAACTGAATTTTTCGTCCGGGTAAGTAGCACTGCCAAACTGCCAAACCATGACAGCTAGACAAGAGTGTAATTTACTGAGTGATGATAAGAAGCTGCAGTTCAAACTTAACAAACAGGCTGGAATCATCAAGGTTTTTCCAGATAACACCATCACATTCCTTAGCTCTCGAGGAGGATGTTTGCCTGGAGGCTTCTCCATCACCGCCCCAGTAATCAGTAATGAGATATTTCTCCTGGTAAATAAGAGTTATTAACAGCCTTCAAGCTGTCACAGCTTGTACAGAATAACCACAAACTGTTGGGAAGTGAATGAAATGAAAAGCAGCTCTGATGAGCAGGAGGAAGAAGGAGGAGAGGAATCTGTGACGGAGGCAAGCAGAAGAGATTCATCATTCTTTATTGAAGGTGGTGGCATCTTCAAATAAACTATCCGTGTTTATCTTTTTATTTCAGTGGGTGGTTTGTTGAAATTTAAAGGGAAGATACTCTGACATTTTGAATTTCAGCCTTTTATTTTCTTCCTCCAGACTCTTGGAGACGCACTGTGTGGTCAAACTGTCCAAACTGACAGGGCGTCCACAGGGAGGACATGTAAACAAACTACACATGCAAACCAAGCTAGAAAAAATATTGCAAATGAAGGTGGAGGTGGCTTCGTCAGCTTATGAGTGCGGACTGAATGGAGAGCTCTCAGCAGCTCTGTAATCCATCGGCTAACTTCAAAGGTAGTCCTTCAGTTATAAAAACCTTCTCCCTCCTTCCTTTTCCTCCAGAGATGCAAGCCCAACCTTTTCCCAGTCTCAGTGAACACAACCTGGAGAGGCCAAAACAGGAGCTCGGTAACATTTCCGCACGGCTTCGATTCCCCAGCTTCCTCATTTGCATCTACAAATCCTGGTGAACGGGGTCAACTCTTGACAGGATGCCAAAACACACATGAAACAAAAGATAGAAGATAAACATGTAGAAGTGCTGGGTAAAAAGCAGCGCAGATGAACGTGGGGATTTGTGTCATGGTTTGGCCGTAAATCCCCGTCCAGATAGTGACAACAGCCGGACTCTTAATGGAATAAAAATACTTAGCAGTCGTTATGTAACTCGTCATCTTCAAAGGTGGCTGTTTGATGTGACACTAACCCGCTCCCCAGCTGCGTAAATGTTACAAGACTAACCTCTGAGCAATGTCAAAGAAAACCATTCGGGGAAAAGAAAATTTGAGTCAGTATGATCGTTCAAAAACCTATAGCTTCCAGTCCTCCTGTGGGGGGAATATTTTGGGGGTCCACATGCTTTCATACTTGAGGTTCCAGTTTCACTTCAGCTTCCTATGAAGCTTATAAGTTCATGTTGAAACAGACAATACCAACATTGTGTTTTCTTCGTACACTTTTCAAGTATAATCAAAAGCTATTTAATCCTGATCCGGTGAGAAGGTCCTAACTTTTACCCAACCTTTTCACTGGGATTACAGCCAACCAAGCAGTCACACACACACACACACACACACACACACACACACACACACACACACACACACACACACACACACACATCATGGCCCTCCATCAATGACAAGAACAGAGAGGTGGTTCTGTGCTTTGGGAGCCACTGGCACACATTAAAAATAATGTACTCTGGTTTCGCAATTCAGATCCACACTCAAACACACACACACACACACACACACACACACACAATGGCCCTTGTCTGGCCACACAGCACCGTAATTGGGTCTGTTTTGTGCTGATAGAGAAACAGTAATGTGATACACGCACGCTTCTGTGATTAAAGACTAAGCCGACGGCAAAAAAAGAGGGAAGAGACCAGAAGAAGACAAGCAAGACCGTGAGGCAACAGGGAAGGAGGAAACAAAAAAACAGCACTTGCTGCTTTATCTGATGTCGCTTGGGAAAGGGAAAAATAATGAACCAAAGAACATGTGGTACAACCAGGGTACAACATGCAACTACATGCATGACTACAAAGACATGACAGAGATGTTGGAGATGGATGGATTGATTTCATAAAATATAATCATGACACATACATGCAAGAATGAGCATACATAGACATACATAATCTATGTGTGTGTGACTGGTAAAGTGGTGGCAGGGCCAGATGGCAGTGCCCTGGGGTGGAGGGGGGGAGAGAGAGTGTGTGAGAGAGAGAGAGAGAGAGAGAGGGAGAGGGAGAGAGAGAGCTCTGTAATTTCACTTCATGCTGTTAACTTCTGTTATCGCTCCTCACAGTGTCTCGTCTTCACATTCCCTCCAATTATTGTGTAACCGATATGACGCAAATGAGCAAAAAGAATCAGATATTTTCAAAGTATTTAAATATGGAGAAAAGAAGGATCTGCACTCTTAGGTCTAATGCATTACCCACGTGTGCATGACAGAGGATCGTTATGAGGTTCCCTTTAGTCCAGCATCTGCCCTGATAAAGGTCAAATTATTGCAAGTATAAATCAATACAGAAAGCAATCAGGAATCAATATAATGGAAATATAGGTCATGAGTTATGATAAGGAAGAAGTATTGGACAGACATAAGGAAAGCTACTGACTAATATCGACACAGTAGAAAGCTCATAAAACCACATTTAAACCCACAGGATCTAAAGAACTTAAATTTGTCTCTCCAATAAAGTTTTGTTTTTTGAGTGTTGATTGGTTCGGTCAGTCCACCACTTTGAGCCAGACGGAAATTTCTCAACTACTGGCAGGATGGTTTCATGAAATTTGGTACATTCATGTTCCCTTGAGGATGTAGTCTACACAGTCCTGTCACTTTGCCGTGTGCATCTATGTTTGTACGTTAGTGTGAGCCAGCAGAATCACGTGTTTTCGTGCGTGCATGCTCATGCAAGTGTGTGTCTGACTGTGCATGTACATGTGTGTGAAGCCGATTATTCAGAGGAAAATTAAATGGCTTTCTCACATACAACCCCCCTGAGGCTCTCTTTGGCAACTGATAGCACTTAATAGAGCTGAATGATTTTACAAACTGCTTTAAAAAACAAAGAAGAAAACTGCGTGTTCAGACTGACAGAAGCATGTCATGATATTCTGTTTTTTTTTTTAATGTGTTCTTAACTGGTATGAAGACCAGACAAGGTCAAACTAGAGTCAAGATAAAGTGAGAGATAAAGTCAGAGTGTATATAGAGTTTTAGCAACCAAACTTGTTGCAAATGCTTTTAGACTGAGATCCTGAAGGATAAAAGGACTAAATAAATAAGATAAAACTCTGGACACATGTTTAAATAATGCCAAATAATTATCAGAGTGTTTGGCCTCACCATATAATTCACCTAATTTGGTTGAAAAAGACCGAAAACTAAGTTCGGACTAAATGTGTGACAGTACTGCCCCCTCTGGTGCTTGTTGGTAGTATGCATCTCTCCTCACAAAGCAATAACCAGACTGAGGTGGAGGAGACATAAATTAGACATTAATGCCTGATTAAAAAATCACTGTGTGTTGCTCGACAATAAAAGGATTTGTTTGAGTGTGATTGCTGTATTTTTTTTTTTAAACTCCGTCTGTATTATCACGGTTTTCTATGTATTTTGGATACAATAGATTTCTTCCATTTACATTTTCTCCAGGTTTACTGGTGATAAGACAAACCTCTCCTCTCACTGCAATAAGAGCTCAACAACCAAATGCAACCTATGTGAACTACGAAGAACCAAATCTGAGCAAATCACAAAGTGACGACACAACGTTATGCACTTTATATAATAATTTACAGAATCACTAAATCACAGATCGAGCAACACAACCGATAAATGACCCAGGAACAGCTTCAATCCCATTACAACATGTTGGTATTGCTGATTTACAACCTGTATATTGCAGTTTGATGACTGATGTGTGACGATCGTATGTGATACCTGTGTGTTTGTATGTGGGTGTCTATGACCGTTAGCCGCACCTTAAAATCCAGGTTAAACCTGATGAAAGCAATCAACCGTTTCCCACCAAGTAATCATTAAACCGCAAGAGTTTTCAAGGTCACATAATAACACAGGTGTGTCAATATGAACATCGGCACACAAACACAAACACACCCTTGACGGCCGTGTGTTACTGCGATGTTGGCCATCTTGTTACTTGTATGTTTATTATAAACTGCTTTCTTAACCGCACTGTGATGACAGTTAGAAGAAGAAAGTCCCAGAAACAGACATCTCACTTTGCTTGTTGACATCACGTAAACTGTGGTTACCAAATTCCAGTTTCCCCTTCTGAACTACTGTATTCCATATTGGTGCTGAGTTTTAGTATTACACATTTACCCCCTTTAACTACACTTTTATATGAAAAATGTCATTTATGATTTGCTCACGACTTTAGACAATCTATGTTCAAATCTGTCTGACAGACGAGCTCTTGACAAGCAGTCGTGTGAGTGATGATCTCTCAAGAAGCAGCATCAGTCAACATTTGTTCATACAACAAATGCTATTGGTCAGTAAGAAACACAAGTTTGTTGAATGTAAAAGTGGGAGTTCATGTCTTATTGACAGTCAACAGTCAACTTCAGTGTCATTAAACAAAGATGATTTTATTTCTAAAATTAACTATGAAACAACTCCCATTGTTTTTTATTTCCACCTGGTTAAGCTGCTGAATGTAATGAATATCTTATAAATAGATGTATCCCATCTGAAAATGTTCACATGAAGACGGGAGTTTTTGAACTTTCCTATTTAGGTATGAACATTTGAAATAGTGTTAGACACCTTCGCTCCTCTGTGCCATCTAAATTTCTCCATAGACGTGTAATGCCATCAGCTCTGTGTAAATGAACATAAAGCGAGCTTGTTATAGTGAATTATACCAATGTCACTATATTACTTGTTTTTTTTTTTATGTCATATGTCTAACTTTAGGACAAAAAAAACATTCAAACTTTCAGAGTGAGGAATCATCTTGACTTTCCCCTGGAAAGAAAAAAGTCCATCTGTTCCCAGTGAGACGAATCAGGGCAGAGAATTGGCTGTGGTGTCATAGTTGCCCCAAGTAACCGAGGTCGACAGATGACAGCAGCTAATTGGAAAACTAATGAGGTCCAGAAACCCAGCCTGGACACTGGTGTGTGTGTGTGAGTGTGTGTGTGGGCAGAGAGAGTAATAAGGTCCAGAAAGAAGGACGGAGTGAGGGGTCAGCCTTGTCAAGGGCAGATGCTCATAAAACAAATAAAATCCCTGTGAAAGAACAACTTCTACTTGTCAAAAATGAAAAAAAACACTCATTACTCACTCATTCTGACACAGCTTATGGATTCTTGGTAGGTTATGGGCATCAGCATATAACCTGATTTAACATAACGAATCACACAAAGCAGTTAATCAGGATACACTCTAACACAACTGAACACACAGGTGCGTCTTTTTCTCCTCTCTTTCTACACAACCAGTAGAAATAAGAGGGCGAGAAGAAACAAACACAGCACTGAAGTTCCATTTCAGGAAATAGATTTTTGGGAGGGGATTAGGATTAATGCAGATTAGGCAATGAATCTGAAAGGCACTTTTTTATGGACTTGAATCATGGTGAAGTGAAAATACCATTTAGAGCCAAAGCAGCATGATCACAGACATGCAATTAAAATTTATGAGAAATATTGTGTTTTTTGTTTGATTTTTATGCGAATAATTTTATACTTCAGGGAAACTCAACAATACTCTTATTTATGATGATTAATGGAGAAAAAAAAGACACACAAAGAGAGAGAGAGCAAGTGTGATGCACCTGATGGGTGAAATGACCAACAGATTAACTCATAGCTCATTAGCTCTATAAATGACTTTGACACTACTGAGAAATGTCAATTTGGCCATTAGACTTTAAACATAATTTACTACTCACATACATTCTGTTTTTTGAGGTTTTATAAAAGTACAAGTAGTAGAACAATTTTAATTACTCCATTTTTTTTTTACAATCTCAAAAGAACAGACTAAAATTTCAATTGAAAGATGCATTTGTCAAGTTCTGACTTTGTCAAGGTCAGCAAGGTCAGTGTGAAACTTTTTTCAAGCACAGCAAAGCAAATTTCATCTCATTTACAGAGAGATTTAGATTTACAGACTATCTATATGCCTGTCCACAGTTTATGATCACTATAAAGGTCTGGATGACATCACTGGACATATGGTATTTCTTGGCCTCGACTTTGAAGAGGAAGAAAGGAGGAAAAGTCCACAGTTCAGGAGAATAAATGAAAAAAAGAGGGAAGAGAAAGATACACAAAAAAATGAGGAAGCAGAATGGAGGGAAACATGAAAATGGAGGAACCAGAGCACGAGATGTGGCTCTGACCTTGACACTGACATGTGAACCGACAAGCTGTATTTTAGATTTATTATGGGAAGCAAAACTGTCACATGATGACAGAGGAGCAATAAAAAGTGAGCATGTCTTCATGTTGAGCTTCACACTAACACAACCTCACACACACACACACACACACACACACACACACACACACACACGTGAAGAAAGAGTTATCCGAGGGCCATCAAAAGGCCTACAGCCACTTGCCTCTTAAAAGTGGAGATTAAACCTCCACAGAAAGAGGATTATAGAAAACACAAAGAGCGCTGTTGAAAGAGAGACAGAGACGATGGAGAGAAAGTGAAATGAAAGAGAAGGGCAGAAAGAGCCGGAAGATGACGGGACAGAAATAGAGGAAGAGGATAAGATATGTGACGGAGTGAAAGAAGGGACAATGGGAAAGATGAGAGGTGGGGAGGAAAAGCCAGCACATGCTCAGGAGGGACGGAGGGAAGGGAGGATGACATAAAGGGCAGAGAGGATTTAGAAGATAGGAGTCATTATTATGTGCATTACAATGGTGACGGAGGGAGGGTGTGAGAAAAGAGGAGACAGTGAATTAAGGGATCCGTCAAGTAAAAATAGTTTTAAACACTGCATGAAGGATACCGTCACAGTCACTGGACCCGTCAGACACATGCAGGGCTTCACTTCAACACGTGACACGTATCCTCTGGAAAAAACAGGCCTGCTACCAACTGTTAACATTTCTCTCATATGTGAAATTTAAACCGGTGATTTGTCCTTGAAACTTGAATCTGAATGAACAAAGTTTCAGTTTACTTATAATGAGTTTGCTGCTATTTTGTATCCTGCTTAACTTTTGGTGACTAAGTTGTATCAGACAATTAGATTTTTTCCCCACAGTTTTATGTCTTTAATGGTAATTCTGACTTCAATTTACAGACATATCCATGACTCCCTGAGGCTGAAGAGGAGGGCTGGGAAATAAGCTCAATTAAAGTATAATTGAAGTGAGAATAGGTACAAACAACTAATGACATCTAACCAGACAGTTAAGCAAAGAATCAACCCAAACTTCAGGAGACCAGTATTTTATTGTTCATTCTGTTTTAATTAAGTGTTAAAAGCTACGAGAAAAGAAACTACACTTACTGATGTGTAAAAAGCTACTGGATTATCTTCACTGTTATCAATATCAATGTGACAGTTTGTTGTGATACAGACTTTAGATCATAGTGTCCAGCTGAGTGCTCTAGTAAGAAAAAGCCATGACAACACATGAATAAAAAGCAGTTAACTCTAGCATGTGGAATAGGTTTTTCCTGGAACCACGAGGATCCAAAATCACAATGGTAGCCGAGAGAAAAAGGCACAGCTGTGTTGGATAATTGGCCCCAGTTAAAAGAATATCCAAAAATAAAAGGACTGTGACATCTTGGAGTAGTTTTTTGGTCAATTTGCAGATAAAATCTCTCTTTATCCTCCAGCAGTAGCTAATGAATGCATGATGTGTACTTTGCCATTTTATTCTGGCAGTTGAAACTTGCAGGCACAAGGCTTCTTTAAGGGTTCTATAACACAAGCTACATAGGCAGCTATCCACAGCCTCACAGCTTCAAGCTTCCCTGGATGTAGATCCCTATGAATTTACACATAAAGGCTGTTCCAGGCATGTCCTTTTCTTAGACTCAGATACAAGCATTTGAAATGATTCATAATTAAAATAAAACTATACTCACATCCAATTTCTGCATTCGTCTCCAAAATTATTTTCATCTAGCCATTGATCATCTTACCAAGTTCACAGTGGTCTGAAATAATGTAAGGAAATGAGAGAGAATGTTTGTTTTCTGTGCTGAGGTCGGTAAGTGGTTGACATGAGGTTCTGGTGAGTGCTTGATTGTTAATTTTGCTGCTAATGTGTTTGCCTACCACGATAACACGATTAACAGCAACCAGCTGAGACCCTGCTAAACAGTCCGGCCTTCCACTTTTTGCCTCTCTCACAATCCATTTTCTCTCCTTTTCTCACTGTTCACCTGCTTCTTCTATGGCCCATCTAAACATCTGCTTATTGTCTTAATCGCAAAATCACAACCGATTTGTCTTTATTTGCAAATATGAACAATCATAATCGCTGTTATCTCCCAACTTGCTTGAAAGATTGAAGAGTAGATCTCCATTAAAGCTCCATTCAATGACGTACAAGCACTGGATTCTTTGTGCTGGTGCTGGACTCACTGACAATGATCCACCATGTCAAATCAATCATCCTGTGACAATGGGTTTGATGGGACACTGTACAGCATTCACAGATAGGCTTTAAATATATACTATCTACTTCATTCACCTCTGTACATATCATGGGACACATTAAGCCAGCGATTAAATGAGGCTCATTATTTCCTCTCTATTGGGTATTCGACCTCCATAATATCCTGCTTCAAGGTCGGGTCTTTTCTCCCCATTGGTACAAGGTTAATCTTCTCTCCTTCAGTCTGTGTCTGTGGTTCTTTCTGTCCATTCTCTTTGTGTTTCTACCTCATTCCTGTTGGAGCCTTTACTGAAAATAGATTTAAAAAATACATGTCTTATTGAACTGTCTATTCTAGTTGATGCAAAAAGCTTCTCATCCACCACTTAGATTTGGCTCCTGGTAGAAATAATCCCAGCTGGTTTTACATTACATGATTACCAGTGTTTGCTCGGAGAAAGCAGCGGTGTTGCCTCACTAGTGACTCCTACTGGTTGGTCATGGCACCACAGGTGAGTGATGGTACATACACCAATGTTTCCCAACAAGTCAAGGTCTGGACTGGGTGAATGCCAGTACGTTAATATGAAAAGCAAGACTATTGGTACTTATCCAAATCAAAACTTGCCAAAACATAAATATATGTCAAAATATTAAGTACGGCTAATTAGACAGGAAATATGTTTGCTTCTGGTGTCACCTGTTAGCGAACTACTAATACAAAAAAATGTATATGCTTTATGCCAGCAATAGCGTCTCTGCATTGAATTTCCTCATAGAAAAAAAAGAGGTCAAAAACAAAACTAAACAATGTTGGCTTGTGCAGTAGTCATTCACTAATCGACCAACCAAATCGCAGCCACAGTTTCCCACTGAGAGCTCAGTCCACATGCACCTTGTCCACAGGTGAGAGCCTGTTTTGCTGCAGCAGAGCATTTTTTCATGTGTCATTTAATCAGGAAGTGTTGTGGCTTCACACAGAACAAACAGTATTCTGGTCAGGTGTTTCACCTCCGTCTCCTTGTTTGGAGAGATAACAATGCTGTTAGTTTAAAACTCATTTTTGAGGGAGCAAATATAATTATAAAGATAAAATCGACAGGAAAAAAAAAACAGTTTCAGAGGTAAAACATTTTTGTGAAGGAGTCAGTACATTAGATCCTGTTTTGCTGCGCTGGTTTTTGATGTGTGGGAACCCGCCCAGCTAATCAATCATGTGTGTCACAGTTCTGCAGCCTTTTGTCATTGTCAACAGGAGTTACCATGAATACAAAAAACACACTTCAAAACGCTCTGTTCGCCATTGAAGCTCAATGCGCTGCTGGCACCAAGTGTGTGTTTGAGCTTGTGTGCGCACTACTTTGCCTGTAAGAGGGTGTGTGTGTGTGTGTGTGTTGTAACATCATTGGGATATTTTTCAGTAGAAACGCAGACCTTGTTGGGACCAGCAGTCCTCATGGGAAGGTTTGAATTGAGGTCCTGGTTAAGGTTAGGGTTAGGCATGATTTGGTTAAGGTTAGTGTTTGGGTTATGCTTTTAATGCAATGTCCTAACAAGGATAGCTGTGCAAACTCAAGTGTGTGTGTGTGTGTGTGTGTGTGTGTGTGTGTGTGTTAAGCCCTGGGTTCATGCAGAGTGTCATACAGAGCGTGGGACTCTCTTCTATATGACAATAACATCAAAACCACTCAGGCTTACTCTTTGATTTCACACACACACACACACACACACACACACACACACACACACACTTACAGTACTTGTACACACACACACACACACACACACGTATACACACACACACACACTCCTCCTCTCTCTATCCTCTGCTCACTTTTTTTCCATCACAGTTGACTCTGCATGTGCGGCTGTCAAAGCCTTCCTCGGTGCTTTAATCTGTGACAGGGACTCGTTCGGTAAATGATGAATGACGCCCGGCCTCTTTTTTTGTCCGCATTATGTTCGTGTAACAAAAAAACAAAATGGAGCGCTGAGCGTTTTGTTGGATCTCTGCCTCTAATTAGCTGACTTACTCATCTCTTTTATTAAAAGCGGTAATCACAGGACAACACAGGTAAAGATCACTGGAGCTGTCACTGTACATGTGCTGTGTTTGAACTTTGTGGAGACTCTTGTAGAAAATGATGAATCAGTATCCTCACAGTTATGTTTCAGAAGACATAAATAGATAAAGAATAAAGATCAGTTTCGCCTCTGTAAAAAGAGATGGGTGTTGCCATTGTGGTGAAGTCTGGAAACTAGTACTTCAAAAAATTCTTGTTTAACTCTTTCAATCTTTGTGAGAGTCTCTAACCTTAAAACAAGCCAACATTTAGTCAGCTCAATGTCTCATGTAGTTTTATCAGTTTAATACATTGAATGTTTCATAAATAAATGCATGTAACAAAATTCTATCTTGTAAATCTCATGAGGAAGTTTGAACATTGATAAAGAGAAAGAACAGGAGAACTTCTACCAGAGCAAACACAGCGAAAGCTTTTTGATGGCAGAAGGAGTGAAAAGCCTGCAGGAAAAGGAGATCAGACATGAGCACTACTGTTCAAAAGGTGCGGTGACTCGGTGCAGTGAGACGGCCGAGAGATACGGTCTTTCATGTTCTTAGGTTTTAGAAAGTCCTCTTTACAAATATGTGTTATTTTGTGCGAAGGGTTTGCACAGAAAGTAATGTTTTATAGATGGAGAACAAAACTCTGTACAGCTTGAAAGGGCAGAAAGAGACAAAGATACTTCAGAGCAACAGATAATAAGAATATAAGAAACCAGTAGTTGCTGATAAAAGAAACTGAAAGATCAGCATCAAAATCCATGCAGGCCTAAACAGGACACTTCCTGTTCAAGTGTCAAGTGCAGGATAATGCCCATAACAAGCTGGTAAGTTGTTTTAGTAAAGCTATTTTTTGAACTTCAAAATTGAAATAAAAGGTTAGTCTAGGGTTGGATCACAGAATATCAGCCAAACATATGGACGGACAAATCAAGTTGAACCTATTCAATCTAACCACTGAGTAGCTGCAGAAAAGAAAGAAAAACAGGCTCTCAAATTATTTTGAGCCCAACTGCACCATTGTCAGGGTCATAGAACTGGAAAACAAGGGGTGGGGAGAGTCATCACGTGAGGCGAAGATACCACTTGAGGTAAAAAGCAAGGCTTTGAAAACCAGGCAACCATTCACCTTCACACAATTATATAGTCCCAGTTTCAGCTGACCTGCATGTTACTGTAGGAGGAACCAGGAACCATTGGAGGAAAACCACCCGGGCACCATGCAAAGAACATGCAAAGAACACATGCAACACACCAACAAAACATGTCTTTGAGCTCGAGTGAAGCAGGAAATGTTTGTGATGATGGTTATCGCTTTCAATATTTGCAAATTTCAGGGCAGAGCAGGTGACAAACACAGTCCAGGTCATCACAGTAAAAAAATATTTCCCCTCACTGCTGCTGATCCTGATTCTCTGGACAACTACCAGTCATTCAAACAAGGGCAGATATTTGTAATCTAATAGAGGAAGGTGTTTTGCATTTGGATTCATTCCTCCGCTGATCTTTTATTACCTCTTATACTGATTATATTAAGGTGTTGATTAGGTGTAGTTAATATCATTATTCTTTTATGTAATTAAAAAAAATCTATAATTCTATAAAATAAATTGTTACACTTGTTAATTTATAATGGTATAATACACATGTTACACAATATGTTTTAAATCAATTTCTAATGAGCAGATGCTTTCATAACTTCTGACCAGTGTGTTTGGTCAAAATAAGTGAAATAAAACTGGCAACATAATTGTCTTATTTCCTGTTTGAGGCACAATTTACATATTTTGAAACTGACCATGTGGAAGTGTTGAAAGACGCTGAGGGATGTTTTTGTGGAGAGCGGCAGAGTAGTGACTTGATTAGTTTAGTGCCAGTGATTACGACCTCTCAGTCTGTCGGCCTGTGGACGGTTGGTGTGTTGCCTCTGTGAGAGAGAGAAAGAGAGGGAGAGTCATTGATTGTGTCCCAGGCCTGAGGGGCCGCCAAGACAGCTTGACTGGTGAGAACAGATGGCAGCCCACTGTGTGTGTGTGTGTGTGTGTGTGTGTGTGCTACTGAGAAAGTCTTTCTTTGCAAGTGTGAGAGGGTGAATATGTGTAGAAGCGAAAGTGGTTGTACTATACATACATTATGTACTCTGTGTGTGTGTGCATGTACATGTTTCTGATTAAAAGAAGACATGTAAACACTCACACTCCATCACTCCAGCTTCTATCTCTCTCTCTCTCTCTCTCTCTCTCTCTCTCTCTCTCTCTCTCTCACACACACACACACACACCATGTAACCCACGCTGGGACTGGCTTCACACTCGTCAAAGCCTGAAATTACAAACTCTGCCTCTCCACGATTCCTCATCAGTGCTGCATCACACACACACACAACCACACAAGTGTCATGGGAAAGAAAACTTTATACTGTATTTCTTCACTGTACAGTACAGTTAAACACTATTTGTACAGCTAACTCCTGTCCAGATAAACTGCTGCACCTTCATGTGTCAACAGTCCAAATGTGACAATAAGATATCAACTTTGTTCCATCTGTATTATCAAAAGCAAAAAATACAAAAAACACAATACAAAAACAACTTTAAAAATAATCAAATATACTTTCTCATATTCATTTTTATATAGTTCACATTAACTCAAAGTTCTTTCTTGATGTCTAGACAATGTCTGTTGTTGTCTGCACTCTTTCAGGGAGGTCAAAGGTCAACCACATAACAGCATCCACGGAGCTGGTAGGGAGGGAAGGACTGAGTTTGAGTCCTGTGGTTGCAGTTTTTGTTGACAAGAGACCCTTCTATTGTGAGGAAAGAGAAAGTCTAACAGGGGAAAAGGAATTTTTCGCTTAGTGGTACAAAAGGAAATACTGCGGTAACTTCCAAGCAAGCACAAACAAGAAAGAATAATGGTTATACATGTGACGGTTTTATTCTATGTATGTATAACTCTGCCATAATAACAGTCAGTGTCCGTCATGTCCCTTCTCTGTTCTCCCCTCTCTTTGCGTGCCTCTCTTGCTTCTGTCTCTCTTTCCCTCTGTGTGTCTGTTATTCCACAGTCTGACCCAGTACATTTGGCCAAATCAATTGCCACACTTCTGGAGCCAAAGCCCCGAGGCTCAGCTGTGGCTCTGTGCTCTCTCACAGATCAAAAGCACAGACACAGAATTATGCAATGCTCTTTTAGGCAGCGGTTTAGAGTTACCGATATACATATTTTATCAGGAGTCACTTCAAAAACGAAGCCTGGGATTTCCGCATCGCGACGATAAACAAAGATGCACAAATCTCGAGTGTTTGTAAGATATTGATTTGAAGATAAGAGAGCGAGGCTACCGACTGATGAGAGAAATCTATGAGGGAAGAGCACAAGAAGAGAATAAGAAATGCTTTCTTCACTCTTTACTGTGGAGCTGTAGTTAATGAAATACAGGCCTGAAAAGTATTTATAATAACCCTTCAATGGATAAATGAAGATCTTTCATCCAAAGATTCAGAGAAAAGAGTTTTTTAAATTACAATAAAACTGTAAACTGTATGAATATGATACTTCCAAGTTATCACAACAACAACACAACAAGAAGGGAACCACCTCTTTAGAGCTTAAAATATTTTGAAATAATCAGGCTGGTGATATTTTGTATTTTTCTTATTGTAAACAAATCTAATGAGAAGACCAAAACCAAAAAGCAATACCTTCACACTTTCCTGGTCTTTCTGTGGCCAATTCATTTCTACCAAAGACGTAGATCTTTCAGAACAGGTCACCAATATATGCTCATTATAAATAATTTCCTGAAACATATGGTTTCTAGAGCAAACACTAAGTTGTGCTTTCTCATCTCTCTCCTCTCGCCTCCAGTCGTTTTCTGCAGCTATGTCTGTGTCTGGAGTTACAGAGTCTGGATCTGTGATTGAAGCCACCTCTTTGCCATGTTCCTGCTCAACACCCACTGCTATTATTATTATTATTACATTATCATTACATCTCCATGTGGATATGTGGAATTTGCATTGTACCATATGTCCTCTCTCCCTTTATCTTTTAAGGAACTTGGAACTACAGACGCTGTTTCTCTTCGAGACAAAACATATTATTACTGGACCCGAACAACTGAAACACTAAAAGGAAGGTGTAGCTGCACAACCTGCATCAGGAGTGTGTCAGTATCTGTGTGTGTGTGCCTGCAGCTCTGGGGAACCGCGCCCTTTACTGCTGGTGCCAAACACAAGCAAATCGACAGAGACCGGATTGTTTTCTTTGGAGTTTGAACTCTTGCTCCCTCGTGTCTGATGTTTCATGTTTGAACTCATCGCCTGCCAAAGAACACCAAGACATAGAGTAGCAGAGAAAAACATTTGTAGAACCACAATCATGATGCGATCACCTGTTACCAATGAACCTGTTTACCAGTGGAATGATCCAAACAGGTGTTTTTGGATCAGTCCACAACTTTCACAGTCTTTTGTTGCTCCTGTCCCAACTTGTTTGAAACATGTTGCTGCCATCAAATTCAGAATAAGCAGATATTTAGAAAAACCAATGAAGTTGATGATGAAGTCTTTTTCATTTTCATTGAGTTTATGTAAAAAAAAGATGATCAAATTATCACTTTTTGCTTTATTTATGTTTTACATAGTGTCACAACTTTTTTGGAATCAGGGTTGTATAAAATAAATTACATCATCACAAAGAACTGTTATTGTCTGTGTGTGTGTGTGTGTGTGTGTGTGTGTGTGTGTGTCATCCAGGCACCATTTGGGCACCATCTGCCCCTGTTGGTTTTCATGGCAACCATCACCAGCTGTGTGGTGGGAAATGTTCACTTCACACGCTGCCTGTCATGCTATTCCATCCATCCATCCATCCATACACGCACACACACGCACACACACACACCTGTTATCTCACTTCTCTCACACACTCTCCTCATCACATGACTCTCTCATCAAATGACTTCAAGGCTCATTAGTGAGGTTTCCCAGTTGATCATTCAGCCAGTTTGTGATTCACCTCAGCTGAGACTTGCAAGTTTGAGTTCTTTCTTCCCACGGCTACACTTCATGTGTACTTCTTACTTCGTCCTGTGGTGAGACCCGAGCCAGTTTCCAAATATAAGTAAATGGGACACACAACAGTTTTGTATTTAGATATAATCCATTTAGTCTCAGTTTCTACTGCAACAGCTGCAGCTGGAAAAGGATGATGATGAAGAAATACTTTGTTTACGTGTTTGGTAGAGACACAGCTTTAAAAGAGCCATAATAGTTAATGTAATGACTATAACTTCTATACAACTCACAGTATTTAAAATTAGAAATATTTTAAAAAGGTCAAGGAAAAACAAATCACATTCCAAGCATCAATATTATCTCTTATTATTATTGCTGTTAAAAAGTTTGAAAATGTGTTCTTCCAAAAATATTATTATAGTTTCTTAATATAAACTACACATTCTTTATGTGAGTTTGTGTGATATACACAGTAACTATAATATGTTTAGGAGGATTAAGTGAGACTTTAAGTGACAGCCCTAAAGAATCATCAAGTTTGCTTCACAAATGAACCCATATATATATATATTATACACGCCTGTGATTTAGTTTGACTATCAAAAAAAAATCACAAACACAAAATCATCACACAAAAGCGCAGCAGCCAATTTCAAGTCAAAAACAGCACAAGATTCTGTACATTCAAAATAAAAAGCTTCCTGAAAACAACTATGTATGTAATTTAAAAATAGATCAGTGGACAACGGGTCAGCTGAACATGTAAATATGTGAACTTGTATACAGGCAGTACACAGTTCAACATACATGAAAAGTAAAGTTTTCCTTAACTAATTAATAATAAATGAATATTAACTTTATTTTTTAAATGAGGCAGTTCTTTCAAAACAATCCCCTGGAAATCGCTTTTAAGCTCAAGAAAACAAATAAATTAAAGTAATTAGAAGGAAATAAAGGACATGAAAAATAAAGCTTTACCCACAAGAGTAAACCACGTCTATTTAATACTGGTGAAATGGCTCAACTTTATGTGAAGCAAAGCTGAACTGCTGCTCAGGAGCTGTGGGTCTGTAATATGGCCACCAGAGGGGGTAACGCCTCACCTGAGAGACATTTAGTTATGTAAAAGGCACAAACTCTTCTTTTACTTCCTGTTCTCAACAGCAGTAAATACATACCCTGTGGATCTGCACATACACACATGCAAAGTCTGTCTCTTCTTTGTCTCCATATTTCGACACATCTTTGACAGGAGGAGACTATATAGAAATGTAATTTATTCCATTTTAGCACAAATTATAAACCACTTCCTCTGTGAAAATAAAAAAGTAATGGCTTCATTCTGACTTAAAGCTTTCCACAAATGTTAGAATGCATCAATAATTTGTATGTCAATGGTGACCTCTGTAGGTTACACTTTGCACATGCACTGAATGCAAAAACAAACTGCAGGCAGATACTCAAGTCATTCACAGACCAACACGCTGTCCATGAATTCACTTTATGATGTGTTTGTCTTACAGAATTATGTAGAACTTTAAGCTTCCTTACTCCATTTATTTGCTCTTTCCAAATGACTTCCTCAGTATGTTTTTATGTTTTTACTTATATAATTTCCTTTCATAATCGTTGTTTACTGTGTTGTTTTTAGCAAAATCAAGTGGCCAAGATCTGTTACTGCAGCTATAGATAGTGAGAGTCAATCAAGGTTACTCCAAAGTGAATCAAAGTAAGAAAAATGGGCAAAAATACTAGACACTGTATAAAACATCAACAAGACAAGCAGCAGGACACTGACAAGAAGTTCCAGTGCCATATGAGAAAAAGTCAAAGAAACTGGCAGAGAGGTCACAGCTAAGAGATGATTTGGTGCAGCCTTGATGTCTTGCAATTACTAGATGAGCCAAGAATCGTGCTCTGAGGAGAAAAACACTGAGAGTATGAAGCCATCTTTCTACAGCCGCATTCGAGGTCACATGACAAGAAAGTGATCAGAGACACACTGTCAACTTCAGCACGAATGAAAGAAAGAATTTAAAGTTTTGAAATGGGCTGTCAAAGTCCAGACCTACGTCATGTTGGAATGTGGTGGGTTTGTGAAACAAGAATTTCATGCCTGCTGAGTTGAAGCAGTTCTGTATGAATGGTCGAGTCAAAATTAATCCCATCTTGTATTACTGCTTATTGCATCTATTTTTTTTTTTTAACCTTGAATGTGAGAGGAAAGAGACATTGATTGAATTGTTATTTTCCAGCATTGGTTTTCAGAATAAGTCATAGCACAGAATTTCTTTAGGAAAAAAATATGCTGTTATGACGGCTAATTAAATTATTCTCATTCACTGATTCAGATCTTCATCTTATTGGTCGGCCTCATTTTTTCACTTTGTTATTATAAAACAACTGATAACGTGCAACACTTAAAGAGGTTGTCACAGCAGAAGAAAAGCTTTGTTTTCAGTCTGGATTTTTCCATCCAGTCTGAGCTGAAACATCAAGCCTCCAGTTCCAAACACGCCTTAACATCCTTTTGGCTACATCAACCTCAAGGGGAAGAAAAAAAAAAAAATCAAATGATCTTAGATTAAAGAAAATGAAGTTCACAGTGCAGATGAAAAACTGGAGGCAGGAGATCTGTGTAATAGCATCACTGTGTATCTGCTGCTCCTTTTCTGTCCCAAAACAAGCTGGAAATAACACCCACATCACACTTGAAGAGGCCTCTACCTTCTGTTGTGCTGCTGTGCCACTGAGACTCTCATATCTCCCAGCAAATTATGCATTCTCCTAAATACATGTGACTGGAGCTATTAAAGCTAATGTGCTTTTTTTTTTTTTTTCAATCCACATAACCAGAGGCTTAATTTAAGTTGGCACGTATATGGTGTTTAATGTTGCTGCTGAAAGCCAGCTCATGTCATCTTTATATACAGAGAAGAGACACTCTACTCGGGGCTGCTGCAGAAACAGAGATGAGATGAGGAGTGAGCTTAAATTATAAAACTGTCAAAGGCGATGAACCTTTGGTACAAAGGCAAATTAAATTGTGTTAATGAATAAAAGTAAAAGAACTAATTAAATTAATGCATGATTCATAGGAGTGGCTGATTCATAATGAATGATTAACTCATTTGTGATACAGTCAATGACCTTTATGGGCTAAATAGTTAAACTGATTTAAAATGGAATGAAGAAAACACAGCTTATCAATTAAAGAAAACATTTTAAAACAAATCATTACAACTGAAGAAATTGTTAAAAGGGATTTGCACAAAGTTGACACGCTGAATTCTGAGTCTGTTCTGCTTAAAACATCATTATAGTCAAATGTCGACAGATAGATAAAGAACTCATGTTGCATATTCACATGTACTAGAGCTGAAACAATTAGTAAAAGGAGAAAAATATTCACTGTCAATAATCCACATCTTCTATATTTGTAACTTGTGATGACCATTTTTCACTAATTGCTGACATTTTCTTGACCAAACTATGAACTGATCAACTAAAATCAAGAAATGATGACATACAAATCTGTGCATGTGACAATAAATCTTTGAATCTTGAACTGAACCTTTCCATTCTTGTTTTGTTACATACCTGAGTTTCATTTCAGTGATATTTCCATTCACATTTCTTTCTCTGAAAATGTTGGAAAAACTGGAAGAATTTGCAAATAAATCAAACAACTGTGGTTTGTGTTGAAAGAGTAAAAGTCGCAGAAGAACATTTTTGAATACTGAGCCTTTAAAAAGGAGCTCTGCACTTGAACACAACGCTGGTGATTCTGCACATATCTCTATGTTGTAGGGTAGGGGGAGTTTGTCAGAGCTGTGCTGCTCCGTGTCTGCTGTAATTATTAATATTTGTAAGTTTTGTCACTAAGGTTCTCCTCACTCAAACAGATGGCTTTGAACTCATCACAGGAAGCTTTGTGCATAATCCTCTCCACCATGCTGCTGTCTTCGCCTGTCACTTCTGTCGAGCGACCGTGGCAATCACAGTGGATGCTGATCGTATTTACCTGTATGGGAACGTCAAGGTGGTAGTAGAGGGGACGGGCTTCGAGAGTGAGTCTGAACACCGAGAAGCTACTCGGAGAGAAGCCTCACAGACGATTGTACATCTGTCAGCTCGTAGGTGTGAGCAGACAAGGAAAGCTGCTGGGAGACTTACACTCGAAGCTAAGTGCTCTATAGCGACAGTGTATTTTTATTAACCTTGACACGTACATCGAAGTCATGCTGTGCATTTTCATTCTGTATGAACATCCCACTGTTTACATATTACTGAACATTACACTAGAGCTACAGATTATTCTGTTCCCTATAATGTAATCTGACTAATACTTCAGTGACTAATATCTTGACCTTTCTTAATTCGTCTTCGTTTGATGCATTTTGTTGCCAAAAAAAATGAACATATGAGAGTGTACGTGACATTAGCTCCGTGAGACATTTAGACTTCAGTTGTGTCATCAAATCACGCACAAATGCTTTGAGTAATTAAAGCATTAGTCATTATTTCATGTGTTAAATGATTTGTGAAAATTATTGCAGAATTTTGGCCCAAGGACGACTATGAGTTGTTTTTGTATCCTTGACTGAACTCGCAAACTGCCATCAGAGTGAGTGAGAGCAGCAGATTAGAGATCATCACAGAGCTACTGCAGATCTTTGCAGCACATTAAGATTGTATCTCATAGTGCTCTGCTGTAGCAGAAAACATTAGCTGTAATTGTGGTTCAGTTCTCAAAGCTATAAAGAAAGTGTTGCTTTTGTCGTGGGAAATCGGTGTGACTGAAGATGGAATGAAATGAAAAACTGGAAGATGGATCACACGAAACCAAAAAAAGGCAGGATGATACAGAAGTGTGTAGGATCATACTCTCATATATATGTTTATATTATATACTATGTGTTTACTTTCGTGTTTACTTTTTATTTGATGCCAGCAGCTCTGTGAGCCTGTTAGATGCTAACATCAGCCTGCTAACATCCACACAATGACAATGCTAACATGCTAATGTTAAGCAGATATAATGTTCACCACGTCCGCCATCCAAAAATAACATGTCAGCATGCTAACGTTTTCTACTCACACCAAGCACAGCTGACAATGAAGGTTATGTCATTACACTTGTAGGGTCTTACAGTTCATTGTGAGGGGGATGTGAAGGTCGCTACCAAATTTCATGACAATCCAAAAGTTGAAATATTTATCTATTCCCTGAATGAATGAACTGAGTAAGTACAAACATTTATGTTGATGATTGCTTTTGCTGTTCTGATAGATGTGATAATGACTGTATATATCAAGGGAAATTATTATAAGATTTGTACAGCATATTATACAATATATGACATATGTGTTTGAATTTAAAGCAATATTAACAAAAAAATCATGACCGCGGAAAGCAATGAAAAGGTGTAAAAACGCAAGCGCTCCAATCAAAGGATAAACTACAACAGGCAATGAACATACACTACTGCAGCTAAGACTTTTGGAAAAAAAAAAAAATGCAGACCATTCCCAGGTCGTCAAATACGGATGTTTTGTCATGTATATCTATAGCACAGAGTTGGATGGGTATTCTGAAACCAAAAGCCAAAGTTCACTTGTTCTGTGTGCACAACATACTTAAGTTACATCACACTAACCAAAGTGTGACTGTGTGTGACAATGTTAACCAAGTTATAACGTCTTTCTGCCTTCCACCTTCAGTGTCTGTATGAGACACTGAGGTGTGAAACCAAAACATCTGTATTTGACGACCTGGTGATGAGAATAGATAGAATTACATTATACTGTAAGTGAGGCGTCAGCAGCAATGAAGGGAAACAGAACAAATAGGAGAAAAAGAGGCACCAACCAAAGAAATTCTCAATAAAGAAAAAGTCCAAAATGAAAAGCCCATCTGTGGGAAAATAAGGATGAAGTCAACACAGAGGAATGAGGAACTACTGAGGAGGAAAGCTGAATGAAGTAAGAAGACGAGAGAGGAATGGTTGGAGGAAAAAAGTAAACAGCTGAAGAAGTTTCTTGATGACCTCAAGACTTCAAAACTCTTCACAAGCGAACAAGTGAACTATAGAGCCAGATGAAAGAAGAGACGGATGAAAAGAATAATAAAACAGAGCTGAAACGAGAGCTAAAGAAGGCGTCTGAGCAAATGGCGGAGATGGAGGGAGAGGCTGGGATGGTTTTGAAGGACGAGAGAGAGAGAGGGAGGAGACGGAGTCAGGAAAGGGAGGAAATGAGGGAGATCTGTGAAGGAGAGACCAGAGATGAAGAAGAAAGAAACCCTGATGAAGGCGATTCCCCACGTCTCAAAGACAAATGAGGAGAAACTTTGAAAGACAGGTGGAGGAGAGCGACGGATCGGAAGCAAACCAGAAGAAAAAGTTCGGGGAGAATGTTTTGCGGTGCTGGAGGAGGTCGGACTGAAACTGCTGACAGGAAATGGAAACAACAAGCAGACACGGAGAAGGATGAAAATCAAAGAAGAGCGGGTCAATAATGTATTAATGTGACTGTAATCAGAAGTGAAAGAATGTCTTTTCCTATGATTCCCGCACTAAAAACTCCAAGACATGTTTGGAATTTTGTGTGAACTCATGCACCACTAGTGGAAAAATCACCAGTTCTCTGATTTGATAGAGATGTCAATCCAGCATCCAGCAATAATTGAACCGAACTGAGGGAAAGGGATTGTAATGCTGAAACCTTTAAACATTCATTCCTTTTGATGATCCTTTAGCCGCCGGACAGAGACGTTTGTATTATGTATGTTTGAGTGTGAAAGTCGATGTACTTCTTTTTGATTAATCTGACCAGGTAGGATGAAACAGAGGGAGAGGTTGTTTTTGAAAAAGGAGTGCTGCTAATTAGGTGTTCCTCTGGGCACAAAGAGGTTGAGCTAGATGGACAGTTTTATCAGGGCTTACAAGTGCGGGTGATTAGCTGGTAAAGACGCTGAATAATAATAATTTTACTAGCGACGAGAGTGTCAAAATTGTACAAACCTAATGGTGAGATCCATGCATAGTGTTTGACTTGTTTGAGTTATTATATCAACAGCTAAGTTTGTCTTGTTTAGTCTAGATTTTCATGTGTTGTTGTGCAGCAGATTCTTAGTCAAAAGGTGAATAAATGCTATTCTGTCCTCTTTCAGTTCTTTGCCAATTTCAAGCTGTCAGAGGGGTGTATGAACGAGTCCATTGAAGAAGAAGAAGAGCATTTTTGTCCTGTGCTATGCTGTTGTGGAGTAAATGTGAACATATTTATCTTTGCCACAGAAGGCCCAAGAGCCTCTGTACAATCATGAGAGTAGAAAAAGGGGTGGAAGCCAACAAAAGCAGATTTATGGACCAAACACACATTTCATTCATGGCAGCAACTATGGTGAAAAAAAATGAGTAGGTTGGTGAGTCCAAATAATTTTTCACATTCACACACACTAATTTTCACTTGGATATGTGGTGATATAATGTAGACATATATAACATCCGTTTTCTATTAATGCTGATGACTGTCAAAGTATCCACAAGGTCAGAGGAGCGGCTCTCCAAGTGTTCTCTTGATTGGATAAAAATAAAAGCTTATTTTATATCAGCTATAAAAAGAAATGAGAGTCAATGAGCTCACAGATATTGTTAATTAAGACTGGACATAGTGAGGGTGAAGTCTTAAAGCCTGCTTAATGAAACCACAAATTACACATTTGCATAAGTCATATATAAATCTGAAATAATTTATTCTAATCTTAACCACAGAAAAGGTTAACTCTAAATTCTATGTGTAGCTGTACAGGGGTCTGTATGTCCTTCAGTATCAGTCAGTGACTCAAAGCTTCAGGAGACTTTTCAACGTTTCCCTTCATGCACAGTCAGAATGCTAAAAAATGATTTGGTCAGTGCCGAAGCTGTTAGTACATGTCTCTACCTTCCATTACTCATAATCCTGTGCACTTGATCAGAAACACTAGATGGCAGCAATGTATCAGAGGAGTATAACAGGATATCTAACTAGCTCACTCTGACATGTTCACGCGAATGAGACTGAAATTCTGTTTTGCATCAGCCAGTGACAAATACGCAGGTACATTACATATTTTACTGGATAGTAAATATGTGGCTGCTACAGGAAATGTATTGCTGGAAGACTAAGAGAGAAAAGGAGACATGAACTGCAGCTTTCGCTCTTTATTGATTGCCTATTGGCTCCTCTAATCAATAGGCCTAACATTTCCTCAGTGACCAGAGAACAGGATGGAAGGTTACTCCTTGGCACGAACACTGACCCCCCCGCTGATCTGGAACAGATTGAATTAGAAACTCCATCAGTTGGAGACTCGACCACTTCCTGAGCACCATGCTGTGTCACTGGATTGGATCTCCCTCAAAGGAAATCATCTCCCAAAGTCTGTATTAACACCATCTTGCCCCCCTGCCAAGTTAGGCCAACCTGTTCCACTTGTCTCTTGCCAGGGTTACAACTGGCACAGACGGCAGCAGGTACCTTTAAATGCGGGCCAGGGCACAATTCTCCAAAGGTGGGCTTCTGATTAATTGAGCCTGAGGATATGCGGCCTAGTCACTGACAGATACTAAGTGCGGGTGCCACATTGAGGGAAAGAGCTCTCCATCTTGCCCCTGGTGACTCATTCTGTGCTGAAGAATAGAGTGGGAACTCCCTTGGAGCTCCATCTTCAAGAGCTACACTGACCACATGTGCAACATCTGAGCATCGCCTGCGCAGAGGGAGACGCCTCCTTTGTGATCGATACCCTGTTCGAAACTGCAACACCTTGTCGAGGATTCAATTTAAATTCCATTTCGTTGAAAAATGATTCCTATTGGCTGATCATTGTCCACACACTCAATTAAATATCACTTTCCCCGTTCTGCGAAGATCAGCGACAAATGAAATAGGTTACTACCATTGTAATGGTCTACCAGCTCTGCAGTCAATTTCAATCTGCTGTCTACGAGCCTGCTATTTCGTTCTGTAAACAAGTCATGCTTTAGCCTCTTCGTCCCATGCTGTTGATGGCTAACGATGTTTGATGCCATGGTAGGAGGCTTGCAGCTCGGCACGGCGACTGTGTGAGCGGTAATTACTATGAATTTGTAAACATACACTTCACATACACACATACCTAGAGATGCAGATCTAAGCATGTACACACACAGGGAGACACATACACAGAGGGCATGTTCATTGTGTGCAAATAAAGACGCTAAGTACCGCAGTAAGACTATGTGCAGACAGTTAGGCAGAGCTGTTCTCCCTGGAGACAGAGGAAGCCTCTCCGTAGAGCTGCATAAATGATCTCTAACTGCCTTCTGTTGTAAATATGCTCATGTTTATGGCATTTTAACAACAACTGGCATGCAAAATGAAGTACCTGGAGTGTGGGCGTGTGCATATTTGTGTGTGTGTGTGTGTTCATGCGTCTTGTGTGGATTGTGCACTGGCATTTACAGCTGTGCCTGGATATCATGAGAATACATCGGTCTCTGTAGCTCAGGCAGCTCAAGCAGCTGAACCAGTCACTTCTGATTACACTTATCACCCTCTTCCAAGAGCACAGGAAGCTGGAGAGGGAAGAGCGGGAGGAGAGAGGAAGGAGGAAAGGGGAGAGAAGTGGGGGAGAAAGTGGGAAGGAGGGGGGAGGGAGGAAGAGACTGTGTGTGTGGCTAAGTGAGTTGTAAAAATTTACAGCTAAAATGGGATTTCTCTTCACAACGAGCCATACTTGAAATGATATGAGCCTTACAGAAAAGATAAGGCAAATATTTAATAGCGTAGCCAACAGAACAGAAAAGTGCAGCTGCTCCGTGTGCTCCTGCATGCCTTACAGGATACACTGCAGGTTGAGCATTCAAACTGATAGAGCTTTAAGTAGTGCAGAGTTATTAGAGCCAAGAGGTCTGGACTGCTGCCTCGTAGTGCACACGCTCGCCTCAGGATAAGTTTATGCAAAAGCATAGTAAGATTATTATTTTTTCGCTAAATCTACGTTTATTCTCCTGTAGGTGATGCTGAGGTCTTTCTCTTCCCCTGGGCATTTTTTTCCCCCCATCTATACAGCTCGTTGCCATTTTTAAATTATTCTAAAGCTTAATTCATTTTAGAGATATATCTTGGCAGCAGACAACTATTCTCCATGTGGTCTTCATTATACATGGGGATTTTCATCTGAGAATTATGGAGGAAGCGAACGTGTAGGCGCGGAAACCAGGGATTCAAGAATACCCATGAAGATCACGGTGTCACACTTTTATCATCTAACCTTTCCCATTATCTTTCACCTAGCGAAGTTCTATCTTATTATCGCCTTCTTGGAAATCTAAAAACTTGACACATTAATTGCCCTCTGATTTTTCCTTTTAAGTAGCAACTGATCCTCACAGAGAAAGAATTTACGGAATTTGACAATAAATGAAATCCTTGCAAAAGCGAATGATTTCTCTGAGAAGATTATAATAAAATTAAAATTATGTTGGAGAAAATTATGTTGTATTAACATCACTGATAGTTCATGTTTGTTAAGGGAGAAAGTGGTAAACAGGTTTCGCTGTCAGATCTTAGAGCTCAGGATCCTTTGGAATCATACAAGCCTTAAACTAACAGGGTCTCACTGACACATGCTGGCCTATATAGTATATGTTATTTCAGTTAGTCATAAATCATTCCTGCCAATGGTTTCACACCATTTCACTTATTTACAAGTGGCGGGAACATGATACACACCAATGCTCTAGCAAAGGCAGTGAAGAAGACTGGTAGCTGACATGGGATTTAAAAGGCTTAAATAAAAGCAGCAAAACCAAATATTCAATTACAAATGTCCTGCATTCAAATGTGAACTGTGACATTCAGTGCAGATTGTAAAATGCACATTGTGTACAATCTGTAGTTTGTCATGTGTGAACTAACCAATGAAAAACACCAAGAACATCTTTCTACCAATGAAAACTCAGTATTATGATGATGTTATATCTTCACTCGTTGATATTTAATCAACGTATGCTCTTTGCAGCCTTTATTACCTCCTTCCCCTGACGTTAAGTCCATGGCTCTTGCTGTTTATAGACAGTGATTCACTATGCGTCACTTTCTGCCAGTGCCTCTGTCAGTGTCAACAACTATGTGTTGTTGTTTTCTGGGATCTAACAATGGTAATGACATTGTTATCAACTCTGTTTGTGGCTCTACATCTTGTTTGCTGAGGACTCTGATGAATTGTTGCTCCCAATTCACAAGCTACTCCCAAGTCAGTGGATTAGATCAAACAAACATTTCATTTTACTCAAAGTAGAATAAAAAGGTGATGATTTATAAATGACAATTATTAATGGGATAGAAATGCAGTGGAAAGAAATGAAACCATATAAGCTACTTTTTTTGAAAACGACTGATGAATTATTCATCAAAGCTTGTGTTGCCAACTTTAGAAACATGATGCCTCACGCAAAGATGAGCTACATTCAGAATGTATATCAGATTCAGTGCTGTATGTTGCAAGTAAATTAGATTCTCTTTGAGCAAATGCAAATGGAGATGCACGAATAAAATTCAGACATGCAGCTGCCTTAGATTATATATTTCATTTGTATGTCATGCTTGATTTCAAGCATTTCTATTGTCTGCTGTTGACTCCATTATATCCAGTGAGTCAGAGTTCTCGGATTTCCCTCTTCCTGAGTCTGTTCTATATCACTGTGGGCTGGCTGAGTTTTGTGGGAGAGCTTAACTCTTATCAGCTCTTCATTATATATCATATCATAGCCATGAATCGCCAACAATTGGAGAGCTGTTCATAAGATTTTTCCAAATGGAAACTTTCATTCCCATCTAATGCTATAATGCTTATCTTCCAGTGTGAAAACAGATTCATTCAGTTTCCATTGCAGACTGATTTACCATGTTCAATGCACACTCTGCGATAAGTGCAGATACAATGGAAGCTATTCAGCTCCGCCACTGTGTCAGAATGTCGAGACTCCGAGTAACAGTTTCTCTTGACAGAAGAAAAGAGATGGCCTTGGATTGTACTCATTTGTATCACAACTCTGTGCAGCAGAATACATGAAACAGTTCCACCAATATGTCAACAACATTTCAACTTTCAGAAGCCACAGCTACAATTCAGAAGCAGCACAGAGTCTGTAGCAGCTTCTCTGGTTCCTCTGCAAAATCATCGTACACCTGCTGGTCTATTTTCTCTTCTAACACTCCTCTATGTACTCATACAGCTTCAAGCACAACAGGACCTCACATGTTTGCAGCGAAACACATACACTTCAATGACTTAAGCAATCTATAACTTCTTTCCACCTCTGCGAACAAGCAAGAAATGCAAGATCATCGACATCCCCGACCAGCTCATACAGTAACTGATGCCTTGTGCATCATTACTAGCTGTAGGAACAAGGATTCTTAAGCTTGGCAGATGTCTTTATAATGACAAAATCTTGCCTGTAGCATTCTCATTACTGAGCAGTCAAAATCTATCAAAAAAGGAACGGGAGTATCTGTAGGTGGTGTGTGTTCAATTCACAATAAATGTACCGGCCAGAATGTGAGGTCTAAAAAGCTGTTATCTCTGCATCTGCAGTGCTGAAAATTACCATTATATGAAGCACTACTACTTTGCAAGAGCAAATATGTTTTCAAAGAATCATAAGACTCTCAGATTATGCATTTGATTGGCATGAAAAGGAAAATGGTAATGAGCCAAAGAAATACTGAAGTGTGGCATCTGATTTAGTTTTCCTACAATATACAGTCATTGTAACTAAAACATGATGAACATTCTCAGTGCTTTGCTTTATGTATTTGGCAAAATGCAATGTCTCCAAAAACTGTATCCATTTGCTGCCTGACAGCCGAGACCGACCTCCCCTCCCATGTAACTTCGGTGACCTCCTGCTCATCACCACAGGCCCCACTTCTTTTTCTTCTTTTGATCATGCAGTTTTTAAACTCATCTGAAAATTCAAACGTGCGATTTGACAAACAAGCTATTAGTTTATGCCTGACCCACATCACCCATTGGGTTTACATCCACTGAGTGTTAGCTGGCAGCAAGCAAGCTCTCATTAACTTTTACAATTATTCTTTCTTATCTGTCCTTTGTTCCAGAATTAACTTGAATTACACTGTTACATTACAAAACGGTGTTAATCAAACTTAAATGCAACGACATTTTCAGTGATTAAAATCACTTACATTCATGTTATTTCTTTAATGAAATCCTATCCAAATAATATGTAACATTAATATTTCTGTGGGAACCTGTCAGTTTTCTTTCAGACTGACAGGTTTCGTGCGTCACAGTGGCCCCCCGGTTACACAGAGCTAGGCCCCCCTCCAGGAAGAAGAAAACAATTAGTGCATGTAGATATCTTTGTTTTAAAATGGATCTTCAAATTAGTGTTTATTATTGCACAGATATGCATTTGTGATTGTGTTGTGTTGTCATGTCAAGGTGGAACACTCATGTAAGTAGTAAATAGTAGCAGTAATAGTTGCAGAATTGTTTTCCCTTCGGCAAATGATGAATCTCTGAGCAGCACTGCTTGCGTCACTGTTGACATCCATCCAGTACTTGTAATTGTTGTGATGGCATTATGAGATGAGCACAAAGTTTCCTGTTTATATGCTTTATTTAGGTGTGTGTATTGACCTGGATATGACGCATCTACTGCTCAAAATAATATAACTTAAAGAGAGAAGGCTGAGCCCTCTCCTCTCCTCTACTCTCATTAAAAAAAGCCTCTGCTAGGTGCATATCATAGGGGAAACACTGATTTTTAAGGTTATGTTTAGGCACTGACTGGTTTAATTTTGAAAAAGCAATATGAGACCGGACATGTTTACCTTTTCTATTTTCAACTAAATCACAGTCTTTCCCTAATCTAACTCTAACCACAGTGCTTTTGGAGCCTCAACCTAACCACACACAGAAATGCCGGACACAAACCCAAGTGTTCAGCCTCAATGTCACTTTGTATGCTCATCATCCACCCGAGCACCACTCTACAACTTATGTACAGATATATGAACGTAGCACTTAAGCCCATGCAGCAATTATGTAATTTGTAGGAGACAGGTTTGAGAGTCATATCCAAAAGTGTGGAGCTTTTCAAAGTTAAGGTCAACAACTGTTCTTACCCACAACACACTTGACAACAAAATGTACTTAATGTTTAAACCATTTAAATTAAAGTAGAGCTCACACTTAGCTTTAGATAGCTAATTGACTCAATTCACTCAGTGGTTATTAATTAATTGTATCTTATATTTATAGAATAAATTAAGAACTGCAACAGAACCAATTTTTTCTATTTATACACCTGAACTGATATAAAACAATTTGAGTCACTGAGAGCATTTGGAGTGTACTGAGCATCAGGATTTGCTAATGGACAGAATTCTTCCTGCTACCATTTAACACGTCATTTCACTGCCTCAGTATCCCTCTTGAAATGCATTAAAAATAATCCAACTGGCCAAGTGATCCAGTCATAATGGCTCTCTTCAGATGCCATGTTATATTGAACATATGACAAATTTGTTTATGGACCTCCAAATAACGTAGTTAATTAGAATCATGACATTTCAGCACCACAAACAGTATACATTATATTTGAATGCATTACAAAAGCTCTCCTTCCTACTGAGTGTTTCAATGGCCATATAGCAGTGCACATCTGACACTGGGTACCTGCTATATGTGAGTGAGAGTATGCTGTATGCAAGAGCTGAGCTGGCAGTGGATTTCTTCAGATAAAATCATCTGAATGTCCCAGTTACACTTCAACAGTTTGGTTAATCTTCATGAGAAATAGAGAAAAGTGATTAATGACACACACACACAGCTTGAGAGATATGTGGTACATCTCTCACACAGTATTTGGCTCTTCATACAGTATAAAATGTGTTAGACATTGATTAGAGAGTAAAAAGGTTTTGCTTGTATTTTTTAGTTTAAAAGCACTTGACAGTTAATGTCAGACAGTCTGTCAAACCAGCAAACTCTCACCTTGATTTTTTTTTTTTTATCTATGTATGTAGGAGCTAAAAAGGTGTGAATACATATGTGCATAATTTCCGTCTTTCAAACATTGTGATTACATATATTTTCTGATCTGTGTTTGGGTTGTCAGAGATGATTGGGAAAGTATGCATTACAGTACACAAAAAGAACGGCAATTCAAAGAAAAGACAGATTTGAGAGAAATCCTCAATTATCACAGCGGCTTAGAGCCACGTGGAAAACTAAACATGAGTGTTTTATGTTTTCTGGTTCATTTACTGTTGGGATAACATGTAAACATCTGTTTACACAATGTATATCTGCACAGTTGCGGATAAAGATTAGGCTACACTAATAATATTAGTATTTGCATATACAATTTGTAGAATTGGATTCCAGTGTTGGCAACATAGGATTGTTCCTGACTCGTCATTCAAACATTTCCAATAACTCCAAAGTGTCTTAAAGATCAATAGTTGAACTGAGAAAAGATAGATTTCATCATTTATAAAATTCACAACACATATTCATCAAACAAAGTATTCTGTATCAATTCATTTTTCTGTCAAATAACTGTTTGCTGCACACAAAGGAAGACATGCCTTTATTTACAGCACCATGTTTTATCATCATATATAAGCACAATAACTAAGTCTATTTTGGCTGTAACACTATTACAGCAATTTACTTAAGTCTTCACAAAAGATTCAGAAAGATTATACAATGGATTTGCATTCACTTGGGGCTCCATCGGGACGTCCTTACTTTCATACCAACGACTGCAAAAAGATGTCGAAGAAATCATGAGTTTTGAAATATTTTAAGATTTGCTGATGATGATCCCAAAAAATGCAGTGCCAGTTTTCAGGATCACAATGCCATAAAATTTGATTACATTTAAAGCTTCATTTGAAAACCTCAACAGAAACTTCAGAAGAAAAAACCCCCCAAAACATTCAGTACAGTCAGACACGGCTCGTTTGTTACGTTTGCCATTCACTTGCTGAACTGCAGTATGTATAGTAGCTGTATACTATCTATACTGCTGCTTTTCTGCAGAGACTTCATGCTTTTTCCAGTAATTGCCTTATGTTGCACAATAGCTCTTGTAAGCTGAAAGTAAACATTAAATCATACCAAGGCAACTGTGGGTCACTGCGTTGATGTATAGAGCCTCGGGAAACTGACAGACTCGAACATTCACAGTTAAAAGGCTGCAGATTGTTCACAATGCGCTTCTACTTCCCAATGCTTTGCATCAATGACACTGTCCGTCCTCATTCAATCATCTGCAGCGTGGTCGAACTGGGATGACACACAGTCTCCAGCTCCTTAATTGAGCAGACACATCATCTCAACAACAGGGATTCCTCCAGTTACTTCTCTACTCGTTTGATACAGACCAGTGTTTCCAGACCCCGCAGAAACATGGGTAATGAAGGCTCTGCCAGCTGCGGATTCATTCATAGATCATCTGGTGATTTTATTAATGCATGAAGACTTGCTGGGTAGACCCACACCTCACCCCTCCGCCCCCCAGGAGAGCATGATTAATGGTGTTCCCCCCAAACTGCATCAGTTAGCCACTGCTATCTGGTATTTGTCTTTACAAGATCGTATCGACTTTTGGGAGATCATGCAGAAAATGAAGTGTCATGTGTGCAGGAGCTTGCTGAACAAAGGGTGGTAATACCTTCATTCTGAGGGCGAACAGAAACAAGCCTCAGCATGGAAATAGATACCACAGAGGGTTGTGCAGATGATGGTGCACAGACACCTCCCCTGTCTCTTTCTGAGAAGAGAAATCTTGTTCTGCCTTTAATAAGTGTAGCTCCCTGCTTCTTTTATGGAAATGGCTTTTAGCAGAGGTCTCAGCGAGGATATTACAACATATCAAGCTGTTCCACTGTTTGGTTACACCACATAATAGCATCATTATTTCTTCCTTTGCATGCAGATGGAAAATTTACCACCGAACACTGACAGCAGGCTTTGTCTTTGTACTCTGTAAATGGCTACTTACAGTCAGATTAACATCTAAGACCAAACTTCTAACACCCTTTGATTTCAAAGAGGTTTTTCTCTCCCCCTCTTTGTGGCTTTTACACATTTCCATGGACTTCAGAGAGGCAATATAACAAAATATTACAAGATTCACTTTACATAATGACATGTTTGTTGTTTATATGCACTTCTTTTCAAAGACATTGTGTCACATTTTAAAATTCGATAAAGAGGGAAACTTTGATCTTCCAAATCCAACATGACAATGACTCGCATGCAAATCACAGATAATAATTGAAGCAGAACCTTTTTCTTTTGCAAACTTAGCAGGCATGAGGCGCATTTTAACGCGTGGATCAAGAATTCAAAAGCTTTATCCAGTGAGTTAGAGTCAAATATAGACATTTGGCATTTCCAAAAAAAGAGACAATATCAGCACATCTATTATCATTTTCATTATCTTTCTGCAGTGCGCTCATCTTTAAACACGCCTTTACTATCTATCACCCAATTTGCTGACCGTTTTTCAGAACCTTTCCCTTTCAAAATCAGCTGTTAAAGGGTTGTGCTTTTTTCCTTCCTTTCTTGTAATTCACAGTCAAATCTCAAAATCTAGAGTCACTGCCGGGTCCCAGAAGTCATCCACCAGCCATTTTGGGGCAATCTGTAAGAAAGAGATTGCATCAACCAGGCTGATAATGCAAGTTAAGCCTGGGGCTGATTTTCTGACAGACCGGAGATCAGCAACCAACAACCAGCGGAGGGAGGAAAAGAGGAAGGCAGCACCTCTTACTGAGGCAATTCACATCCGCCCGACCGAGGGTGGAATGACTGGTTTGGGAAGATAATTGTGCCTAGAGAAAATCCAGCTACAGGAACACTAGGAATTTTATCTGCAAACCACCTTCCTCTTTCGCCGATAGGCTGGGATATGAAAACTGGCAAGGTGCAGGTGGGAAGGCAGGGAGTGTCATTACCAGAGGGTCACTGCACACATGATAACCCAACCCGCTCTTTTATTCCTTTCATTTTGTTTATGCTCTCCACTCGGTTGCCTGCTTGATGAGGTAAACACATTGGTCCCCTGGCTTTTGAAATCAATTTGACTCTGGATTTGTCTCCGCAGACACCTGACGGCCCCTGCGGCGCAGCTCCGTTACGGGACCTAGAGGAGCGCTCCGGCTGCCCTTCTTCCCTTCAAACACTGAAAGAGGAGCTGGTGATTAACCGTGAAACTACAGCACTCCTCACTGACTCACAGGCACGAATAGAGACGCCGCCACAGTCTCTTCTCACCCTGCCGTGTTGCAGTCTTGGGTCGAGGCCAGAACTAGGCAGTTTTTTGGATGAGCCTTGTTCCTGTGAGAGACTGTAAAGTAGGTTGAGAGGACAGCCGTACCCACAAGTCTCTTCCTAAACTAATGAACACACTGGAAAATAATTAGTGGGATGCAGCCAAGTGTTGTCTTTGACCTTGGCGACCTTCATCTGTCTCCCATTTAACAAACAGCTCCATTTTACTGCTCATGGCTTACTTATCCATTAGTTTTAGTGTATTAGTAGATAATTATATAAGCAGAATTACATTTTGTCTGTTGGTGGTACTCTGGGAAACAAATTACTCCTATCAAATAGTGTTTCAAGGGAAAAATGCATATAACATGCTGATGACTTTATCAAAAATGAAAGTTATTGATTTATTGATATATAAAGTACAGTGCATGTTTAAGCTTCACTTGATGCCCCTAACAGGTAGATGTCATAAGTCGTGATGAATTACTGTTGAACTGGAAGACAACCAGGACTTAAAATAGACTCTGCAGGTGTAGGGGGACAGGTCGGAGAGGAGTTCAGGGATTCTCTATTTTTTCTTACACAGTTATCCGATGACGGATGTATTCTGACTGCAAGCACTGTATCATCCTCTAGATTAGGCTCCAACTCGTAATTATTTTCATTATCAAGTAGTCTGAGGATGCTGATATTTGAATGTCTAAAAAAAAAAATCCAATGACATATTCTGCCGCCAGCAGTTGGTTTCAGGTGAACATTCGGTTGCTAGTAACCACTCATGGCAGTTTGATTAATCTTTTATCTCTTCACTGAATGCCGTTGGTGAAACATCATGTGCTTTTTCATTATAGCTTGATTTTGTGATCATGTTCATTTGTGATTTCTTATTATATTTTTTGCTTTCAGTTTACTACAAATCAAACTAGTCATGATTCTACATGTGTGAAGGTAATTAATACAACTAATACAGGATAATACTGCAAGTGTTATGTACTTAAAAGCTTTTACTTGTAATCCTGTGGACTGTGTGTATAATTATTGGGTTAACTGTGCTAATGAAAATTAATATTAACAAGGGATTATGTAATTAATGTGACAGTTAAGGTGCTGTCAGACAGTCAGAGGCTATTGTTGTCCAAGTTAGTGACAGATTGGTGCTGTTTGCTAAACTTGGTTAATGAATTGTGTCATACTGCAGCCCATTTCCTCTATTTTTAATGACAGCCCACTGCATTTGGCCACATGATTGAACAAGGGAGACTGTGATGTACAGAGTATCAGAGGTGGCCGGTAGCTGCTAGCGGGTCGTCCATTCAAAACAGTACTGACCGGCTGATGCAGCAGCAACGGGCCACTGTCTGAAAGCACCTTTAATCTAAACTAAGAGTCAACTTTGTTAAGCTCTTTAACTTTCCTGTTGTTTATGGTATCGAAGACCAACTTGATGGCAAGCATATATGCCAATACCCTAACAGCGTAACAGCCTGGCTAACATATTGGTTGGCCTTACAAATAAAAAAATATTGTTTTTAACGAACAACAAACCCAAAAGATATTCACACAGCATTTACTCACATTTGAGAAGTCGGAAGAAGAGATTATTTAACATTTTGCCTTAATACATGAAGATTAATAAGAATTAATTGCTTGTCAAAATTGCAGTCAATGTGATTATGCTCGCTTTGAAAAGTAGTATTAAAAAGACAATTCATTCCCCTCCTGAAAGAATCGTGCGTGTGTGATATACTACAGTGATATTTTGTTAATCCTCAAAGCAGACACAGTCATCTCATTTGGGGGTCAGACTGTAATGTCAGCACCTGACATTATTTGCACAAGGACTCTTCGGCAAGTTGCTGTCAGAGGGGACTGAACCTGATCCTCCTGGCTGAAGGATCATCTCCTTAATTATCGGGTCACCCTGACACTGAGATGAGGTATGATTTATAAGGGGCATTATATTTTAAGTGTTCATAACAGTAATACGAATCCAGGGCACTCAAGGATGATTACAATTATTTCTGTCATTAGATTGTTCAGAGAGAGAGAGTAAGAGAGGGAGAAGTGCACTCATGGTTCTCTTTGTGAGCCCTGAGCTTATTAGTGGTTGTAAATATTTCCTAATATTTATGTTACCTATTCCAAGCAAGTGATGAGTGATGTATTTGCCAACTGCATAAAAAGTTGTGACTTTGTGTTGTATTTAAAGTCCTATCCAGGTATTTGGTACTAAATACATGAGATTTTTGAATTCCCCAAAATATCTGGCCAAAGTTATTAAATATGACTTCACAGTGAGATATTCCATCAGGATTACTTGATATTATATTTTGTTGACAATCTCAGTTAGACAACTTGTCAATAATGGGCTATTTTAGGGGGTGTTCGGGGAAATGGAAAGGAAATCAGTTACTGATACATGTAGATTGCCTGATTCGGGCTGAAAGGAGACAGTCCTCCCTAGAAAAACAACAGCATCAGTCATACAGCAATGTCTGCTGTTCCAGAACAATCAATGTTGTTTTCTTTTAACCATGAAGAAGATCGTTCCACAACCTTAACCAAGTGTTTATTATCAGATCAGAATTCGTTGTATGTTGTTGTTCTAAAGGGGAGAACAACATAATTGTTTAATCTGAAGGACTCCATGGTTGTAAGAGTACTGAAGATATGGGTAGTATGAATCAAGCCTTCACATACAAATCCAGCAAATTAAAAACTCCTGCTCAAAATTTGGAGCATTGCCAACAATAATCTTAACCACCAGTGACATTAAAATGGTAACTAACATATAACATAATAACACAAAAGCAAAGCAGTTGCCCAAAAGTAAATAAATTGGGTCTAGATGAGAGAAGTGGAATCTGTAAATGATAAACTGAAACACTACATAGCAAAAGCGCATTAGATCACATCTCAGATCAAAGATTTATGACATATAACAGTATCCGAACATCCGAGGTTTATCTTTAGCTTCAAACCAAACAAAAACAAATATTCGGGAACTCCATCTGACCCAGGCTCATTGTCTGGATTTGAAAATTACATGAGGTTGTTTAATCTACTTTTCTGTTTCCTCCTCCTGCCTCTTTGGTAGAAGTCCAAGAGCGGCTGTGCACCCGAATTAGCCTGATTACTACAAACACTGAAATAAAGACCTTTACCGGAAAGTCCAACAGCGAGCTGACATGCACCAGTTTCTCTCACCGCGAGCCGAATAACTCAAGGTGAGATCAATAGGCGAGGCCCTTTCTACATGAGGCAAGTCTCCTGCGAACTACCCCTAAAGAGCCATTATTTACTGCTTGCTCACGCTGCGACAAATGAACTCAGCATGGGCCCATTAACGTGTAATTAGAGAAAAGAACGAGACAAATATTTAACAACACAAGTGTTTCTGCTCATTAGATCAGCTTCAATGGGGGATTATTAATGGCTTCCAGGTTTAAGTTGTGGTCATGAACTGAGGTTTCAAGCGTTTTGGATACGAAGATTAGTCAAATATATTATGTATATTCTTTTTTACTAATACTTTGGAAAAGTGTTTCTATGGCATTTTTAACCATAATGATAATAATATATTTCATTGATTTGGTTGGACAAAGCAATGCAAAATGTCTTCTCAAGATGATCATGGTCATTTATCAGGTAAAAATACAAATATTATGCCTTGCACAGCTTTTCCAATGTGACTGAAATAATGAAGTTCAAATGTGAGAATTTCTTTGCTCTATTTCACATCATCGTCGTTTGAATAAATTTGCCCAACAAATAATAAAGACTAATACAGATCGCCGTTAGATGCAGCTCTAGTAGTATACAGAATCACGTGCTTCTGTTGTGATTCAAAAATAAAATATTCATCCCGCAATAATTAATTTCTGGCCACTTTACAGCAGAAACAAGCTGTGAACACAACACTGACATATAATTAGGTTTTAAGTTGATATGGCAAAGTTATGTGACAAGCAGTTGCTCACTTATACATCTGACAGAAAATGAGCAGCATTAGCATTCATTTGGAGTCGTGTTCCTGGCTGATGAATGTAATATTCACTCTCTTTTAGCTCTGTTTTTGGACAACAACTCCTGAGAAAAACCTCTGGCTCTTTAGCTGCTAAATGCTCCACTGCGTTCACCAGCTAGTCTTTAACTCATTCTGTCTGCCATCTGGTGCTGGGCAGGTAGTGTACTGTTGGTCTTCAGAGATTTTTTGCTGAAAATAATGTTGTTGAGAGCAGTAAAACCGAACCAAAACAGTGAAATTGTTGGCCATGAAATCAAAACCGTAAGCAGAAAGATGCTCTGTAGGGGGAAGTATGTACCAAAAACATGGCGCATCCATTAAATGAGTTCCAAAATCTAAAATTTCATTTATTAATATGAAAGAAAGTAAACTCAAAGGGGGTTCGAATTAACTGTATAGTCCAACATATTTATCTCTGTAAACACAGGCAGAAAAGCTCAGTTCCCTAAAACTGTTGGATGTGAAGTGAGAAAACTTTGTTTCACAGGGACGACATTAAAGAAGATGATATCTGGCACGCTCCAGGACTTAACAGAGGTAGTGGAGGTAGAACAGTCTGAATTAGGCACAGACTGTAGGGATGGGCTGCAGTGGGAAAAACTACTCCCCACCCTTAACTTGCTCATGTTGGTCTGATTAAAATTAATGCAATAGTCTGGCTGGTTTGGCAGTGGTGAAGCTTTCCCATGTCTTGTAATGGTTAATTCATACGCTGGTTCTGGTTTTTTTCCCCTTCATTCCACCACAGAGTATTTTTGGGGTTTGTTCGCTCTCACCTGAGGAGGATTCCTTCCTGTCCACCCAGTTCTCAGTGCCAGTTGATCATGCCCCACAACATCCCCCATAATCCCTTGCTCTGCTTCCATTTGATGTCATCTTTTCCTGGGGATTAACACGGGCGCCCCGAGGGCTTGCGATAAGCACGACTTCTTAGAACAGCCCAGTCAATGAAACCAGAATCAGGATGCTTAAAAGTTTCACTTACACACACAAGAATACACACACATGCAGGTAAGCACACAAACACATGATGTGGTAGTGAAAACTGAAGCAACGTCCATACCAATATTCACATTCATTTTAAAACGGTGTTAAAAACAATTTGTGTTTTAGCACTGTTTCAGAAATAATCCTTGTCTATGCTAACACTCCTCAAAACAGGAAGCAGAATGTCTCGTATCAGTTACTAAGTTGCAGAAAATACTGTGAATGATTTTCACATTTACTTACTTTTATTTTCACTTTCTGTTACATATTCAGTATACGTAACAAGGCTGGTACCGAGACAACATAATACATGAGTGTCTGCGCCATTATTTCTAAAAGTCTCCAGACTAAACTTTCCAAAAGTCTCTGTCTCAGGACTGGAGCAGTGTGAACAGTAGGCGTAAACGTAGCAAAAGCTATGCATATTAGTGTGGCTGTATTTTGAAAAACATGAGTCAGTTATTTATTCAAAGCTGCGATAAACCTATGGCAATTATCCAACGACAAAAAGATGTACGCTACTCAATAAATGCAGGCTGATGGGGTGCTGGCAGTTTTGACATTAAATGAAATCAGAATAAGTCCAATTGAATTTTTCTCACCAGTATCCGTATCTGTCAGCAGTCAAACTGGGAGCCCTGAGGCTACAGGGTGACGGCTGTGTATGCAGCAGTGTTTGGATAAGAACAATATTCAGTCAAATACTCAGTGTAGGTTTTTGCTGAGTTCCCAGTGGACTGTGGATTTTTAGCATTTGCCAGGTCGTCCTGAAAAAGTACTCAATTCAGAAGCCAACTGTACCATGGCATTTAGGTATTGGAATAATATTTGGCTTACAGCCTTTTTTCCCTCCTAAATGTGGATTAAGCTTTTAATCCTCTGACAAAAAAAATACCATTGCTTGGTTTAGAAGTTTATCTGTTCATACATATAAATGTTAAACCCCAGAAATAAGAGAGCTAAAACACATATTTGCACAGGTGAGATAAATTAATTGAAACAAAACAAGCAACTGACAACAAAACGCATGAGTTGGTGAAATAACATTACAAAAGCTAAATGACAAGTAAGAGAAGTAAAGTGAATGACAAGACTTTGAGGTGGACTATTAAATCATATAAAAAATGTTGCTTTTATTCTCAGACAAAGCTAATTGCTTGAAAGCCAGCCCATATGTTCAGCTCTATTCAGAGTTACAAAATGGGATTTTATTCAAAGTGATTTCAATTGTGCATCACTGCCAACTGAAAATGAACCTTTAGATAAACCACACGTAAAGCTACACCACTTGTACGCTCCTGTCAGACAACAATAGAGTCAGAAGCTGAGAGGATTGAAGATAAGCTTAATGATCAAAAAAACAAAAGAGCATTAATACAGAACCCTCACATGTTTTCCCAATTGAATCTGACACCTTGGTTTTCAGTCAATACCCACAGATCAATACTTTGACCATGCCGAAACCTACGTTTTCAGATGATGCCTTGCATAAATCATTTACATCCTGGCTGAGTTATTGACCTCAAGTTGGGAAAAACAAAAACAAAGTGCACGCTCATTTACACACACATAAACAACACGGTCTTCAGAGACTGAGATCTGTGTGTATTTAGGGCCGTCGTTACTCTAACATGAAATGCGACCACCATTTATAGTCCTCTCTCATTCTTTCGCCACTTATGTGCAGGAAAGCAGGATCATTTGCATCTCTCTGGGGGACATCCCTGCTGGGCTTTGTGTGGGTTACACTGTTCATGTTGGTCTGATTACTAAAACTTTTCCTCATTGCACTTCTAATCATTCAGCAGATAGGGGTGGGCTGTTCTCTGGGAAAAAAAAATAATAATAATGAGGGACACAAAAAAAAAGTTAATGAGGTTTTTCCTGTACTACACCTCTAGAGGCAGGGGTCGGCTTAGCAGCAATGTCATTAGGCAGGAATTAAACTGGGACTGTTGTTTTGCTGTGCTATCAATTTACATGCTTTAATTGCATAACCAAACCGTTCTGGCAAAACAAGGCGAGCCGAAGATGCAGCAGCGTGAGTGTGACCGGTTGTATTTTGTATCAGCAAACACAAGCCGTCTTGCTGTTTCTCTCCCTCAGCACAACTTCCCTCCACACACACACACACACACAAAGAAACCCTGCTGTCTTGTTTTGTAGGTGCATTTGTTGTAAACTTTTAAACTAGAGCAGACACAAACTCAGTCCCAGGAGAAGCAATACATTAGCGAACACCCTTTAGCAAGCCAGAGACTATGTCCTAATAGTATTTTAAAGCAGTTGCACTTGGCAATCCATCATGGAGATAGAAATCTCAGTCTGTCCCCTCATACTGCAATAGACTTACCGTCATCACATACACAGGCTTGTACACGTAAACAGTAATTCAAGACTGTGTGGAAAAGGGCTGCAACTAATAATTTTCATTATTGATTAATCTGATTATTATTTTTATGATTGATTGATTAATTGTTTAGTCTACTAAATGTCAAAAAAATTTGAAAAAATGCTCATCTCGAATTCCCGGAGCCTAAAGTTAGATCAAGCCAACAGTCTCAAACCCAAAGACTCTTCCATTACTATCATGATATATAATGACAAGAAAAGCAGCAAATCCTTACATTTAAGTAGGTGAAACCAGGAAATGCTAGACAAATTTCCTGAAAAATAACTGAAAGAATTAATCGATTATCAAAACAACCGGCAATTAATTGACTAATTGTTGCAGCTCTAATGGAACAACAAAACAGAATGTGTTCAATCTCTATTTGATTACAAGTAACATTAAACTTTATCAGTAGCTTTATCAGCCCACAATGAAATTGGAGAGAAATCGCTGCCCTGCAGACCAGGTAGGCAGAATGGACTCTGCTCAAGATAATGTCTTTCAAAAGGAAGCTGTCCCACTTCTTTCACACACAACTCATGTCCCCAAACTGAAAGTGGGGTAAAATAGGCTCCTGCTACTTTTCTGGGAGATATCACGTGTGCTGTGAGGTTAAGATATTTTTGGGTGATGGCACTCATTTAAATTCCACCCACTGATTAGGAGCAAGTATATTTACATGTCAGAGCAAAAATGCAGAGTGAAACAAAAATTGATAGAGCCAGAGATAGAAAAATAGAGAGATGGAATTCATCACCACACTAGGTTGACTTATCTTGGAATAGAGTTGACTATATTTACACATGATACAATCTATAATACTGCAAACTGAAAGTGTGGAAATCAGCCTCAAGATTTTCATATGTTTACTGCTATTGTTCAGTTTGACAATATAATCTTGTCATGCCTGCGAAGCCTACTGAACTGAATGTAATTGATTTGAACAGAGGGGGAGTGTGTCAGGGCGAACACGCACAGACACACAGACAGGCCACAGACAAAAATCTGATAGAAGATATGTCAGAATGAAAAATAGTACAATTTCTTTTCATCTGTTTTTTTTTGTTTTCTTTCCTTTGTTGTGTGGGAGAGTGGCAATGTTTTTATTCTGCATCTCCTCTTTTGATATACTGGCATGATGGAGGCATCCTTTATTCTCACGCTGCTGCCTTGACTGAGTGATGTTCAAAAGCGTGTTAATAGTTTCATTTGCCTGATTGCATTGTGAGGAAACTCTTGCAACTCTGGGGAACAGAAAGCGGGGACAGTCTGGGAGAGTTTTACACATCTGCCCTCAGCCCACACACCTCAGCCCTTCATCGCTGCTACCGTACCAAACCTTTGTAATTGAACCTGAGATATCGGTATGGGCGGCGCTGATGCCAGGTGCATACTAAAAATAGTGCTCTCTCATTGGACCCTCTCTTAGGGATGCCATTTTGTCATGCATTATGCATATATGCAAATGCGGGACAAGGAAATGGATTACTTGAAAGGGCACCTGTGGTTCCCAGCTCAAAGATATACGCAACAGGGGAAATGAAGCGAACGGAGCGATCATTTAACCGACGCACAGCTGTATGGAGAAGTGGAGAAACACTCTCTCAGACATTTCTGTTATTCAAAAGTGGGCGATGACTGATAAGTAGGGATGACATCACAAGCGGACTTGAGGGTATATGCAGGTATACAGAGGGCACTCTGGGTTTGTGTATAAGACCATTTGCTTAATTGCCTCTGAAATACAGATGAAAGCTGGAGTGCAGTATAGAAGAGTACAGCATCAATCCTCACCTCTTTAATCACTTTCATAGCAATAGCTTGATGGATTGCAGGCTATGTGGAACATATGGGAAAAGAGAGAGGGAGCAACTTAAAGCAGAGACCACATACATGACTAACAGTTTCATAAACGTAAAAGAAGTATGAGGTCATGTGCTCAGAACAAACAATATGATTAATACTGATAAAGGACACAATGCTTTTTAAAAACAGACCCTAAATTAAAGAATAATCAGTCAAGTTTGAAATATCTTGTTTCCTCTTTAGAACACCCTGGGACAAATGTTTTGCATGTGATTTAATAAAATATAAATGATTGTAACTGTGTCAAAGATCTCCTATAGCCAGATGTCTGCCTGTATTTAGCTTCAGTTCACCATGAGTGCTGCATACAGCAAATATGAATCTCTGTGGTTGTGTTCAGGGTTTCTTAACAAAATGCTTTCCAGGAGATGTAGTTGAATATTCCTTGAATGTTTTTACATACACATAACGTTTTAAAAAATCAAAGAAGCAGATATTTTGCAATGTTTCTGCTTATCTTGAAGCATCTGATGATTCAGCCAAGAGTCTATCCAACCTCTGCAAGAACTCCAACCGCCAGTCATATCTGATGCAGAAAACGAACAGGACTCCCTGAACTCTGGATGCCCCCAAACAACTCTGAACACCTCAGGACTCCATTCCACATAGTATAGAGATGCTGGAGCTGCTCAGCACAACCACAGAGCTGACATTCTCTTTTTCCTAGTTCTGGTGGTCGCTCAGCACTTAAGCAAATAGAAGTTTATTTCCTTTCTTGGGAACACACAATAACTGTTACAAGACCGGAGAGCACCTTCACTTCCCCTGTTCATCCAGGATTGTTGAACCTGTTTAAGAATTAAATGAGTTACTTATCTTACCTCTAAATAAGATAAATTGGTTTATTCCTCAACAACACCCTTAATTTCTCCAAAAGCCACTCACAACTAGATTTAGTCTTCCACTTCATCGTGTTATGGATAACTGTGTGCCACACTTGAGGCTCTTACACTACATAAACCTAGCTCTAAGGTAAAAACTACAGCAGAAATATATGTGCCCTGCTTTATTCAATCCCAAGGCAGCAGAAAGAAAAAACAATTTTACCCAGCCTTTCTCCGGCAGCTTCTCTCCGAATGCAATTCTTTAAATACCTCCATTTTCTGTCACTTCCATTGGTGCTGGCGCTGTTCACGTCATCATGTGCTACTGGTGCAGTCATTGCATTTGCATTCTTGTCTGACAACATGCTAATTAAGTTATTAATGTGAATGTATTCACATTTAAATATGTAATGTACATGTAGATGATTAATATGTCATGTCCCGCTCTACACTTTCACTGCTGTTCTTTTATGCCTGTGCCAAATAACACGAACAGTGAATATTGGTACCTTAACGATTCTATTGAAACAAATTCTTGTAAAATCATTTCACTGGGTAAATTCTAATTTCTCAAACACCTGCGATTTCTTCTTCCTATAATGAAGCAATCCTAGTACTGCATCTGGATATTTGTAGCTTTAGAAGTGCCTGAGGCAGATGAATGAGGTCCGGTCCCCTGCTGTGAAGTAATCCCTCTCCTTTCTGACGAGGATTCGTCCTATACAAAGCAAACTGAGGCACACTTTCTTTTATCCTTTCATGTGGGCACAACACAACCACACACAGCCCCCTATAGAGTGTCGAAAGCAGATGGATGCACTGTTAGTTCTGAGGAAAGGTGACAGTTGTCAGTCATCCAGCCACTGCAGGTGAAATTGGGGTCTCAGGCTTGACTCTTACAGGGACCCTTGTGACTGGCACTCACATTTAAAAAGCCTGAATGGCAGTTGCATGTGTGAAGCACAAGAAATGGGAAGCAAGAAGTCAAGGAACCTGGGTAATTTCCTTAGTCACACGTGTGTGTCTGCACGCCTGCATGTGCAGATATGCGAACTTAATGCACCAATGGCATGACTAAAAATTGATTCTATTGTCTCAGAAGAAACAGTGCAATTATCCTCCGTGTCTCTCTCCCGTCTGCTGCATCTTTGTGCCCAGAATGCGTGAGCTATATACTGTATGAGTGCTGGCTGGCAAAGTGTTTAGCCTATAAGCTTCTGTCTCATCAGTACAAGCTATGGAAGCTGATTTCCCCAGCGTCCCTTGCATATGTGCAGTGAGTGCACCCACACGGTACAGTATGTTTGTTTGTATGTAACGCAATGAACATCAATACACTATGAGCATCCTTTAGTCTCACTGTAAACTAACAAACGCTGCTCTTTTTATTGAACTGATATGGAGATACAGTATTTCAGTACAAAGCATGTGGCACCAGGGGTCATTTTCAATTGGTTGAGCAGGCAGCTCAGCTGAGAAAGATGGCAACTGCAAGTGGTGGGGATAAGGTTACAGGACTAGTTAGAAAAAACTCTCTGCTGTTCTTCTGGATTTAATGCCAGTGGAAAAAGGTGAGCCAGTCAAACCCAGCAAGACTTGTGTAATTGCATATTAGGCACACAGCTGGCCTACAAGGAAACAATTAATTGATTAATGGAGAAAACAATCAGCAGATTATTTGGCTGTGAAAATAATCATGATCTGCAGCCCGACTGCAGTCGTGGATTAATGCCTGTGTATGACTTTAAACAGGAGTAACTGTGATGATGTGGGTGCGTGTCCTTAAAGGTGTGTATTTGCACATGTAGGTGCTAGTGTCTATGTGTACGTATGTCTTTGTGTCCTCCTGATCTCCAGCCAGCTGTAGCCATTAGCCGGAGGCTGAGCCTGTTCAGACGTGCAGGTCAGAGTTCTGATCTAATCTGGAGGATCTGTGTCTGATGAGGTCTCCACTGTAAACAGAGCGGCCAGCCGGAGCCAGTTGCAGGAATCATGGAGCCAGTGGGCACTGGGGATGGAGTGGGCAGGCAGACATTAGCACAAGGGTAATTGCTGTCCCCACAGCAGCCCACTGAATGACATCTAATATTGCTGGGGAGGGCAGCTAACCATTACCTGGTGCAGAATAAGAGCTTTTTCTGATGGCCACTGAAGTCCAATTGGGCTCGAAAATGGTTCATCATACACCCCGGTCGACCAATTTAGCCTCATATGCTGTTGTGTCTGAGAAAGGTACGGCAACTAGATTATTGATTGTCCTTGAGATTTTTCATACAATGATGTTTTTCCATAGACTTTGAACTGACAGGAGGGTTGTTAAAGTGAAGAGGGTGACTGCTGCATTTATGGATATGGTGCACTGCAGAGGCACACAGGACTGATAATTGGGGGCCTTTGGTGACTTAATCTAACCGTAGGCTCCCACAGCTACACAGGATTTGAATTGGCTAGAATAATGTGCTCCATATGCAAAATGTGGTCTCAAATGTGCTTTGTGTTTGTTTGCAGCCAGTTTCATCATTCTGTAGTGATTCACTCTGACATATTAAACATGCTTTGATCACTCTTTGAAGAAAAAAGACTTTGTTTTCAGAAATATATATTTTTTAAAGCACTAAGTGTCACAGCTCATGCTTGCATAGCTAAAAGTTTTGTATGAAGAAAAAAAAAGGTGTATCTCATGAATATTTGCCCACTGGGAATGCACAGGATTATGGCTCAGTGATAAACAGATGCTGCAAAAGAAAAGAGTAAATCAATAAAGCCAAGCTATATATCGGAATGATGAACTAGTTACTTCACAGCTACTGTTTGCAGAAGCCATCTAACTGTCCCTTCTGCATCATTTTATTACACTGAGGATCTCTTATGCCCCCAGAAGGGTTGAGTTCCCTTTTGCTCATTCTGTTGTCACCAGGTAGTTAAGGTTGCATTTTTCCCTTGTCTATATAACTCTGATTGCTCCTCTTGCAGGCCTAATTGCTGCAATTCATTTCTGAACCCAGTCTCTCCTTTACTGCTTGCCAAAAAGCTCGAAATCAGGCTAGAACCCCATCTGCCTCATAGCTTCCAGATCAGCACTACAGCTGGTCTTCAGGCCCTGGTTGATGTGGGGTTTCATTTATAAAGCCAAAAAAGTCCTCCTAAAATTTGGCAATTTGAATTGGGAAAGGTCAAAAGTTTACTCATGCTGCATAATTTAAACATAGCTGTGATTTATTCTTCCAAGCCTGCAGTTCATGAAATCTTTAAGAATTTGATTGCTTCCCTTGTGTGTGCAGTTTCCCCACTTCCTATGCATACATTTAGTCACGGTTTGAACCCAACTCTCAGGTCTCTGACAGATACTGTAGCTGCTTGAAAAACTTCAGCATGTGTCTCTTTGTGTGCTACACCTGAAGAAATGGTCCCTCTAGCCGCCTTTGTGAACCAAAACATGGAGCTACCAGCAAGTTATTCAAAATTTACAACCCAGTTCCTCTCATCAGTGCAGCAGTCGGTCGTGCTCCTCGCAGATTCAACTCAGCAGCCAGTCTTGCCTCAGCGGCAGAGTTCCTTCATCTTGCGCCGGCCTGGGCTACAGTTCAACCGCTGTCTCAAAAACAACTGTGCTTTCGACACGGGAGTGCGAGTCAGTGAGTGCTAGGCTGTTAACACTGCAGTAACTCTCCAAGGCTGGAGGTCATTTATGGCCAATTGCTGCTGTATCCTCGATGATGCTGCTGCTGCTGCTGACGTCCTACATAGTCAGCACTTGTTTGACAAAGGCTTCATCCTGAAATTACAACTTTGAATTCTATTTTAAGACAAGACTAAAAAAGAACTTTGCATGAATGTGACTGTTTTTTAATTATTTCACGGGTGTAGTCACCATTTTGGCTTTGTATCAACCGCATCATTCATTTGCTTTTTGTCTTACTTCTACATCAAGAATTAAACGATCATTGTCGCATTTTTGTGGCTCTAAGTACACAAGATAATTTTCTGTCGAATTAGAGAAGGAGCCTCCTGCAGTACGCTTATAAACGAACCAATCAGTCAGTCATTCAGTCTGTCACGAGCCAGCTGGACCAGGCAGCAACCAGGCAGCAACCCAGTGCTGGAGGGGAATTGGAGGCGAGGAAGACACGGTGTAAGATTATCAAAGAGAGCAGAGGGTTGTGTGTCTAAAGGCTTAGCAGAGACACACCAAACACCAACAAGAAGTAAGAGGGTGGGGTGTGTGTGTGCGTGTGGGGGGTCATTTGGGTGGCAGAATGAGTGGGAGAAAGACAAAAAGAGAGACGGAGATAAAGAGATGTGGTTCTGAAATGATTGAGAATAAAACCACCTCTGCTGACGATCGCATGGGAATTATGTGTCTGTGTGATTAGGTGTACGTGAGAGTGGAAGTGAGGGAGACAGTGTGTGTGCGAGAGGGTGAGTGCGTGTCTTTGCAAGTGTATTTGCACAGCAAGGCGCTCACATGGGAAGTTTCTCCCGGGGGCTGTTGTTTGTTTCCTATCTGTCAAATCCTATACAGGAAATATTCAAAACATATTCAGACAGACACCTAGTTGGTGATTGTGAACTTTGGAGGTCACACAATCTTCAGGGGAAAACAATGTTTACTGTGCCAAAGATTTTATGCTAAGTAGTTTATTATTTATAGGAGTTTGTATATGTCCGGTATTTTCATTCAATTCTCCTTTTTTCTTGATTATAGACACAGCAAGGCATAAACAGACATTCATGAAATAATAAATCACAGGTTACATCCAATACACTATCTGTCCATCTTCCTATCTATACATGAGGTCCAGACAACAGATACCAACGTTTCTACGTGAGCACTATTCTCTCCTTTCTACAGTTACCGTTTTGGGGATCTCAGCAGACACGTACAGCATACAAATTTGCTTCATCGCGTTTTATTATCTCATACCCTCTCTGAATAAAAATCAGGTTCACCGTATGCATCATGCACAATCAATGAGCAAAAGTTCCCGTCCTGCAGACATATTAACAACGAACCTAATACCATCACTGACGACTGACAATCAATACACAGCAGTATTGCATGCTAACAAATGTCTGTCAATGGCAAGCTGCCAGAAAAAAAATATGTTTAAAGGAAAAGATTGACAATTTTGATATCCAATGTTTTAGGTCATGTATCCAGCAAAAATGACAAATGTCTGATTCTGACTTTTCTCATTTTGAGAATTGGCTACTTTTGTTGTATATCTCTGCATTAAATTAAATATGAACTATTTTACGCTACAGTCAAAATGAGCAATAAGGACATCATCATGGCTTTGGGTATTTTTTTTGTGGTCATTTTCTGATTAGTGATCAACTAGTCATACTAAAAGATAACAATATTCATTAATACTTTGTTCTAATAATACCTGTACATTTACATATAAGGGAGTAATTTTACACAGTGTTATTTTGTGATTTAATTAAGTAAACATTCTGAATAATTCCTCACCCATGGTAGTTGTAACAACACATATGTATTCATAAAGGTTCTGTTTGAGGTATTTACATTTACACGGTGCAGTGGTTTTAAAAATAGATTAAAACCTCTTTCAACAAAAGAGTAAGTCCCACCTCTGAATCAAAGCTTTTTGTCAGAGCTGTTCTCCTGTGCTGGCTTCTCTCCTCTCCAACAACTGGTGTGAAATAAACAGTAAAGTTTAGTGGGCCGCCTGCCCCCTTCATAAAAAGCTACAGACATTTTCCGGCATCAGTTAAATCTAGTTTGCCAAACCGGTCTGGCTGTTTACCCTGTTAGTAATATAGTCATTTCCAATTGTTTTTTTTCCACAGAATATTTAAACACTTAAAGAACTGGGTGATATTGTAAGATAAAATCCGCGTAATGGTAGAAAAATACAAGAGATAAACTGTGACAAATGTGGTTTCCATGTGAGAGTCCGTGATGAAGCACAAGAGGGATATGAACTTTGACTGCAGCTCTCTTTGCTTGCAGTCACTGTTAGGACATCAGAATTTACCATCATCTCTCATTGAAAATTAATGCTATTCAGTTTGTTGCCTACTGCCCAAATCTAAATGTAGCAGGAGATGAGTCAAATGGTTAGAGGAGAAAGATGTCTCCTCTTCACTGAATGAGCTGCCCTGTAGCTTAGTCATCCTTCAAATGTCACACACATACACACACATGAAAAAAAAGTGTTGTTCATTATCGTTGCTGGTGCATGTAAATATTATAATTAACAGGGCAAAAATAAATCATTACCATTACCAGCATCAAAGCATCTCAAAGCCATTTTTATCTCCACTGACATGCAAAGAGGAGATGATGTCAGATGTCACGTTTTCAGATTTGTTTGCGCATGCTTTCACAATGGCATGGAATATAAAGCTTGTAGAGCTATGGCTTCAAGTTTAGCACAGCATATATAGTAATTCACCTTACCGCAGCCAACATGACAGCCAGCTAATAGAGATCAAAAGCAATGCAACAGTCTCTAATTCCTCTTCACATATTCACCACACACACTAGCCACAGGTATTTTAAGCAAGAATCAATTTCTACAGTGTCAGCATTCACCTCTTACCCCCGGGATAGCTCTATTTCCTCGGAGGCCCCCTCTACGCCTTGTTAGCCAGAAAGCTGAACGTTCTGCAGACCCTGCAACACTGCCAACCTCTTCACAGCTGTCTAAAAATGCCCACAAATCACCTCAAGCATCTTCTGCCACTTTGCTCCTAAATTCAACCCCTGACAAATTTCCAGCCCATTTTATTTCATGTGCCCACAAGAATGACGGCCCGTTGTTGGTGTGGTCCCCCTGTCAACCAAGTGGGGGCACTGTTGCATTTCTAAGCTTGTGTTCCCATGCAGGACACCAGGGTGCTGAGGTACAGCAGTGCCACAAATATATCCTGTGCTATTCATGGTTGCAGGCAGAGCCCCACTGTTTAGGGAGACTTTGGTCAAAGGTTTGGGCACAATTTTCTGTTCACACGCTTTCCGGAGACCTTTTAAGGTGCAAGTCAGCATGCCGCCTCACACCAGAAACACAGAGAAAAGGACGGGGAGCGGAAGAGAGAAAAGGAGAGACAGACTTGAATTCAGGAGCTGCGGGTCCTGCACTGTGTCGTCTCCTGAAGCAAATGAATATGACAAGTTCCTGCCGACTCAGTTTGCAGACAAATACCAAATCAGTAGTCGCTTAGCCAAGACTTTAGGTCGGATGTGCACCTCTCCTCCAAGGCAAGGCAAGGCAAGGCAAGGCAAGGCAAGGCAAGGCAAAGCAAGGCAAGGCAAGGCAAAGCAAAGAAAAGCAGGCAAGATATAAGAGAAACACAAAACAATATAAAAGGACAACATTAAGAGATAAATAGGATTTAAAAGGATTAAAATAAAGTAAAACAGAAGAATAAAATATGATAAACTAGAACAAGACAGATTAAGCAGTAGAATAAAAATTACAGTGCAGTGCAAGAAGTGCAAGAAGTGGCTATCATTTCACTTCCTGTAGGCATCTGCCATTGAGACTGAGAGAAACAGAAAATGTTAAAACCAGTTTTGTTTTTGCCTCATCTCCTCACGAATGTGTAAGTACAAGAATTTGTTTTCAAACAAAGATTGCTGTAAGTCACATTATTTTGTTAACGATATATAATCAGTCTTATAGCCCCCTGACCCCAAACAAGTAAAATACCATTAAAGATGCCCCTTTTTAATTGCTTATCTAATTAAATCAATTTGCAAAGTCGATATTTATACATTTCTTCACGATTAAGCAAATTCTCCCATAATTGTGCCAAGATGAAACACAACAATTATTTCCTATTGGTAGTAAACATTAGTAATTGGTATGTTGCAGTCAGTAACAAGGACTCTCTAAAATGTCCCTGAATAAAACTATTCTTTCTGTATTCAACTAGTTCAAAGCACTTTCCCATTTTCCAAATGACTACGTCTCCATTTCTGCAGATCTGCTGACCAGCGCTTCACTGTGCGCTCAGATGATCGTCAAATGGTGATGTATTACAGAACACAGAGCAAAAAGACAAGTGTGACACTAATACAAAATTACTTGTTGTGTTCAGATAGAATTAGCTGGTGTAAGATGTATGTATATGAAACTGCCAACCATGCCAGTGCTGAATTTGTATTACAAAAGCCACGCTAAGCCCTTTCCTCATGTCCTGCAGTGTACTGTACTGACAGATAGCTAGAGCCATCAATCAGAAAATCCCATGATAGTAATTTCCTCTCTGTCTGATCAAACCATCAGACTTGAATGTCTCTGAGGGAGGTGGTTGGCAAGGTGATCATTGGATGTGAGTGACAGTAAGAGAGGGGGAGAGAGAAGGAAGAAACAAAGAAGGAAAACTAATTAGAGTTTACCATCATATATTTGTGTGATATAACATGCAGACCTTAATTGTTAAAAATCCTAATTATCCCCGTCGTCATCTGCTGTCTATGACCTTTGACCTTCATTGGGTCAAATAAAACACTATTTGTGGTTTGCTGATGCCGTGATATTGACTCCTAAACGGACCATCACTGTCATCATAAATTTTGACCTTGTGGCCTTTATCCTGAACCTTCCACCTAAGATAACTGCTAATGTCTCCTTTCACAGAGGGAAGAAAAACAACCATGATGTTCCTGTCAATAGACTATAAACAGCACAGAAAGATGTGCAGTGTATACAAACACGAGACAATCAGTATTTGATGAAGCTAGATATCAACATGCTCACACACTTGTTACATGGATTTATCAACTGAATCCATGTTCAGATGTCAACTTCACTGCGCAGCATTTTATTAGCCACATAACTTATCTGAAGACCAATTAAAATACATGTCACGCTGTATGTTGTGTCATCACTTGGACTGATTTTGTCAGGATGGAGAAGGGGAAATTTCTGTTTGCACACTGAGACAGTTGCAAGAAATGAGTAGTAATAAGCAAGTTTCCACAATTCAAATCGTCCATCTAAATAAAATGAATCAACAACTATTTAGATATTTTTTTAAGCAGAAATGCCGGACACTTTGCAGGTTTCAGCTTTCAAATATGAAGACTTCCTTTACTCTGATGTAACCTGAATATATTTGGGTATTGGACCATTAGTCGAACAAAACAAGACATCTGAAGAAATCGTCTTGGGCACTGAGTAATGGTGAAAATAACGGGCAGAATAATCAATAATGAAAATAACAGTAAGTCGTAGCCTTACTGTGGAATTGTTTCTGTCTATTATCCTGTGTATATGATGAAACGTCTTTGCCAATAGTGGCACAAAATAAAGATGACATTCTCTCAGGACCTCAGTCTTTTAAAATGTTTCTCTTTCTTTTAAAAGACAGACATGTACTATGTGTTGCATTGTCTGCCATTATGGTGGAATGGCATTTTAAGAGTCAATTTTGTGCTGGAGTTAGAGTTGAAGCTAAGATGGCAGCATCAAAATTACACTGGCATCACTGCAAGTCATGAACTGAGCCTCTGCAGCTGCGTCCCAAATCTCCCTAGCAACCACAGATGGCATTGTCACGAAGGTCCACAAGCGGCAGACAAATAAAGGTTTAACAGGTAACAGCCAGGCAGGAAAACAGGGCTCAACTGCAAAACAGATGTGATGTGGGTGCACTTGTTCTGATGCAGTCACTGGCACAGGAATGTGGAACAATCTTGCCTTTAGTTTCAGGCCCTTTAACTACTTTATCTGAATTAGTTCATCAACAAACTAACATAAACAAACACAAATCCTGAGCAGTGAAATGATCATATTCCTGTAAAAAAATGGCATAGAAAATAACCAATGTACTGTATTAATTTAGTTTAACTGTAGGCTACATAGTAAGAGCTGTTCTGCCACTCACTCCCAAGAGATGGGGACCTTCAATATGGCTTCTAGCAGTGTTTTCAATACGCATACTTGAAACTGGGTCCTCATGTTGAAAAGCAACCTCCTGAGTACAAAACTGTTCCTGTTGAACTTTTCATATGATTAAACAGTGTGCTGCTTTTACCATATGAAATATAACTGTATCACCCACATAAAGCCAGCTCTAAGTGTGAGGGCCTTTCGTGGCATCTTGATGGAAGAAACATCCACTTGTTTTCATTCAGGAAACCTTGGCTTTTGTTTTGTACAGACCAAATGACAGATTCAAGGGAATTTAAAGCACAGTAGTTCATCACTGTAAAGCAAACAATGAGACCCACCATGTTGGAGTATACAGCATAGTCCTGATCATATGCATGTTTAAATGTGTCTCAAACAGGGCTTTTCAAAGTCTGACACTGTGGGTCTCCTCTCAGACAAAGCTTAGAAAAAGACTCCTTAACCCTCGGTTACCTGCCTGATTTCAATCAATTCCTGGATGCATCTGATCTCATAGAAGTTGAACAGCTGAGAAAAGATAGCCTGAGATTGCTGTTGACATAAATTCAGACTAAAATAAAATACAGCTAACATTTAAATTCTCTCCTTAGACATTTATTGGTTTCTGACTCTGGTGAAGTGGGAAAAACAGTAAAATTTCCCCAAACTACTGTATCTCTGAACTCTCTCTTCAACCAAATCACACACATTTAGTTAGTCTATTCTATGTGATCTCCAGTTGATAACTAATGTAATAACTAATGTAATATTTTTTTCACTTCCACTCACTGAGCCTCATCAGAAACTGTCTGCCCCCCCTCTGGAGAGGCCTCACACTTTGAAAACCTCTGGTCTAGAGTGGTACATTAAATCTACCATATTGACAAAGTCCCTAGTTTCCTAGTTTGGACTTCACTCAGTAAGATGACTTACTGATCACTTCCATCTCCTGGGAGTTGTGGAAGATAAATGCACCGAAATTGCTGTTTTTCTCTTTCATTAAATAGCAAAACTCTCCACGGCAGCCATACCACACATTTATTTAAATGCCTACACAGCACAGACCTTACCAGTGTTCAGTATGTTTATCATCCAGCCTGAATGGTTGTATGTATATCTTTTCAGGGCCAGCAGCAGGTACACAGTAGATGGGGGTGGATTTGGGATATGATGATTCATTGTTGAGTCTTGGAGGTGTTAGATGGTATGTGCCTAGCTGAACAAAACACTTGGGATGCGCACAATAACATAACTGCACTCACATTTTTAACCTTCAAGCAGAGGTTTAACTAGAACTGTGTTCCGTTTAGTGTCTGATACAGAGAGCGTGTAGTATTATTTACTCGCCTTACTATCCTTCATAATCATTTTCAATTTTTACTTTTATTTTAGTCATGAAATATCCCACATGCGGTTGGCTGAGATCGCATTTGCTTCTCTTTATGATTCACAATGACTGGCACATTCTCTCCGAACCCAGACACTTAGCCTCTTGTGGACTTACAGCCTTCAGATCTCAGAAATGTGTCATCCAAGTTCATAAGCGTTCAGCCCTGTAGTCCACAGTCCACACAATGGGATTCAGCCTTGGTGTGAGTGACTCACTGTTCGACATTATGCATACTCAACTGACTGCTAGTGCTCATCTTTATTTTGTGGGGCTGAACCTATAAGCAGTAGCAGTAGTTTTGTAAATAACTGTATTAAAACAATACTACTGTCACGACTACTAATAAAAAGTTAGAAGAATAACGACAACACTATAAGGTAAGATGCAAATTAAGGCTATGCCGCTGCACAAAGGTGGGTGTAATGTCTCTGCTATAAGACCCATGAACATCATTTCCATGTCTGTACTTCAATGAGCTGACTGTTGAGCTGACAGTGAGTCATGCACTCACTGAGTCAAGCTATAGCTATGCACACATTTAGACAAATCAAATGTTTAGGCAATGCAGTCAGAAGCTATATGAGATTTTAAAACATGTTATGACATACAATGTCATTATATAAATAGTAACTTATTCTTGTAAACAACACATAAAATTTGAATTCCCTTGAATCTCACATTTGGTCCTCTCACTGGCGTTATGTGGGTGATACAGTTATATTTCACATGGTAAAAGCAGCACAGTGTTTAATCATATGAAAAGTTCAACAGCACTTCAGTAGTCAGTAGGTTGCTTTTCAGCAGGAAGACACAGTTTCCAGAATCCGTGTGAAGACACTGCTAAGCCATACTGATGGGTAGGATTGGGTCGGTAGGTATAGGACACATGAAACCCTGGCTGTCTGAATGTGTGTTTCTGAAACTGTCATTGGTGCACTGCTGTTCCAAGGTGGAACTGCTCAGCCATGGTGTTGACCGCTCATTTTACTCATTATATGTCTTGTAGCATACAAAAAGCACCATATGGGCATGCTAACAAGGTTAAAAACTTGATTTTCAATGGAGGGGTTTAATTCCATGACTATTTCACATACAAACTTGGCACACATATATCAGAGTAATTTCTTGGGTTAAAGGACAATAAAAAACATGGGTCGTGTGTGTATTCTCTTTATGTGTTGTGGTGCCAGGTTGTTTCTCACTTCCATGCCAGATTTGCTGTTGATTTCTAGCATAATCAAGCGTGACTAGACCAACAAGGCATGTGTTATGCCAATACTTAGTCACTTGCAGCAATTAAACAGAAATGTTCAGTCTATATAGCCACAGAATGATCCACTTCATGTGTAATTTAAAGCAAAGCTGTCAATCAAGTCAGCTCACCATCCTTTTATGCATATCAAAGCTAGCAGGTTTTAATTTGCTTAAAAGACAAAACAAGCAAAAGAAGGTGCTTTGGAGGAGCTGGCCTCGTCCTGCAGGCGTATGAGTGAGTTCATGCAAAGAAAATGTATGTAGATATAATGCATAAGCAGACAAAACTCACAGAGGCAATGCTGCTGTATAAACTGTATCACTTGCACTACTTACAGACACTAAATGACAGAGAAGGTCATGTTGTCATGGACTTTTGACTGCGGTGCATTACCAATAAAAGGCTCTGGCATTTTAATTTTGAAAGCCATCCAAAGCTATTATTTTCATTGTCAACAAAGTCTCCTGGAAGCAATAGGGATCCTGTTTGACACCTCTTAAATATACTCTAGAGGTAGAGCAGTCATATTTGCTGACAAGAACAATCATTGCATTTCAATTGAGACTACAATTACGGCAGCGTTTAACCCCATATTCACTCAATGCACCAGTCACACAGACGTCACACACGACTTTGGATACTGACACATATTGAGTTACACAGTTCAGGGAGTACACGCTGACTCACACAGTCTTAAGTCGCAAGACCTCACATACAGTAAGTACAGAGCAAAGGCACTGTGAAACACATGCTGTGAAAATGTACGCCATACTTATTCTCCAAAAAGATAGTCAGAATATGTGCTAGCCAACAAATTGAAAGCGATCACTTCATGCAGTTACTCCTTCATTCTCTTTATAAGGTTGGGCCATATGTATAATGCACAGGGCTGTCACTCCACTGCTGGAAAAAACACACAGTGATGGACGTTGGATGTCACATTCACTTTGAACTTTATGCAACATGCTGGTGGTGTCCTACACAGACCTCAGTACTACCTGAGAATGTAAACTAGGTTGGAGGATGTGTTGTTTTTTTTTTTTCCTTAAAGCACGGGTCTCATGGCTGAAACACTGTAAACGTTGCTGCCTACAAGCCCGGAAGGGTTTCAGGTCAGCAGGCTGCACAGTGTGATGACACTACTGCTCTAGTAGTGGCTGTTTACTTTTGAACTCTGTGTATCACTGGGTGTATCATCTATATTTTAACCATTGTGTCCAAATGCCGCACAAGGTAAGTGTGTTTTCCGGTTTGAGTTTTTTTTTATTATTATTTATATTTTTAGGGTTACAATTTATAGTCAGTAGCTGATGATGCTGAGGAGTGCTGCAACTTATTTGGCACACATTTAGATAAGGGTCCAGATGGCCCAGGGAAAGTAGAGCTTTGTGCAGGGCAAGTTGATTGGCCAGTCACTGACCTGCTGGAACCACTGCCAGTGACTGGTCCACTTATGAAAGTGGCTGCTCTTCTGAAGAAGAACAGAGTGGACATGGGATCCCAGTATCATGTCAAGGGTGCAACCCTGATTCCAAAAAAGTAGGGACGCTGGGCAAAATATAAATAAAACATGCAATAAAAGAATGTGGTAATTTGCTAATCCTTTTTGGCATACACTTAATTGAAAACAGTACAAAGACAATATAATTAAGGTTTCACTTCATCAACTTCATTGATTTTTGTAAACATATGCTGATTCTAAATTTTGGAATCGGGGAGTAAATTAAAGTTAAGAACTGCTGTAAATTTGTTCAGAGATAATAGTGTTTAGACCTAAAATGTGACTGTTATTGAGGGTGTTAGCAGTCTGGCCCTTATTGAAGAAACTTTGCAGAGATAATGTTACTTTTGTCACTGTGTTTAGTTTCTGGCATTAATACAAAAATGTGAAAATACTGACATAGTCTTACATACACTTTTTTTTTTATAGTAACAAAACACATCTACCAATGTTAGATCAATACAACAGACAGGCTGCTTACAAAATGCTTTCATTGGTTCCACTGTGTTTGTGTCCAGCACCGACATTTGACCTGCCCACTGCTCAGTGACTGAATTGAGCGAACACTAACGCTAGCTAAAATCAGCTTTAACTGTAGCTGACTGTAAAGTGCTGTGGGATTTTGGCTGGCAGTTGTTTCTTGCACAAATCTCCCAAGTAGAGAAACTAAGTCATGAAGTGCAGTTTTATTCAAATAACACAGACAGCAGTCGAAAGCAGCGATGTGACCTCCTTGACATCAGATGATGGTGCCTCCTAAACACACAGAGCGCCTGGCAAGATGCGTTTGATTTATTGTTACCATTTTGCTGAATTCTTGCCAATTCTGCCTCAATATGATAATAATAATAGTGTCTTATATTATAATGGANTTCTTGCCAATTCTGCCTCAATATGATAATAATAATAGTGTCTTATATTATAATGGAATGACTGAAAGGTATTTTTACTGCCTGTGTGTGAGTGAGTGAGAGAGAAATTGCAGTTAGTCTGTTATTAGTTCAAAGTTGTTGGTAGGAAAGTTATTTTTTTAATTTTTTGGCTGCTGGGCCAGTGAAAATATACAAGGGGCCAGTAAAACTCAAATCTGCTGCCAAGTGGGCCAGTGGGGAAAATTTAAGTTGAACAGATTCTCAAAATATCTGCAAGACAGTTATTTATTTTGCTTAAAACTGCCATTAAAGATTTGCCTGAGCATTTTTGTCCTTGTAAGTCCACAGTTAATCTGCTCAGCTAACTTTCCTGAGTCTGCTTCCACCCACACCGCCTTGTACGGGGTGCAGTTGCCTTGCCTCCCTCAGCCAGTGGAAGGATCAACACAGGTTGGGCGGGATAATCCCCATTGTGCTAATCTGAGAGACTAGCCTCTGGGATGCCACAAAATGTACTCAGTGAAAAGGTGAGCTTTGCTGCTCAGCATGAACCCCCCTGACCACAAAACATAAACAAACTGGCTTTTAGTTATCTTGCCATTCAGAATGCCCTGACCACACTGAAGCAGCCATGATCCAAATTGAAAGGGACAACCTTAGGCCTGGAAAGAGGTGAGTCATTTGAGTTTTGTCCATATTCTTCCCTCAAGGTATCAACATGACAAACTAGCTTTAGGAGACATTAAGCCAACAAAAATAACTTCGGGAATGGAAAATGCTTTAGAGAAGAGTAATGAATTTATTGCACCACATTAGTGTGCAGATTTGATTTTGGTGGATGAAACTAATCTGCAGCAGAGAACAGGAAACATTCAGGTTTGGACAGGTTTGGACTTACAAAATATTCATATTTTACAAGCTTACATAAGCTCAGCAAGAATGCAAGCTGAATAATTGTCATATCCAGACAACTATGTTTCTTAGTATGATTGAAAATCAGCCTTGGGCTGGTAAGCACGACCATTTCTTCTTTTGTGATGATGTTATTCATAAATTCAATAGTCTTGCTTATTTTGCATTAATTAACGCGCAGCACAAAACCCACACCACCACAAATTAATCATGACCTAAAAATAAGTAGAGACTGTAATTTTGTTTTTGGCACCACACAGCAAACTAGTCTGCAATGCATTTTAACATGGATTCCAACACCCAAGTGTTAGCGCTCAGTAATCCTTCATTATCGCTTTGGTTCTTAACAACACTCAATTAACGAGGAGAGACTTTATTTTACAACAATTCAGGGGGTCTTTACAGGGGTCCCTGGGAGGTTCACAGCCTCACATGCTGCCCTTCTGGCAGAGTCTGCAGGCAGATTTTCATGAGGAGGGTGTTTGCTGTCGTCACCAGAATGAAGCCATGGCACATTCTGCTTGGCCGAGCAGTATTTCACAATTCGTTTCTAAGAAAAACATGACTTCGTTCTCGCAGTCTAATACGAAGACACATGTAGATATAGACGTATTTATGTTTTACTGCTGTGAGAAGCAAGAATTCCAAATCCTCACTTCTGTAACTGATTTGTAATTCACAGTGAACTTCCATTTGACTGTGAGTTCAGCCTTTTTCTACCCCTTGATATTCGTCTACACTAATCACTGTATTTAAACCAGTATGGGCCTCACAGTAGGTATAATCATTAGTACTTATAGTAGAGAGAGGCTTCCAGGTTGGCACCCTCACAATTTGCTCTCTCTCCCCCTCCACTTGTTCCTTTTAATTTGAAAAAGGTAGACTTTCAGCAAAGAGGGAAACAATCCTTATTTTTTAAATTAAGAAATCTTTTTTTCTAACTTAATGACCAAGTGCACTCAGGTAAGAAAAGAGAGGGAAAACAGTGACTGCCAAAGTAGGCTGACATTTGTGCTACTCCATCTTCACCTCCAATTTGTTTGACCTATTTCATTTAACTGACAGCTAAACCTTCCATTCTCAATCAATATGGAATGGTGTTATGCTACTGTCTACAGCGGCAAAGTGCACACTGAGCTTATTCTGTATAGTCCATTTTTCTCAGCGCCACCACTGTGCAGCTGTGCACCTAAAAATCCAACTATGTTGTGCTTGGTGGAAAAATTTGTTTTTGACTTTGCCATGAACGAAACACACGCACACACAAACACACTTCTCTTTAAAGGAAGCTGCTGGGTGTCCCATGGGATGATTATTGTTTCGAGAGGTTGGAAGGTTTTTGACTTGTTGACTGAGAAAGGAATTCCCCCGAGGACTGAACATTGAGAAAACACTTTGCTGCCAATCCCACATGCCAGCAAATCATTTGACCACCACTGCATCCTACTGAAAATCAATGGCAACACAGTTTTTTTTCCTATCATGGGAAAAATCACATTCACAATATCACATAAAAGCATTTAGTCTACCCATTTTTCCCAGAGGTGACAATACAGGGGTTGGGGTTTGCAGTAGGAAATAAACCAGAAATCCAGGTAGAGAGAGTGTTCCAGTTTAAAATTTGACCTGGGATATAAAACAAGTTTGTACCGGGTATAAAATACAGTAAGGTGGCACAGGGTGCAGGGAGGACTACATTTACAAAGGCACACATCATTATTCAACCCCTTATTTGAATCCTGCAGATAAGCACCCTCAAGAGAGAGATATCAATTATGGTTAGGCTGAGACACTGGTCACTGAGGGTGTTTCGTGCCTCACTGTGGATAATGTAAGTGCTATAATGCAAGAGCATAGTTCTGAAACCAACTCATTTTCAGTCGGAGATTGGGTATCCCTCATTCAGGCAATGATTGGATTTCACTTAGGTAAAAGGAGCGCAATTATGGGCTTGACCTTTAGGGGCATTTTCTGCATCAAATCCTCTTAACGGCATTCAAAAGTGAGAATAAAGCTGTGATTGGTCGAGTTTTGTACATTTCAGGGGTTGCGCTTCTATTCCGTGGGGTTAACTCATCTTGGACGAGTGTACAAGAGCACTTGAGGAGGTTTCTTTTTTTCAAAAAACTAAGCACATCTGTCAGGATAAGAGCATTGTTTTTTTTCTCTGGGATTTTGAAATACAACTGACTTAAAAATACATTCGGACTATGGAAATTCTTGGCATCTTTTTGGGTCATATTTAAATCAAATCATAGACTGCCCACATCAACATTAGTTCTTATTTGATGCACATAATAATGATAAATGTTGTTTCTCAAGAAATTAACTGCATAGGTCAAAACTAAAATTATATGTTCATGTTCTTTTTCGCTATCCTTACATTTTCTTCTGTTTTAATCATTATATTCTTCTGCATCCGAATCATGCCTTCAAGGATAAAGGGAGTCGCATGTTGAACAGATTATAAAGCCCTCTGAGACACACTTGTGATTTTGGGCGATAAAGTTTATTTGGTTTGTTAAACAGGCTTTGGTAGACCTGCTTTTTCCTCAGAAAATTCCAAACAACCTTCTAAAGTCATCCTCTCACACATGTGCAACATTTGGCACTTTCACCCAATCACACTGATCAGGTTAAAGCTGGACTATACAACTTTTACTGGACAGCTGCAACTTCAGCCACAACGGTCAATGACAGATAATCTTGAATGCTAAAATGCAGCATAACAGTAGAACAAGTGGTTGTAATGACAGCTATGCAGCAATATTTATGTAATGTAGGCTAACATTTGCTTGGAGGAGCAAAAGCCGTGTCTTTAGCTGTTGAATTAAGCTGAGCTATGTTTCTTTGCTTATGACACAACAGGACATTTGTAAGTGGAAGGCCTTGTGTTTCATCTTTCAAAATTCCAACAACAAAGTCTGTAAAATCATTTTATTTGCAAGACAAATCTGTTTCTATAAGAACAGAATTGTAAATGTGGTTTACTGTTTTCTGTGAAATGTATAACCCTGTCGTTTTCTGACAGAAAGAGGAGTTACTGTTTCCAGGGTTACGGTTATCCAATTTCAGAAAATTGCAACTAGTAATCGCTCACCTGTAATCAGATAGGGGAAAAAAATGCATGGTCATACAGTAGCAATCATATTAGTCTTGGCAGCAAAAAGCCTGTTGGATAGTTCAACAGAAAGCATATTTATAGAGAAAACTGAGACACAAACATAATTCTGTACTCTCTGTACCAGCTGTACTACTTCATATTAGATGTTGGAAACATGGCTAAATTCATACTTGATGACAATTGTGAATTGTGATTTCTGAGACTGTTTTGCCTTCAATAGTATTTGATATCAGTGTTACAAAGTTGTTGCAGTGTTGTTCATTGCTTTGACTGAGACAATTGCCTAAGAAGCACAGCCCATCACACAGTGGATGTACAAGAGAGACGCTTGATTGAGTGACAGTTCATTGTTTCTGACAACACAGCACTCAAGTATTTCTTTGTCACAGTGCACAATTTACTGGCAAGTCAGGCATGCCATTTAAAGTAAACCGTGACTGGACTTTGTAGTACTAGCTGGACTAAATGTAAATAAAAACCCAAAAAGAACGCTTGTTTCATCATCTGAATAGATTCATATCAAAAGGAAACTGGTACCTTTGCACCAGCAGCTGCCACCACACTGATAGTGAAATCAATGCAGGCAAGTATTTTCAGTTATTAGAGAAAGATGAAATTGCATGCTTGCATGCAGAGAGCACTTGACTCTCAGAGTCAGTCAGACATCATTTAAGTGTAAAGTGTCTCTTTTCTTTGACAGCCTCTTTTCTGGGGGCCCTGTTGGCAGGGGTCACTGTCCTCCCAGTACACCACACTCACTGCCTGCGTGACTGATTCTGAGCCGGGATCTGCACGGAAAGCTGTTTGGATAACTGTCAGCTCTCTCTCTTTCTCATTGCCATCAAAGATGAAGGGTCATTTTTCTCCATCTCACCGTGACTCCCCTCAAGACGTCTCCCTCCAAAATGCAGAGGGATGGCTTCCTCGCCGCCCTCCCACCAGCTCGTAATAGATGGCTCATTTTTGAGTGACAGTCAATGCAGTGTTTATGCTCTATTTTGTATGGTGGATTCATTCTGTATAATGGAGCTTGCGATGAATGTAGTTCAAAGTATTAAAACCATGTCCTTGTATGAGCCACAATATTATTACGTAAAAGGAGAGTTTAACCCTGAATATGTCCAAGGCCAGATTATGTAATATAGTATTATATGTGCAGCAAAATGTTACCTTAAAGATTTCTTTTTCTTCCCGGCCTTGATACATAAACAGTTAAAAGCAAATTCCTGCGGCATAAGCAGCAGTGCAGACATTGAGGATTTCATATCGGTGCCCGCTGGCTTGTGAACATACTGAAACTTGTCTCCAACGTGGAGTTACACAGCGCCCCAGACAATGCCAAATATTATAGCAGCTTCCTCTCCTCCAGTAGCCACCATTCATCATCCTCAGCCAGAGGACTCCTAAGCATCCCTCCCTTTGGATGAGAGATTGATGGTGACCTCAGCACAGTTTATCGAGCGTCCACCTACTCTTCTTGCCTAGCGAACACTAACCACGCAGCCTCACTCTCCTCTGGTCCACCTCCTTCCTCGAGCTGCTGTGAGGTGGACAGATTTCTACTGCTTCGACAAGCAGCCTGGACCACGATGATATGAAGAGATATCAGCCTCTTACAATTCCCAGGATGCACCGTGTGACTGTTAGCCCCTGACAGATAGTGTGATGGGACCCTGTCTGATATACTCTAGTGACCTGTTTGTCTCAGAAACCATCATTTTAAATCCACAGTGAGCAAGGTCCCAGTCCGTCTGTCAGGGGACTGCGCGTATCAAAGGTTGGTGTTCAATTCTTCCAAATTTATCTGTGTGAAGCTTTTCGATCTAGCTGGTGCATTTCTGTCCAAATAATATCTATTTTGCCTCAAATATATGTTTCAAAACACACACTCACTGAACAACATATTCAAATCTCACATCAGAGTCCTCTCTATGTTGCTTCATGTGACTTACATCTCATATTTGCAGGCACTTGAAAAAAAACACTATCAATTGCAACACACCTCAAAAACTCACAAAACTCAGCCTTGCTGACAAAGATTGATTGATTTTTAAATAGAGATGTTATTGATCCTTATCCAGCATGTAAATGAAAGCCTCCTCAACATCGCTGCTGACAGCCTGTGCTGGTTCTATTAGGGAGATGAGAGGGAACGTGTGGAAAAATGAAGGCCATCTGTCTTGATGGTGCCATGTCCTCTGTATGCTGTGTCTGATGTAAACAACTCCATTTGTCAAGATATGACAAACCTTGGACTGTCATAACACCCACAACACCCACAAAGACCCCCAGCTTCCACGAAGCAAAACTCAGCAACCTCTGACTGACTTGTGCTCAGTCAAATCCTTGAAGACATGACTGCATACATCTTTTATGCATTGATCGCTCTTACACAACAACATTTCCAAAGGTCAGTGGACTCTGACTCCACGATTTACAGTGGCAGAGGAACATGCTTGAATTGAAGTGCATGCACAGTTAATAACATCCTATATTAGAGTGACACAAGACTGAGCACATGTCTTCATTATTCCTCATGGGGCACAAGGGCAACTCCTCTTTCACATACACACATGCTACAAGCATTCAGTCATATCAGCTCTATCAAGTGCCAACTCACTCAGTCAACTTCCCATTTCATCAGGCATGTGAGGAATTTATTACTCAATATTCTATTACTGACGTAAATTTTGAGAACATGGACATTTCAACTACCAAACAATGGCAACTATTTCAACAGGAAGGGAAGTCATGAGAAAACAATGCACTACCAAATGGGGACAGCCAGTATGTAAGAAACTGAAGCACAGAAACGTCAAAGATACCATTGGTTGTATGTGATTAAGAAACAGTAATAGCATTACAAAGTACTGTGTTTTTTAGCTGAGTGCTGTGCTGTGTCCAACACATCTTGGAAAAAAAAATATCCTGTATGGGAGTGCACCATTTATTTTATTTATTTTTTTCACAAAAAATTTGAATATTGTTTGTAAGTAATAATCAATAATTCAGTCGATCCCTGTTTGCAAGAACCTGACATTCTGTAAAATTATTGCAATTCCTCTTTAATTGACTGTGGTATTGAAATCATCACACTTTTTTCACATATATTGGTCCACTGAAACGATCAATAAACAGTCTGCCCTGGTCTTCAATACCCACAGCCCCACAGCACAGAAAATATGAGGACAATTCAATGGACAATAAAGTATAGTTTTATGTTACATTTATTCACCTCTACAGATGGAAGATGGTAAGTTTTGTTTTCCTCAACGACTCAAATGTATCTTGAGGCTTTAATTTGCAAAGTGAAACCCTTCAAGTGCTTTTTAAATGAAACTAGTTTTACGATCATGACACATGTCAGAATGAACTGATTTTATGTGGTGCTTAATGTACTGATGCTGACTTCCAGGTATATTTATAAAGGGGAAACCAAGCACAGTGCTTTTCTTTGTTGTTACCTAAAGCCCATGTTTATTGTGTTGAGAAAATGAAAAGGGGCCCTGAAATGTTTACAGCAATTTTCAGTGATGCACTGTGAGTGAGTCTATGTATATGCTCAGTATGACAAGAGGTAATTATATACATTTTCATAATGATAGCCAATTACAGAAAAATCACAACATTGTCACTGTAGTATCACTTTAGTACGATTGTTACTTGTGAGTGAGATGTAATTTTAAGCCTTTTCAATAACTTCACTGGCAAATAAAATAAAAATGCTTGATGCTTTGACCTGGTTAGAACTGCAAATGAACCACATCTAAATATACGGTATGAATTTAAACTTTTCTTTGCATGTTGCAATGTTAGTTTAACTTAGATGCAGAGTTTCTGATGCTCACAGTGAAGCAGGCAAACTGCTGTCTGCACCCAGATGGTTTATGTGTGTTTATTAACTACTTGCATGGGTCTGCCAACACATTCGACTGGCTAGGGACATTTATGGCTACTGGAACCTTTCTATTATAGCTAGGGGGTCCCATCAGAAATGACAGGGGACCTAATTTATAGACTGGGTTTGCTTTTCCTGCCAATAGATAAGGAAACTGTGCCTTTGTAGTGCAATGTCTGTCTATCTCTTTTACAACATATCAACAAAATATTATCTATCTATCTATCTATCTACAAACACAGTAGTACATACAGTAATATATATATAGAATCCAAATTTTAGGCATCTCTCTATAGCTTAAAGTGTCTGCTTTTCTTGATCTTAGTGCTATCATCAGAGATATCAGTAAATTATAATATATTTTACCTTCATGTCAGCAGTGTGCCTCATAAAAAAGATTAAATGTCTGCAGTGCTTTGTACGGTAATGACCTTGCATCATTACACTATCTGAATGCTTAAAATGTACAAGGTGTTCTTTTGATTATCGTATAATATTGCTGAAAATCCCTACAGCAATACCAAAAGTGACAGTCTTTTATAAACCATCTTCTTACAAATAGCAGAGCTGGGGGGTTTTGCCGCATGAGCTGTCTTCCCTTTGGTAGGGCAGTAACTGTAAAATTACTGCCACTAAGAGGGTATCAGTTGAACAATTTCCATCTTAATTGTGTGAAAATGAAACAATTTCTTCTCTCAGAAGTGGGGAAAGTGTTTGTATTTTACAATTCAGTTATCATCAGATTGAATAACTTCACTCAGTAACTCCTCACAGGATTGGATGGCCTATTTTTGAGCATGCAACACTCATACTCCTCCCCTCAAAAACGTGATACGATCACATAGCCTCAAGCATGTTTTAATGAGTTGCTGAACAAAAATAACTCCTCTTTTTGCACTCCATGGTGTGTATAGATTTATTAACTGAAAAATAAATTGTCTTGACTCGGTCTAGCTCTCTTTCTCACAAACATCTTTCTCAAAGATGTTTCAATAGAGGACCTACACTAACACAAGTTTACATAAGGCTTTGAATCCTTCAAACCCATGGGTAAACTAAGAAGGAAATCACCTTGTCTACTGCTCAGCCCCAAGCAATGCGAATGAGCAGTGCTTCCTTTCCACAGTGGATCTCTGTTGCTTTTGATCAAGATCCCAATCACATCTATGTCTGATCTGCTCACACTCCAGCCCTCTGTCGACATTCACACCATTTCCGCTGGCAATTTAATTCCTGACAGGTTAGTGGATTGAATCTGCAAGACAGCATCCAACTGGTTACTGCCAGAAAAGACCAGCTCCATCAAAAGCCAGAACTTTTGTTCCAGCTTTTGGGCCGCAAATTGTCACATATTCAGCCGTGCAGTGCAGTTTTACGGCTTCAGGAGCAATATTGCTCAGTGTCTAAATGAGGAATCGCCAAATGTTTTCACATCAAGAAAACCCATTTAGATACACATTAGACTAAAGACCCCCATTTCATTAGTGCTTGTTCCAAAGCAGCACATCTGATATGATCTTTGTTAGAGTTCTGGTACAGAATTATTTAACTGTGTGTACAGAATTATTTAACAGCGTGCACTGCACAGGGAGGAGGCAATGATGAGGGCAGTCATACTTATGATCTGAACAATCATCATTCTGCCTGATCGTTTCCATTTTAGGGGCGCTGAATAATTATCAAATGGAACTGCTTGCTACTTTGGTTGGCACTACCAGCATCCTCTTGCAGACCCCTGATGGTACCCAGATGTTGCTCTAGGACTCACAAGTAACATATACAACAGACTTGTTCACTATGCTTTAAAAAAACATCTGATTAATTATTGAGAGCATCTCTCACTTTCATTCAGGTGAAACAGATTGTGAATTTGGGAAGAAATCAACAATATTAATTTAATATAAATTAGATTGTATAATATAATTTTACTGTGATTTAAACCGCTCATCTGAAGCATAACATACAGATGTTTTGTATAGCAGAGATGTCCCAGCAATTTACCCTTAAGGGCAAATTAAAAGAATGTTTTTCTAAAAACATTTATTGTTAAGGTTTGGATGGTGCCCTGTGTGTAACATCAATGTCCTTTGCCAGTCACTCGCCTGTTTAAGTGATGAACTGCACTACTTGTGGTTGTTTTCAGAGACCGTAACAGATGTTTTATACTTCAATTCTGTGGCCTGTTTTACGAATTTTTAGCACCACTGCTATCTGCAAAAAGCCCTGCAGTATTTGTGCCATTTTACAAACAAAGTGATTACACTCAGGTTTGTTGTAGTGTTTGCATGGTGGAATACAACAAACTGCATAAACTACCATTTAACCACAGAATGACATTTAGACAACAGGTTTACTATAATGTTCACATCAAACAGAAACAACATCCATCTCTGGGCAACAATAAAACAGCATTGCTTGCATTGCCAAGTTGACGTCAATATGAAATACAGATCAAAAACAAAGTACAAAATACTACCCAAAATAATACATGGATAATTTGAAAAAGTCTGTTTACATTAACAAGCAATTACATGAAGCACATATCCTGTTGACCTACTGTATACTTGGCATATAAATAATTGTTAATTAGTTACTCATTAAAGCATTTGACTAAACCACTAACATATTTTAAAACGTCATGCATTTATATCAACAGTAAGTAAAAAAAAAAAAAAAAAAAACCCAGACAGAAATAGTGAATCTGACTCACCCTGTTTGAAGATGAAGGTCTGTCTCATTTTCTTTATGGAGGCAAACTGGTTAATCTACAGAATTCCAAATAATCCACAGCAGTTTCCATCATTAGCATCACTGTAAAGCTAGCTAACTCGCTTTAAGTCTGCTAAGCTAACTGTCAGCCGTTTGAACGACTGACAACTGCCAACTTTTATGATGATTTGTTTGGTATGAGCTCAAACTAACACAAACTTAACTTCACAGTCCAGTAATCCAGAGATATGAGCACACTTGTTGTCCCATAATGTTGTCCATAAATAACGTGAGCTACTAGACCTTTAGCTATCAAAACGATAATAAACTCCACCTGGTTCACTTTGTTAAAGGTGGAGTCGGCGCGAGTGAGTGCAGTACTCCGTTTGACCACACATTCTGACATTCACTACAGGTTGCACTCCAGAGGGGCACTGTTTCGCCCATATAAAGAAATTCACTGAAAACTGAGAGAAGCATCTTTATGATTTTACTACATTTGTTCAAGACACTGAAATTTTAACTTTCAAAATTTGCTTCAAGTTTTTCTCTTACCTTGTCTATTTACATATATGAATAAAAAAATTCAAAAGCATTGGGTTGAAAGTTTTTCTTATTTTACTATGTTTAGTTCAGGTATGTTTATTCTTTTCAGTACATACATGCATGAGGCTCTGATCTATACAGTTTATATAAATAAAGGTTGTAGGCCTACTGAACTATTATTACTTAACATTAGCCTGAGGAGGTGCTCTCCATTAGATTCAATGGGTTTTAATGTTTTGCTCCTATTAAACCTCAGATCTTGTTTGTTTTTTAGATAATTACTGACTCTGAAGTACAGATGGGAACCTCTCTCTCTCATACACACAAACATGCTGCTTCACTGAAAAAAAACAACATATTTATTTATTGCATTCTCCATGCATTAATTGTCAAGTCCAAAATTATTTCAAGGCTACAAATATGATGCATACAATCACATTCAATCTCATTAAGTCTCACCAATTAAACAAGCTTCATGTAAAATGCAATGCATTACTGAGTGGGATAATATGCATGCAGTGCTTCAGCCACTGTGACTTCAGCTGTTTCACTCTGTAGCTAATTTGCCCTTGTACCATGCATATAACTTGACATTGGCCACAAAGATATTGAATAACTTCATCATCAAAGAATGTTTCAAACTATAGAAATGGTTCAAGATTCTCATCTGATGTTTGGTGTTCTTTAGTGCAAATGGATTTTCGCTTTTTCTGCCTAGGAAGATTGTGCTTGGTCCACTTGCTGTCATCTTTTGGGGCACCAGAGACTGACTGAGATTTTTTAAAGAAAAAACAAATGAGTAAAGTATTCCTACAGTGAGCAACATACTAGGTATCAATACCTTAAAAATCAGAATAGTTGTGGTCAGCAGTTGGTTTGTTTTCCTCTTCGTCCAGGGACATTCTCTATTTGATTCCACAATTATCAGCCCTGCTGTTTCCCTGATAAATTATCAATTGTCCCAAAACCCCTCATCACCACGATCCTCTGTACTGTCTCCACTCGCTCTGCCAGGTGGTTCATTGAACATTTCTGCTATATCCACATCTTCTGATTTAACTAGTTCAATTACCTGCTGTACCTTGTATTTTTTTCTCATGAGCCATTTTCTCTCCATCTGTCCCCTGACCTGAGTCATGAGACAGTGTGTGTGTGTGTGTGTGTGTGTGTGTGTGTGTGTGTGTGTGTGTGTGTGTGTGTGTGAGAGAGAGAGAGAGAGAGAGAGAGAGAGCGAGCGAGAGATGGAGATTACTGAAACCCACTGAGACTTATGGACAATGGAGTTCCTTAAGCAAATGTTTTTTTTTTTTTTAGCTGTATGACTACTAAGAAGCCTTGCATTTGTGTACCAAAAATAATAAAAAATACCTACATTTTTATTGCTTATTTGTGGACATTTTCTACCATTTTTGAAAACAGTGATGCCATGTACCCGAAGACTAAATATAGTATTAGAAAATGTCTGTTTCTCAGGAACTACAAGGGGCGTAATCAAGTATTTTATCTTTTTATACTAAATCTAGTCTTTGGGCACAAATAGATTACAATACATTACAAAAATTCACCTGGAGCACACTACGTTAATTCCTTAGGAGTGTGAAACATCAATCATTTGAGTTAAATGTTCACTATATCAGAACTTATTTGGAAAAGTTTTTTCCGTCTCCCATTAAGCGCAGTAACTCTTTTTGAACAAGGCAAAGGCCACCTCAAGCGAGAGTAAAACTTTTTTTTGTGAAATTGAGAAAGTTTTTGAAAATTTTGCCACTTCCATCATCCTTTTTCAGTGCAGTACTTTACAGTGCCTAAATGAATGAATGAATGATGATGATGATGATGATGATATGTATTTTATAAATTTTACAATATATCATCACCGCAGTTGAAAGTGTAATGAAATGGCTTGGTAAAGACAATTAGTAACAAAAGTAGCTACGTGTTGAGTAATGTTGTGAAATGAAACTCACCCAAATGTAATAATGCCATAATTATGTAAGGAATACCACAATAATGGCAAGAAATGCAATAAGAGCCAGATTTTTAACTTGTATTGATCCATTCAGTGTTATATTTTTGCTCTCTCTCTCTCTCTGACTGATGGGCCACTGTGCTTTGTGCATTTGGCCAAATCAATAGTGTAATGTATAAGCACAGTGAGTTTTCTAACCTTATTAGAATCAATACCCATTACAATATTTTTATACTTTTTCGGGGAACAAATGTAATGGCATGTGTAGATGTTTTACAAAACTACAGGAGGTGTATGTGAGTCAGCACTGTTAATCTACAGCCTTGGTGCTGTTTTTCCAGGCAGAAAATTTTGTATCGCTGGTTCTACATTAACTACTTTTAACAGTAAATCCCACCTCATCCAATTAGCACTTGGGGATCCACTAAAAAAATCCTTGTTCCACTGGAACATTTGAGCAGCTCTGTGTATGAAACGGTCGATGAAAACGAGTATGCAACACCAGCAGGGATTCTCTGTAACATTTCATGGGATTCTGTAAAAAACTCAACTTTAAACAGGCTCCATTCTTAAAATTCTCTCACTGGTATAAAAGCATCACAGGTGCAAATTATACTTGAGCACAGGTCATGATTTAACATGCAGCATATTCTCTAGGTACTTCTACTGAGGGGACATTGAGAACGTGCTTTGCAACACAGAACATGACAAACCTGGTGACCTGTGTAGTATATGTTAGGAGGTGTGTGTTCATATGGTACTATTCTAAAGATATAAATATTGAATGTTTTTCCATACGCCATTCTCCTGAATTCATTTTCATCACCTATTCTCTTAAACGGCTTGAGGCTAAATGAGTTCCTATTTTATGGTGACCCGCTGTAAAAGCAGACTGAGTGGAATGGCTGATTTGACAGTAATCAGCTGATTAGCATACAACACTCCCCATACCATACCACTTAAAGTGAGTTATTAAAAATGTCCAGATCACCTCCTGCCAACAATGTGTCACCTATTGCTGTAGCAATTACATCCATCATACCAGCAAACTACCATTTTTCAGCCAGAAAGCAGTTATTATCTTCCATTACGCAGAGGGGCTGCTCGGCGAGCTTCAGCCTGAAAACACAGCGAGAACCGGACCATCTTAAAGCGAAAAATTTGAATTAAAAAAAAGAAGGTCTTGCACGGCATTGTTTCTCCAAAATGGACGTTATTGTCCCATTGTCGATAAGAGTGTCTGGTAGACAGACTGTGAATATATCTTTAGTGATATTTTGAGAAAGGAAGAGTGCCTTTCAAAGGGGATTGCAGTTACTAGGCAACAAGCAGCAGAACCAATTGAGGACTAAAGTGAAAAAAAAAGTTCCTCTCTCTCTCTCTCCCTCAATCATGCAGTCTCTCTTTCTCCCGTACACATGTGTAAGTCAGTGCTTTGCCTGCAACCAAAATCCCCTCTGAATGGGGTTTGACCATAGATAGGGGACTTAACCCATTTCTTATGCTCACGTGTAGGATTTATGTCCAATTGAAATTGAAAGGGAGAGCTTAGATAGCAGAGAGGGTAGACAAGTGTTGGTGAAAATCCGTGTTGGTATGCTTCTGATAGTAGCCTGGTTCTCTTTCTCCATCCCCTTTTAAGAGGCGTTAGGGGGCTGAAAAAGCAAAGGCACACATGATGCAGAGGCAACCTTTCCCCATAAAAGAAAAGTACAGAGGGAAAAGCATCAAAACAGCAAACTCCTTCATCCAGAGAGCACCAGAAGTTTGCATATTATCAATACCAGATTTCCAGGAGGTCTTGTTTTTCTTTCAGCTCCTGTTGAAACACTTCTGTTTTTTGTCTTGCCAGCACATAGTCAATTAGCCACGCAATATGGGCACAGTAATTGAACACAGCGCTGTGATGACACAGTCTTCAGTCATTCGAATCTGGACATTGTTTTTCTGTTGTCTCACCTGTCATGGGAAGATATGTAAGAATTTAAATATGAACTGATGATCATCTTGAACAAAACTGCTTACATCAGAATCGTTTTAATAACCAGCGCTGTGCATGTAGGCGATTTTTACCCCACGACCAATTATTACTAACACTCCCTTACATGACTGATGCTCGACATCCATTAAGGGAGAGATAGGGAGAAGGTGTGGGACTAATTTCTGCACTGGAGTCGCTGCTGATGAACTGGATGGAAATGAAAAAAAAAAAAAACCCACATTGTTGTGCGTAAGAGAATATCTGTGCCTGGTTTTCAGTTAATTTCCTGCTTTTGTTATGTTTGCACATCCTCTCTGAGCAAGTCACACTGGGTACACAGACAGCGACAGGTATCGACTGGTGGAAGAATAAACACTGACTGACTGCAGGGAATGGATAATAACTCCTGGAGCATCCTGTAAGCATTTTCTCCACTAGCTGCAGAAGCTACAGCCGCCTGTGTAACAATAGCAAAACCTGCATTCATAGTTTTTTTTAGGTAGGGACCTATAAGCCCTCATCATCAACCCATTCATGTTTTGCAAGCTAGATTTTTGTCACAATTTCTGTTATCTCCTTTAAAAGTGTTTTGTTGGAGGCTCAATTTGACACTTAAGGAAGATATGGAAATGTACTTTTGTCACAGGATAAAGCATAATCCAATTTAAAGTCTTATCAAAGCAAAGGGTCTGTGCAAAAAGGAAAAGGAGGCAATTGCCTGTGGAGAACACACCTACAGAAAAAAAATGATTAACAGAAGACTTATGCCAACAAAGAGAAATCCTCTGTATTGGCTGGAATCAGAAAACATCGAGAAACTGGAAAAAAAAAAGAGATGTGGTTTTAAAATGGATGCATGACTCATAGCAGATTGAACACTTATGATCCAGGTTTCATTGGCTGTTTGACATGAAGGGGGCTATAGCAGAAGCCTTACAGTACATGCTGCTGTCTGAAGAACGACAGAACAAGCAACACAACATGTCTTTCATTCTGCCAAAAGCTTCGAGCTGTAGCTATATTTTTAATCTACGTCTAGTCATGTCGCGTTTTAATTTAGATATTTGATGAAACTGCTCTGCGATTCTGCATCCAAGCTCTGCATATAGCAGAGTGCGATTTTTAAAATTAAACACCGCAATTAGGCTTATATGATCAGACAGAGGCTGAGTCAAATCGTGCCTAAGGTTGAAAGAGTGAGTCACGATTTCAGACACCATCTTGTTAAATGTCACGAATTTGTGGTGGCCTTGAGTAACTGCTGTTTTTTTTCCCCCTAAAAAATGCCAAAGAGTTTAACTTTGTGCATGTTTGTTTAAAAAGTAAACCTTCTGATTATGCAGAGGTCACAGTACATTAGAGGTGACCCCGGTGTTAGCTTCACCCCGGCCTTTCAAGTCATGTAACTTCAAGTCATCTGTCTGACTTATAATGTGCTTCAAGATGGCACAAGAAAAGCAGGGTTAAAGTAAAAGTATTAAAGTAAAAGATACACAGAAAATGTTCTATTTATCTCTACTCTAAAAAGGGGATTCAAATGATGCCAGGGTGTTATAAGCCACATGTTGACTATTCACAGCACAAGAGCACATTTTGCACTTACACATTCACATCCAGCAGGTACCGGCACAGTCTTTCCTCTTTATTAGATTTCACTTTATTAAGAGAATATTTTTCAGAAATTTGTCTTGTGCCCCGAGGTGTACACTGTTTCACACACACACACACACACACACACACACACACACACACACACGCACACACACACACACACACACACACACAACAAAAAACAATTACATTTAAGCTAATGACAGAACAAGTACCACAAACATATATTATATCAGACAATTCTGATAAGTAGCAATGAAATCAATTTAACGGATCACTTTCACATTCAGTGCTGAGTCCACATAAGTACACTGAAGCTGACTTTAAGCAGTCTAGACAGTCTAGTTTTAAGCTGAACCGAGAGAAAACTACCACACTGCATAACAGGCTGAATTAATATAGATTGGAAAAATAATAACAGAACATTTGCTTTTAGTCTGCTAAAAAGTAAATATGTTGTTGCTCCTTGCCACAGATATAACTATAAGAAAATTATTCAACCTGTGGCAACATCAGCAATTAGGATGGGAGAGCCTTGCTTAGGGGCAACTCAGTGTTTGCAGAAGGATTTTCTAATGTATGAATTTGTTATAAGCAAAGGAATAAAAAATGCTACTTTTTGCTTGGAGTCGGATGAACGGCCTCCTACTTTCTTCTTTTGTGCCATGTCTGGGGGCACAGCAGAGGTAGGAGATAGACTTTGCTCCGTGAGACTCATAACACTGACATCTGTGGTCGCAACACTGAGATCTTTCCTACGTACAGATCTGTGGCACAAAGGTTGATAAATACGGATCAAGCAGCCTACAGACAAGTGTTTGTTTGTCTATAATGGCCCTACCAGAGTCTCTTTCTTTATAAATTCATCATGTTTGTTCATATGGTAAATTTGTATTCATCAAATGTAAGGATGCACATTTGTAAATAATCTGCATTGATAAACAATGAGTGTGCACATTCCTTTATTAACATAATAGAACCTATTCAATAACATAACCAATGACCCATTGTGCTGCCCAGGAGATACCGATAGTTATGGTGATTTGACGCGATTGCAATCCAGCTGTGCACCATAATTTGGATTCGAGGATGTCTACGATGTGATCTGAGAGTAGATAGTGGAAGGCACGCTGCTGTTTATTCTAATCACTTTACTTTGAAGAAGAACATATAAACACTTGAGGATTCACACAAACACATGTTTAACAGGCCTGTCTAGTGTATCTTGTCGTACATGTCTTGATGTTTCCATTTATTTGACTGTGAAATGTGGTATGTTGTCAAAGCACAGGTCCATTATGCATGCCTTATCCAGTGTGGGCACTTAACAGGTTGGTTATACAACAACTGGCAGCAGGTGGGACCAGTATTTCATCTGCATGCAGAATAGGGACCAAACAATTTTTTTTTTTTTAATGTAAAAACATTTGCCAGCAACATAACTCGAGCCAGCAAGAGGGTCATTTGTGCAACAGGTGGACCATCCGCTTTGGAGCAACCACCTGCCTGTTATGGTGATACATATTTATAATCAGAGCACACTTGTCAAAAACTAGCACATCAACACACTATTAAACTAAATGACAGCCGTGCATCTGAAGCTCCACCTTGAAAAAAGAATAGAAAATTCCTTCAAAAACAGTAAAAACCTCTCAGTAAAAAACACAAGTTTTCAGTTCAGAAACTCTGCTCTCTACAGAGGCATTCATGTGTAATGAATGCCTCACATCCTCCATCAAAGTAATGTGAGGCATTTCATTCCCATGTAAATGAATGTCTCATTGTTGGCTTTAAATATGCATTATAGTTTAAGCAGCAGTCCTGGTTTGCTTAGAATTCAGCGCAAGTATTCAGACTATGAATTCAGAATACAGAAATGAAGTACACATATACAGTGTAGGAAACTACAAACCTTTCCTTGGTCCAAAACGTCATGAAGGTGGAGGGGACTTGTCTCTTCGACCCCCAGGAATGTGAACCCATCAGGTCCTGGAGATAACAACAATTCAAATATGAAATTGTAAGATTGACTGATGACCGTCAACATGTTACTCATCCTGTGCAAGTCTTTTCCTGTTTAATTTACTATTGATCTAAAAGATGCTTTGTGGAATTAGTTTGAACATCCTGTTTAAAAATTTGACGAACACCACAAGAATAGTAAACAATTTATTACACTTTTGATGCATTTGTCTGTTATCTGATCTGATTTTCAGCTGTGTGGATTGAAACACTTCAACAGGCCTTGCAAGGTGCTATTTTATCAAAACAAACACATTTTAAATGAGGTGTTCAGCACAGTAAAGAGAAGTCCTCTGCCTACTGGTAAGGTTCAGAAAGAGTGCTGATTTCATAACTGCACAGGTGGGAGCACAGTTTCATGACTGCATGCCAGCAATCATAATATTAGTAAAGTATTATTTATACATATTTTGGGCAATATTCTTGATGGGAACTTTGTTTTGGCACTATTGTCAACCTGAGAATGTTACCTCACTGAGCTTTTCAGCTATGAATACTAATTCAGAATAGTGATGAGGCTGCTGCATCAGGACTGTGTTGTTATATGAAAATAATGCACATTCTCTCACCAGTTGGAGTAAACATCCTCTCTCAGCTGCTCAAGTGTTATATCTCAAAAGGCTGATTTCTTTATTGTCCTTTTGATGGTCTGTCTTTTTGCCGAAGATTTAAATGCATGTTTTATACACATTTGTATTCACAGTGATAATAAATAAGGTCTGAGATCAGTTTTTAGTGCTGCTGCTGCCGCTATGTTGAAATTTTCTGCTCACCTGCTGTTTGAGTGAAAAACATCATTACCATGTTACATCAAAAAAGAAAAAAGTGTAAACTAAATATAATCCATAAATCCCAACCCCTTAAGTCAATGCACTCGAAACATTTTAATGCACAGGATGAAAATAATCTTTCTTTCCCGTCCCACCTCCTGTGCTGCGGAGAGAAAAAAAAAGTCCTTAAGGTATTCTTGTTTGCCAAATCCTTGTTTTGCCAAAATCATGCTCCATTTGTGTGGAGCATGTGTGGGGAATAAACCCTCCCTAATCGTGAGGCGTCGTCTGTCATGCTGTCAATCACGAGGATATAAAACTTATCCCAGATAAAGCCACAGCGGCTGCATGCAGGAAAATGGGTTTGCATGCACCATTATCTTCATTTTTCGTGTTCCCTGCAACTCAGAGTCAGACGATTAAAATTGATTTCGGAGAAGAAAGTGGAAATAGATGTCAAACACTGATGAGGTATGAACATTACTGCAGTGCTGTTGTTTTATATCATGTGATGTTTGGTGTTTAGAGGTGAAACACATAGGTCAGATTAAAGACTGAAGGCCGCTGTGCTTTCTCTATCAGGGCGTCTGTACTGTAGCAAAAATCAGCTTCATCTCTTAAGTCCCTTCTAAAGACTCACTTATGAACAGGCTTTATGTGCATTTCTCTTGTTTTACCCTTTAATTCTATTTTTCATAATTTCTCTGCACAGTAAATTTTGATCTTTTTTTTTTCTTTATTGCATCATTGCTTGTTAATGTATTTTTGTTTTGCCTCATATTTCCTTCTATTTTCTGTATTGCCTTTTATTTTTAGTTTTGCTCTTGTTGCTTTTGGATTTTTTTTTAGAAACAAAAATGCTATATAAATAAAGACCTTCCTCCACCTCCTTCTTCTTCTTCCAGCGATGATTTTAATCAGTCCATTGAGATTATTCTGGGCTCTGTTGGCAACATCCATCTTGAACAAACCTGCAGCTTCTGACTGAGACTTGTCTCGCTTGCCAAAGTAGACATCTCCTTAATTTGTCTTCAGCCAGTGTTCGGCTATAGACGAATGGATCAACATCAGATTGAGCAGTTTGTTAATGCCTTTGCAAGCAGACTGGAAGCTGAGGATCAAAGAGGAGGGAGCCGGTGGAAATTGGCTTGTCTTGTATTCTCTGACGTGAATATGTTCGCGATGAAGGCTAAGGGACGATTTTGGGAATATCCACGTCTGTCCCAGGTGCTCAGGAGAGTGGCGCACTGTTGTGAATCTGTTGAACATTCCTTTTTGGAAAGCAAACAATTGCCCTTGAAATTTGTGGTGCAGCTCAAAGTATCCAGTCATACTGAGGAGTTTTTGTCTCTGGGTGGATCTGAGCCAGACCCTCCTCTAATGAGGACAATCTGGTTCAATACCCAGAAAACAAACTATTAACTTCTCATCGTGTGTATGTCTGTGTGTGTGTGTGTGTGTGTGTGTGTGTGTGTGTGTGTGTGTGTGTTAGGAGCAACAACTTCATAAAAAGGAGCCTAATCACTGCTCATGTCGTGATTACACAAGGTACAATAAGTTCCTGGTGGGTGAAAAGTGTTTATGTTCCTGTTAATGTTCCTTTCTTTTGTGGGAACTGTTTTCATATTCGCAGGCTGGAAGTGTTGGGTGTGTGAAACATATAACATAATGGATAGTTACAGCTAAGGATGTAATTCCTAGGAGTAATTTGTCTGAACGCTGAGCCACAGGGTTTATTTTTATCCAGTACATTATCTGTCCCCAAAAAAAGCTACGTCGTCTTTGAATCCCTCTTCTTCCTTTCATGATTTCCACCACGCAAAGGCCTCTGAACCGTCAACCCTCGTGTTTGAGTGATTTGAGACTCTCTCCGTTTTGTCATCTTTGCTACCTCAGACAGATGCTGCATCTTTTTTTTCCCTTTTACATCTGGTGCAGGAGATTACATCAAAGCCGGTTGTTTATTTCAATCAGCCGGTGCAAAAGTTGAAAAGTTTATCCTCGTCTCGCATTTGATGCTGATTTCAATGCTTGAAACCACAAAAAAATACTGAGAAATGAGTCACTTCCTGTGTGAGGAGAGACCTGATTTGTGGTGTCAGCCCAAAAGCAGGCTGCAATGAGCAATGAGACAGCACGCAGTTTAGAGTAGACAGCAAGTCATCAAGACTCTGATGACATATAATGACCATGTTTTCAGTATGAAAGAGCAGATTTTAGCATAAATAAAATATATTACTGTCACATTTTCTGCAAGGAGTCAAAACTGTTACTACACTGTATGAGGTTATTGATTAGGTAACACAAATTTTCAATAATATTTCTAGTCAGCAGAGTATTATAGAGCTCAAAAAGGGAAAAAAATGAAAACATATGCAAATACAAATATCAATTATTGATGAATTCATAAATGCATCTACCTACATATCCGTTCACCTGCTGTATATATAAACACACCCAGGTCATACACAGATGTACTTAGAGGCACAGAATAAATCCCAGGGAAGTGAATTCCTCCTCAGAGCCTCTGCAGAAAAATTGGGATTTTTCATTTGAAATGAATGCCCTTTCATCAGAGGGTGACGCATTTGATGCATTAAGTGTGATTGAAGGGTCAGGCATGGGCTGTTGCCTGCAGCATTAGCTGCTTCTGGCTACAGCCAGCATGAGTTGGTTTTTCCTCATCAATGATTTCATAGCAGTAAGGAAACTGGGGCAGAGACAAGACTGTTTTCCATACTGGCAAGACTCCTGAATTAGATTTTGTAGGCATCTGCTCACTGGGATGGCTCAATATGTCTCCAAGCTGGGGCACACTGTACGGACAGCGACCGTCCAGCCAACCACAGCAGCCTGCGCATGTTTAGAAGGAAATGATGATCAATGCGTCAGGAAAATCAAACAGCTCAATGAAAGAAAAGGACTCTGCAGCGGGAAGGTGACGAAAGAGCCGGCATCTGATGATGAATCAGTGCAAGCATGTGGTAGTCGCACCTGCTGCAGTGCACTTTGATGAATATCTGGCTGTCACTGCGGCAGCCCCACAGGAAAACATAATTACAACTCTTTAATTTCCTCCATCTTGAGTGTACCACTGTGTCCCAGAGAAGCCCGGCGTTGCTCTGGATTCATCACATGCTTATTACCACAGGTCATAGCTCCTGCCCATGCTGCTCTGAACACTCTCACCACCGTCTCCTTCCTCTCTTACCTTACAAGATCAAGGGCAATGACCGGTAGTATGTGTTTGTCATTCTCTGCCAGATTGCATTTTTGATTATAATACAGTGTTAGGAGTAATTGATATATGTGGCTTGGAGTCATGGCATGAAAGCTTGTTGTTTGATTCAAGTACATGTATAGTGTTTTTCACAGCCTGGTCAAATCAGCAGGAGCAGGAACACGGAATGAGAAAAGGCCTGGAAAGGTCTCAGGAGTCTTTAAGCAGGATATGATGGAGAAACCTGGAAGCTGAATTATAATACACTGTTTACTAATAATTTCAGATCATATTACAAATGTTCCACCTTAATGAAATCTATATTGACTGTTTCATTCCATTTTGTCTCGCACTGTCTCCAAATGGCCTCTGGCAGCGAACCAGTTGTTTTCAAATGTACCTCGACAACAACCCTGTAGAGAGGAAAAAGCTGAGTTTTAGCTCATGCTGACATTTGTCCATTGAACCTTACTAATTGATACCGAAAGTTTTAAAGGGTCTGTAGAAAGTTTTGAAAGTTATTTTTGCAGGCAGGCCTTCTCAGCGACTATATGAATCCTCTGGATGCTGTAAACTCCAACCATCTGGGACTTTACGCCCATTGAAGTAAATGCTAGGAATTATACGCGAGTACATACGCACACATGCATATACCCTCGTTAAAGAGTGATTTAGCTTTTAATACCTCTGCTTTAATAGTGTTCATATGTCATTGATTGAAAAGGCACTCGCTTACAAGCGCTGCCAGGCACATTGGTGTAATCGATGCAGAGAATCCTTGGGGTGTCAGAAACTTGTAACCAAGACTCAGACCATCTGCTTCCTCAACAGTAAATGTCAAACGAATGAATAAATATGCTAAATGGCATAAGAACACTGTTTGTCAACATGACAACTCCCACACAAGCAGCGCAGGAATTATGAGCCAAAGTGTCTCTGTGTGAGGACTTTGAGAATCACACGCGGTTGACCAGTGAGATCTTTATTAGGGCTGCTTGTTAATGAGCTGCTCAACATGCACAAGGGTGAATAGTTTGGGTGGATTTAAAAGATGAGGAATTTCAACAAAATAGAACGTTAACTTTAGCAGCACATGATCAGTGACAACTACCCCATTTCAGTTTAAATTAAGTGAAATAGAGTTGGTGCACATGCTGTTCTTATACTATATAGCACTTGGAGAGGAAATAGCCCAAGTATACACTGCTGTAACACTAAATGAATTGTTTGCAAGGCATCGTATTTTATAAACTTATATATTTACTATGCAAAAATGTAAACTTTAACTAGTATTGATTGCATAAATGTAGTGAAGTAAAAAGTACAATGTCCCTACGAGCTGTAGTGGAAAAGAAGTAAAAAGCAGTAAAATGAATCAAGCATAAAATGAATATACTCAAGTAAAGTACAAGTATCTTAAAACTATACTGTAACCATATAATATGTCCTAAAGACTATTGTGCCCTAACCTACAGTAAAGCATACAATCATTACCATGCACAGATATTGTACAAAACTAGATTGTTAAACTGCAGTTTGGAGGCATTTCTGTTTTTTGCAGAACTAAATTAGAGTCAAATACTGTGGCTCCAGTTTGAGGATTTAAGCTGGTTTGGTTGTTGCTGAGTTTTTTTTGTCCTCCTCCTCAGCAGCCTGACTTACATTGTATTGCTTATATTTCTCACCTCATCTGTCATATTTATCTAATCTCAGGCTTTGTCTTGTTGCCTCAGGGGAAGAAACAGTCCCACATCATTATTTCTTTACCTCTGTAGCCTTTCAAATGAAAAGCTGCAAAAAAAAAAAAAATAGAATCTCTGAATGAATTCAATCAACTTGTCATCCGTTCAACGGGCTGGACATGAAATAAAGTCACATTAGGTGAGGAACAAAGAAGGACTGAAATGACAGCGAATATGAAAGATTCAATTGTGAGCAACATGTCTGGGCAGACAATCTATATGAACACGTTTGTTGATCTGTGGTTGCTCTAATAGTAAATAAAAATCACAATTTAATTATGTTTTGTGTTTGAAGTGTAAATGCATGATTGATCTTCTCTCATGTTCATACAAAAGATTTTATTCCAGCTATGTTTTGAGTCGACTTCTTTCACATTGTCAGCTGGAGAAGTGGCAGCAGGATGAACCAAAAGACTTTAGGCTAAACTCAGGCTTTGTCACAAACCTAACTCACTTTTAACTGGGATGGATTCAGAGAGCCTTTACTGTCATCAAAGCTGCACCATCCTCTAACTTTGAAATCATTCATTTTGGTAATGAAATTAATACTACAAAAGAAAAGAAAGTCTGTTCTATTTTTATCTCCATCTGGCTCCGGATCAACTTCCTGTTTGGCTTCAGCAGCTGAGTTTAATGTCTTTGAACTGATCATATTCTGTATTGATCACTGCACATTTATGCACTTTAATGAGCAGACCGCCTTTAATACCAGAAGAAATAGTAGTTAATTTCAAGGATATAAATTTAAAGGATATAAATAATCCATAATAAAAACTATAATGGCAATAATTAGTAAGCTTGTATTCTAGTATTATTCTTCAAATTTATTCTATCATGTCTAATTAACTATAGTTCTCTTACTACTTAGAAATTATATTGTTTATCTTATTATGATGATGTTCACGATAATTTTCTTTTATTGTTGTTATCTTTTATGACCTTTTACAACCCATTAGTGCTGTTTTTGTTGCATTTTTGTGATTGTTTCGTTTCATTATTCTTATCATTATGTTTATATAAAACTTATAAATAAAGCCTCGCTGAAGTTGGAGACCTGGCCTAGACAGCAGCATAAAAAATTGCATACAAAACAATGCAAAATCAGACAATGGAAAATATTAAAAGTAAGGTAATAATATTAAAATATATCTATGCAAAGCATACAGACAATTAACAATGGAGATGTTCACCAAAAAGTTTCATGATAATCATGAATTCTGGCATCAGTCTAAATTTCTTTTGTAGTCCAAGTGTCTGGAGCAGATAACTCTCTGTTGCTCGTCGGTTCTGAAATACAAAGCACAGATGTGTGAGTGGTTTTAAGTTGGTCATGAATCTTAATATGCTTTGATAAACATGAGAGCGCACTCATAGCTGGATGAGAAAAAGCGAGGTTAACGTAGCCAAGCGATAACCAGCTTCACCTCGATCATCAGAGCTCGCTTTTGTGAAGCCAGATAACTGTAACAAAGACAGTGTGACTAAGTTGAACTCACTTTGTGATGGAGGCACGTGCGCAGACTGGAGCTTTCAACCATGAGTCAGTTTCCTACCTTTTGTGCCCGACTCCTGCTGATAGCTTCCTCTGAATGACGTCTCGCAGTCGGGTTCATCTACACTTACTGAAGGGTGTCAGCTGGCCCTCATTTAAAATCATCTGGCAATTCTCCTGAAGCATGGGAGATGAGGTTGTCAGGGAGTAGAGATCAGTGCCTCGGCTCGATGAAAGGAGCACTTCCTATCAAACGCTCTCCCAGATTATTGCTGATGACACATCAGTGGGGTCAATAGGAGAAAAGTGTCCTCCGTGGGCCAATTGACTCACTTAATCAAGAGCCGTGTCGGAGCGCCACACTACATGTTGCCGATGATGTGGAGGCGGCTCACCTTGGATTTTCGATTTTTGAGAGGTGAACGCGCTCTCGACGTAAACATATTCGAGCGTCCCTGAGGAGCAGTTGTGAGCAGATTATTTCAGACGGATGTGGTGAGATCAAATCATCACATATACTCGTCTCTGTTCCCAATTAACGGGTGTGACAGTCACGGCACACACACGTTTGTGCTTGTGTGATAAAAATAACACCAGACATATTGTACTTCTCTAAATCTAATCTTTGCATCTTTAAATACTTCTTCTTAGCAGATTAGAATAAATTTAGGCATCAAGATTAAAAATATCTTAAATCTTTGTTGAGGTAGCCAGAACTTATTTTTTTGTCTTTTTTTTTTATATACAAGCTTTTTCTCTCCTTATGAGCAGAAGGTCAAATCCATGTGCCTCAAAGAGTGATAAAATAAACAGGTTTCTGAGTCTCCGTGCAGCCAAAACAGGGACATGACTAAGAGCTTGGAAGGGGTTTGTGGGTGTTGGCCAGCATGCAGCAGGGATGACTCAGCTAAAGGTCATGCAGATCACGGATGTTGACACCTGTGCTCCCTTTGAAAATCAGAAAGCTGAAATGTGTAAGTTTCAGTTTGTTGTAAAGACAGAGAAAAGTTTTCTGAGCACAACAGAGCAAAAGCATCAAACTTGTATAATTGGCTCATATTTCTGGTGCGAGCTCCATTACACTTTCACACGATCTCCGAAAATAATCACCAGCACAAATCTTACACATGATGTTCTTTATTAAAGGAACTCTGTTAAGTGATCTCTTGTAATGTTACTTAGGCTGAGCAGCTACTGGGCCTGAGTAACTGCAATATTATTGAAATTAAATATGGCTTTTTCAGTTTCCCATTTTTACAATCTTGATCCAGCAGGGGGCGACAGTAGCAAGGGACTAACTTAGTATAAAGAGAATGTCTGATTAGGATGGGATTGGGGTTGATGGATTGGTCAACTACTGGTCAATGTTGACAGTTTCAAGGAAGTAGGAATTATAGCCCAAACCATGATCTTTTCCTGAACCTAACCAAGCTTTATTTTAAAAGTCCAACTGGACATTGCATATTTATTATTTCTTGACCACGGAATGAGAATCTGTTCTTTTTTTTTTTTTGCTTGGATCGCTGCTTCCTAACATAAGGGTTGGGACTCTTAAGGGGCCGCAGGAAAAATCTGGGTTGTCAAGTAAGGATTAAAAATATAGAAAAAGAAAAAAAATTCTTGCTGATACAAGAATCAAATTGCAGCTTTCTTCTTGTGAAATACTTATATACCATATTCAGATCTCTTCAAATGATTAAAATCAGACAGAACAGGATGTCACTCTTTGGTTGAACTGCTCACTGCTCCTCGACATTTGCAACCTGTGACGTGGACCAGGTATGTAGGATTGGAATCAAGTCAAGAATCAGGGTCAATGTCGTAACCTTTCTGCTAAGTCTTTTGCTTAGGTGTCTTTATGTTATGTATCTTTGACCTTGTTACATGAAATCTTTTCTACTGCATATTAACAGTTTAATGTTTTTGACCTGCTGCATATGATTCACATACATTAAACAAACACGCATGCATGTATTGTATATGTATAAATATTAAGCTGCAAGATCTTAGCATGTCACGAAGCTGTTTGAAAAGATGATCAGAATAGAGCCTCAGTTTAAGAATGGCGTCTTGCTGATGAACAGATAGAGCTGTGATGAAAGGAGAGACGCAGGAGGAAAGTGAAATACCAAAAAGTAAAGAAAATATTTGTAAAAGATGCAGATGGACAGACACAAGAAGCAAGATTGTCGGTGAGTCACTGGTCACTCGAAGTTCTCCATAAGCTAATTATTTTGGTGGCTGATATTTTCCATCCGGCCCGCCCGAGGCACGACGATGATGGAATTCACAATGATGTGAAATGCCTGGCACGGCAAATGGTTTGGCTGCGCTGGTCTCCCCGCGTACTTGCGCCTGCCAGGTCTCTTCACTGTAGTGATAAGACCTCTCCAATGAAAGCCTATCCCTCAGTTACACTGGCAATAAAGCCGGGACAAGGCCAAGCATATAAATATCCACTCCTCACACCATGAAAAGACACAATTACTTCACGGAGAAATACGCCACGGAGAAACAATCTGGTGGGATGTTTAGTTGGATTTGCATCTTTTATTCATTGCAGGTTTCTGCTGTTGAGCTTCAATGACTCTTTATAAATTGGATTGAGATTAAATGGATCTAAAGCTTGAATATAATAAAGAATAATACAATAGGGCTGGCTGATTGGAAACATTTCCTTTACCCACATGTCTATAAATATAAATATTTAAATATGTTTCGAAGCAAATTCGAGATATATGATGGGAAGACATTAAGCCCAGGGTTAGATTTTAGTGGAGTTTCAACCATTACATTATATTTCTTTAGTTAGAAATATAAATGTAAGAGACAGACTTTTCAAAAGGTGCACAAGAAATGAACTTTTTGTTTGATGTCTTTTGTTGGAAAACTGGCACTGAGATCACACTGGTACTTATACAAAGCAACATCACTATGAGGACTGATGAACATATGGTGGCTGAAGGGAGTAATTCACTAACATTGCACCAAAGGAAAACCACCCGGGAGCTCTGTCTCCCAGAAGTTATGTTTATATACTACTAATGTGCAACAGCAAATATGTTTTGAGGGAAACATAATGCTGATCGAATTATGTTTTCTATTAACGTAACGAGGAAATGCTCATTAATGTACCTGGCAAGTTGTGAAATGTTTGTTTTCCATCAAAATATGCAATGCAGTCATAGCTGCTACAGCATTATTCAACTGTTTTATGGTTTTGTTTATATAGGGAGGTTATATGGAAAGAGCAGTTTTAACACAGAAAAATTCAGCAGTGACTTGAGACGTAAGATTTTTTATTACCACCTTCTCTCAACTCCAGTGCAGGACATAAATGTGCTGCTTCATTTAGTCAAAGAAACATTGTCTCTGAACATAATCCAGGCAGCAATTTGATTATGAAAACAAGTAAGTAATATATAAATGTAATTGTTTACATTACACACTGCTTAAACCTGCTTTTTCCGGTGGGCAACACTATTTCTTCCATTGGAGGCTTAGATAGCACTTGTCCTGACCTTCAGCCTGAAAGTGATACCATCGCAAGACAGGTTCTTCCCTTTTCAATTAGCCTCAGCTGTGCTTTCATTTCCCTGCCCACATCCAACACCTAAAATGTGATTATCACTACAATCATGCATCTGCTGCTTCAGGAAACAAACCTTATGTTCCTCTCCGAGCAGAAGATTGTTTTTATGACGCCGCCGAGGACCGACTGAAAGCACAGAGTGTCCAAACGGCATCAAAGGGATGTCAGCGGGTGTCAGAAATGTGCAGGTCAGGAGTCTGTTCAACAACAGTAAGTCCATATGTAAGTCCATTGTAGTAACTGCACATAATGATAGAGCACATCTTGAAACTATTGCACATTAGCAATTTACGTTAAAAGGCAATGTTCAGATCCCCTGCAGGAAGGCAGCCGTATATCAAAGCTAAAAGTAGCCTGAGGGTGTGGATGGATGTATCAGCACCTGCAGCACATCTCATCCTGGCAGGCAGACCTGACGAGGCCGCTTCCTGAGACACAATGCATATGTTGGAGCGTTCTGTTCAGTGCAGGAAATACGAAGGAGGAAGACTGGAGAGCGTGAAGATCAGGATGGTGGATGATGATGGTGGATGGAACTTCACCAGTGTTCACTGTTTTAGCCACTATATTTACCTCACATTAACTTTTAGTGCAACCATTGTTTATCTTTCCTGAACTGTAACTATTCTGTGTTTGTTGTACACAGATATAGTAAAAAAAAAAAACCTTTGACATCAATGCTCACCACACATCAGCTGGTGGTGCAGAGGGAGGGAAACGTGGAGACAGCTGCACTGGGGGATGATGAGGTGGCCAGATGGAGGAAGTCAGGTTGGGAGTTTTGCCAGGTCAGGAGCCCCACACTCTTTAGATCAAGTGGCACTGGATCTTTAAAGACCACAGTGAGTCAGGGCCTCGGTTTAGTGTCTCATCTCCTACAGCACAGCGTCCCCATCACTCCACTAGTACAGAGGGAAGAGTGCCCCCTACTGATCCATCAACACCACTTCCAGCAGTGGGTTTTCAGATTGTGTATCAGCTCACATCTGCTCAGCCTCAGTCATTTAGCAGAAGCAGGCTACATGTTGGTGTAGCTGCTGTGATCCTAACAACATCACCGACTGACACAGTTAATCATATCTCTTTAGGTTTCAGATAAATCAGCACAGTTATGCATTTCATGTGAGTGTGATTCTTAAACACAAAACTGTGACCTTGTTTACAGTTTTTCAATTCTCTCTTAAGTATCATGAAATGCAAACAACATACATGTACAGAGACATGGAACAGAATACAGATTAATTATACACCAAGGTGGACTTTTGGCAGTTCATTTAAATGCACACACACACACACACACACACACACACACACACACACACACACACACACCACACTGACAGTATGAATATTCTCAGTAATAAAATACAAAATCATTTTAGTTGTGTCAGACTCCTGAAGTATAAAAGCTATAACAAGCAAAACAGTATATCGTTTAATGTAAAGTCAACTTGTGCAGCTTATTTGAGACTCTCTACATTCTTTCATATCTAAATTAAAAATTATCTCAGGTTACTGAAAATGTCAACATGATTTTCTATGCAACAAGTACAGATTATGTTTCCTGGGAAATAAAGCAGTGATTGAATCAGCGCCACTGTTTTTCGCAAACAAAAGGTTAAATGAGTGCATGAGATAAAAATTTAAAACAGTCCACATCTATAACCCGTCTGACTATTATTAATCTCATGTTTATTTTCTTATCTTTGGAGTTGTAGCAAGTTCTGCTTTGCAATAATGGCCACATAATGGAATAATTAGTCAAGTAGGCAGGCGATAAATCCTGCTTTTTCTTGCTTTTCCAAATATGGCACGCTGCTTTCTGCTCGATAAAAAAGAGAAGAAAAAGTCCATTACCTGATTCTGTCATGAATGAAATATCTAGGAACTGGTCAAACCTTCAACCCATCTGTGTTTTCAGAGATGTGATATGAAGGGCCAAGCTGCAGCTCTGACTGCTTTCTTTATCAAGTGTCATCACGGAAAAGCAAAGCTCTTTGTTTGGTTTGAGACGATCTGCCAAAAGGCAGTGCAAGAAAGGTTAGTTAAGACGTGAAAAGCATCAGGGCACTGCGGCACAATAACACGAGCGAAACACCCCCAAAATCCTTTCACTTACATAACAGCAGCAACATCATCGTCAACAATGATGGAAAGCCTTGAGCGAGAAAACAAGGTCGTCAAGTGCAGCCCGAAAAACTCAATTAAATTTCCTTCTCTGACGCCTGCAAAGAAACCTAAACCATGCACTGAAACAAACGTGTTTTTTTTCCAAATATTTTTTATTCAAATTTGTAATATTTACAAATGATTTTAATGTCAAAACAGTTTGTGTAGTGGCCATGTTGTCTCTAACTTGACCTCAGTGCGTATTTAATTTTGGATTTAATATCAAACGCTGAGTAAACAACAGCAGTAAAAAACATGAACTAATCTCCCGGCAGCTGCATCTGTGGCCGTCGTGTAGCTCCATCTGTGAACCGTCTGTGGAAATATGGCTTTCCTTTATAAATGATTTTGGCTTAATACTAATGGCTTTGTTAAAACAAGAAATAAGCATCAGTGACATTAAACCACTTGAAACTGCAACGTCTGCAAACACATTCAGATACGAGCCTCAACAACAAGGCTGCGCTGATCAATTGATCGGACGCTGTAATGAGTCTGGTAATCACAGAATCAGTTCAGTATGGATCAGTGTGTGTGTGTGTGTGTGTTTCCAGGAACACTCTTCAGTGAGCCCGTGGGTGTGTTATGTCACCTGAACGCAGTAAGAAAAGTGTGACTAAGAGTTCCCACAACAGACGCACGTCACTGCTGTCTGTGTGTCAGCCTCGGACTCTCCCACGGCACCTGAACAATACTTAATAATCAATTCTTTCAAAGCATCTTAGTCTCACAGCCGCAAGGGGAACTTATTGGAAAACAAACGTAAGCAATAAATTGTAAACCTCACTTGTTCATATTTGACCTGCTGCACTTGCCGTAGTTTATTTTTTATAGACTCTCGCCAAAATTTTGACAGCACTCACTTTAATTTTGATCTTCAAATGTGTTTGAGATGATCTATATGAATTGTTGGATTATCTTTGACTTCAATATGGAGTAATATAATAATAATGTAATATGGACACAGTATTTCTAGATTACAGTTCAATTACTTTGGTGATTGCTGATAGAAACGTCGACCAAAACTACTTGTAATATACCAGAATTTCCCTCTAACTTTAGGAATAAAATACCCCTAGGAAGTACTGAGTATGTGGGGATATATATTTCTTACAGAGATGTATAGCTGTGTAAATCATTACAAAATAATGCACTGTGGTTCCAGACTGGGCCCCAGCGTTTCTGTCCGTGCTGCAGCATTTCTTTTGATTTACAGACACACAATCCACCGACTCTGTTCCTCCCTGATACAGAAGTGCTGCATTTTGTTCTCTGTCTATCCCCCCCCCCCCATCCGGCCTCTTTCTGTGCAGGATTTGATTTTATAGCACAGGTACTTAATACAGTGGGGTGATGAGTATTCGAGCTTGTGTTGGGGAGACCAGAGAGGAGATACTTAATGGGGCAGAAAGCAACCTTATCACGACTCTGAGGCTGGTGTTGGCAGTTGCTATTGATTTCTCTTCCAAATCATCTCCATGTTTTCTCTCTGCTCTGTGGCGAAATCCGTGCCAGGCCGGCCAGATGTGTTTGTTTGCTTGAGCGCAGTCTGATGTTAACTTCCACTTTTGCACTGATGAGTTTTACACCTGTCCGTGGACGAGTTACCCAGACAGGGAGAGAGATGTTTTGCGTCTTTGTGTAGTCGTCCTGCGTCTCTTTGTGGCTGTTTTGCTTGCAGTCAGTTTAATTGTAATTATGATGATATTTATACATTTTGTGAACAATATAAGACAAGGGAAGTGATTCTGATTACTTATTACTTCTATACTTCAATGCTTTTTCTACTCTACTACATTGTTCAGCATCTCATTGTTGTTTTACTTGTATTTATAGTAATTTCATGTATCGTTTTGGTAATTTTGGTCGTGTTTGTTTTCTTAGTTGTTGTTCTGCGTGTCTTTGCAGTTGTTCTGCGTGTCTTTGTTGTTGTTCTGCATGTCTTTGTTGTTCTGCGTGTCTTTGTTGTTGTTCTGTGTGTCTTTGTTGTTGTTCTTTGTTGTTGTTCTGTGTGCCTTTGTTGTTGTTCTGCATGTCTTTGTTGTTGTTCTGTGTCTCTTTGTTGTTGTTCTATGTGTCTTTGTTGTTGTTTTGCATGTCTTTGTTTTTGTTCTATGTGTCTTTGTTGTTGTTTTGCATGTCTTTGTTTTTGTTCTGTGTGTCTTTGTTGTTGTTCTTTGATGTTGTTCTGCGTGTCTTTGTTGTTGTTCTGTGTCTCTTTGTTGTGGTTCTGTGTGTCTTTGTTATTGTTCTGCATGTCTTTGTTGTTGTTCTGTGTGTCTTTGTTGTTGTTCTGTGTGTCTTTGTTGTTGTTCTTTGTTGTTGTTCTGCATGCCTTTGTTGTTGTTCTGTGTCTCTTTGCTGTTTTTCTGTGTGTCTTTGTTGTTGTTCTGTGTGTCTTTGTTTTTGTTCTTTGTTGTGCTCTGCGTGCCTTTGTTGTTGTTCTGTGTGTCGTTGTTGTTGTTCTGCGTGTCTTTGTTGTTGTTCTGTGTGTCTTTGTTGT
>JBBMOC010000026.1:3855620-4004946 GCA_037975185.1 Centropyge bicolor
GTTCTGTGTGTCTTTGTTGTTGTTCTGTGTGTCTTTGTTTTTGTTCTTTGTTGTGTTCTACGTGTCTCTGCTGGGGCCTGTTGCACAAAACTAGGATAAGGGATTAAGCCGGGATATCTTGGTTATCCTGGATCAACTTATCCATGATCCGGTTGCACAAAAGCAGGATAGGGGAAAGTGGGATATGTTATGGTATAAGTTGCCATGGAGATTTATTCTGTGGAGTTAGCCTGCTCCAGACCAGGCTAAGTTTCAGGATCTATTTAATCTCATCCCTTATCTCAGTCAGCAGTCACCACAAACAGAAACCAATAGTTATTCCACTGCCCACTACACATTGTTATGACATTCAGCTACACCCACTGTCATTATTTAAACATTTGTGATCATTAATTTCAATCATTGTAGATTTTTAAATTTAGTATTTTATATTTAATTTCATTCTATTCAAGGTGCAATATTTTTGCATTCAGGATGTAATATTTCATATCTCATATTTAACCCTCCTATTATCCTAAAATATTACTAACACTTTTCACCCTTGGGGTCAATTTAACCCCATGGATATTTCCCTCCAAAAAAAATTATTTGCAGATTATTATTGACCATTTTTTTGTGTCAGCCACTTTGTGTATTTGTTGAAAACATAAATAACCCCTTGATAATGAAATCTTGACCTTTCCTCTAGCGCCACCATCGGGACAAACAGGCCAAAATTGGAATTAATTTATCTTGAAAAGTTTTCTTCCAAATCTTCTCAAATTTACTGACAACCTTAGTGACCACAAGAGTATGAACCCTGTTGGTTTTGGTGATGATATGACGTTTCCTGCAGCGCCACCATCAGGTCAAACTTTCAGTTTTAGAGTTAGTGTAAAATCTTTCATCCAAATCTTTTCTAATTTGGGGTGCACATTCATGATTCCTCTTATAAACATATTTACTTACTTATTTGCTGTTTGGTTGTTTTTGTATTGCTGTTGCTTCACCTTTAGATTTGGAAACTCCTGCCAACATGAGCAAGCCAATGTAGGCTTCCAAGTCAAATACATCCAAGTCTTTCCAACTGTCCCCATACAAACGCTTCCCCTCTAAATTTGTCATCCCAAGAACAATATTTTCAACCGATGGTGCTCAAATGATGACTTGATGTCTTCAACATGGCTGACTGCATATCTGTTGGGGACTTGAACCATTTTGATAATATTAGCAGCGCTAAGTCTACCCTGCTGTTGAAGTGGGGAAAGGGACCATACTATGGCGAGAGAATAGATAGAATAGTCACAGATGGGTCACACACAGATAGACAAGTTTTACACAGCTAAAACAGCTTGGGGTCAAATTGACCCCAGAGGAACACCAATGCGTGCAATATGTGTTCAGCACATTAAAAAAATATCATCATGATAATTTTATGCTTAATTAATTGTACCAATCAAATTAGGAAAAGTCATGAAATATAAAGTCAAACAAAAAAAGGCAACAATTATTTTTTGAATGATAAACATTGATTGATTGATTGATTGATTGGTCAAATTGACCCCAAGGATAATAGGAGGGTTAATCCAAGTTTTGTGTGAATTTCTAATGTAAATTTATTAATATCGTCTTTTTAGCCTGTTTTTATTTTTATTTTTTTTACTATTTAACTGCTTCTGTCCCCTTTGCTGCTGTATATTGTGATTTTCCCCACTGTGGGACAAATGAAGGTTTATCTTATTTTAAATGATGATTTAGATGATGTTGCAATAGATAATTTATAGTTTCCCATACACTATATATAGTATACACCTCCCATATAAATATAAATACACATTATAGAGCATGATGTTCCATTATTGAATAAGGGTAAATCAAAGCAGGTAAACCATCAGCTCCTTTCAAAACTGAGGTCACACAGTGACTCTACAAGATAGAAAGCACAGAACCAAAACATTACATATATATATATATATATATATATATATATATATATATATATATATCAATTAAATCAGTGAGTTCATTTATTTATCAAAGAGTTTCACAGTCTGGAGTTACACTGACACAGTTTCATCACATCTGCAGTCAGTTTTACTTACAATTTCAACTGATTCATAATCAGAGTACAACTACGTTTTCGGAGATGTTAATGAACTATTTGGATTGTAAATGTGATGGTTTCAGCGGGGCAGTGTGTATTTGTGCACTATAGTGCCTGAATGCGCCTGAATACGTAAACATATTGACGTATTCAAATACTTTGCCACGCTTTCTCTCTTTGTTTTATAACTGTGGCGATGTTGCCTTTCTATTTTTATTTGCTCCTTTTCCTCCTCGTAAGCCTCCATGAGGATTTCTGCCTCCGACGGGAAAAGGACGCCGCTCTCGTTGCCATGGTGAATCGGTAAATCTGTGATCGATGGACGGGGTCTATCTGAGGAAGCCGCGTGCGCGCACTTATCCAGGATCGGTTTCACCTGGCTTGTTGAATCCGTGTCTGCTCATCCTGGCTTGCTCTTTGTGCAACCAATTAAGCCTGGACGCTCTTGTTTTGGATTCGTTGAACTCGGCTCAGTCACTTATCCCGGATGTCTTAATCCTACTTTTGTGCAATGGGCCCCTGTTGTTCTGTGTGTCTTTGTTGTGGTTCTGCGTCTCTTTGTTGTTGTTCTGCGTGTCTTTGTTGTTGTTCCGTGTGTCTTTGTTGTTGTTCTGCGTCTCTTTGTTGTTGTTCTGTGTGTCTTTGCTGTTGTTCTGTGTGTCTTTGTTGTTGTTCTGTGTGTCTTTGTTGTGGTTCTGTGTGTCTTTGTTGTTCTGCATGTCTTTGTTGTTGTTCTGCATGTCTTTGTTGTTGTTCTGCGTGTCTTTGATGTTGTTCTGTGTGTCTTTGTTGTTGTTCTTTGTTGTTGTTCTGCGTGCTTTTGTTGTTGTTCTGTGTCTTTTTGCTGTTGTTCTGCGTGTCTTTGTTGTTGTTCTGTGTCTCTTTGCTGTTGTTCTGCGTGTCTTTGTTGTTGTTCTATGTGTCTTTGTTGTTGTTCTGTGTGTCTTTGTTGTTGTTCTGTGTGTCTTTGTTGTTGTTCTGTGTCTCTTTGTTGTTTTTCTGGGTGTCTTTGTTGTTGTTCTGTGTGTCTTTGTTTTTGTTCTTTGTTGTGTTCTGCATGCCTTTGTTGTTGTTCTGTGTCTCTTTGTTGTTGTTCTGCGTGTCTTTGTTGTTGTTCTTTGTTGTTGTTCTGCGTGCCTTTGTTGTTGATCTGCGTGTCTTTGATGTTGTTCTGTGTGTCTTTGTTTTGGTTCTGCATGTCTTTGTTGTGGTTCTGTGTGTCTTTGTTGTTGTTTTGTGTCTCTTTGTAGCCATCTGAATGACACCCCTTGACCCCAGGGTGCAAACCATCCATGCACCTGCCTTGTCTCAGTGTTAAAAAGATGGACATTGTCTCAGACCTTCAGTTGTAATCATTTTACAGTTTTTATCATTTGCTTGTTAACACTCACAAAAAAAATTTAAAACACGCAACATTGGCAAATATTTCTATCAAATGACACAATGTGTGGTCAAAATTGTTTTTTTCAATCAATCATGACACAATGGACAACAAAAAACAGAAGACAGCTATTAATATGATCTGGTTCAACCTTATTTGTTGCTCTCTGTGGATTCTATAACGTAAATGCAAAAAACATGTCAAAAGGGTTTTCCTGACATGAAACAGCTGCATTTCTGAGAGTTTGTTTTGCCAGCAGGACAACACATTAAAGCTGAAATACACTGTGGTATATTTTGGCACATTTTGAAAAAGTCTGAAAATAGATGCCACACGTTGCTGTGACTCAGAATGGGCTGGACCCTTTTGTCCAGCCTCTCTAAAGGACAGGTCGTGATTGATGACGTGGTCAATAATTGTTGCCTGAGTTTCATTTGAAACTTGAGCTCTATTTTCTCTTCTCCACCACACAAACAATCTCCTCTTTCTCGAGCCCTTAGGCCATCTCCTCTTACTCTCCTTTGGCATCTGTGGTCCATCCTTGCAGACAACAACACAGAGGTGGCATCTCTCATAGTTGGATAAGGGCTGACTGAAGAGTGCAAAGGTGCATTAGAGACACATTATGCAAATCATTTCTATCAGCTGTTAGGTGTTTTCCTTTTGTTAATCCAATTGAGTCTCTTTGGGATCCATATTAACTGTTTTGAAACAAGGTGTGAAAAATGTGTGAAGCGAATGGAAAAAGTGTGAACGCATTTGAAGGTGAAGACTTCACCTGTGGAAAGAAGGTGATGATGACCTGGAGGACTCAAGACTCAGCTTGTTTCAGCAAATGAGAAAAAGTGTAACCGTGGTGATATTTTAAAATTTAGTGACCAGTACATGTCCGTTCAAGTGATTTCACATGAAAATGTCTCACTTCCATGTCGCAGCTCATTTACTACTTCTAAATTCTTCCACCTCGAACAAATGAAAGTACAAGAGCAAAAACAGCATGCTGTTCCTACACATATTTCATGGCATAGCTAAGAAATCTTAACAAGTGATGCCAAGGAGTTGGAAGTCCTTTCCCTTGGCAGACTGTTAGACTCTATCTCTGCCACATGCTGGGTGTCTTTTTGAGATCTTAATGGCCCAATTATCACAGCTCTGGAACAGATCAATGGAGACCTGCCAGCCAGTGCTCCTTTCACAATGGGGGATGGGAAAGGTGTGACAAGATGCACGAAGACCCTTTGAAGGAGGTGACAGGTGCAGCCACTTTGCCAGAAGTCTGTCTTTCTCCAAAAGGTACGGCTGTGACAGGAAGCCGTCTGCAAAATGGCAGCGCTCCTCTTTTATACATGAGACGCAATGGCTGTATTACATGCAGTAAATCTCTTATGCCAATGTTATATTACAGTACGTGGCTGCATTTTGTGCTGTCAGCGACGACGCCTGGATGAGAGTTTACAATATCAAAACCTGGCGGCAAGTTGTAGATAAACTTAGTCTGCTTTATCTCTGACTGTACAAAAAGATAAAAAAATGTCGTCACATACGTTTTTACAAAAGGAGTTGTAATTCATTCTGTCAAGGTCAGCCAGTGTGTACAGCAGTGGTTATTGCATTGTTCCTTAAAAATCAATTCACTTTTAGTTCCACTGATACGCTCACTTTATAGTTTGCTTCACAAGAAAAGGTGTGTTGTGGCATTTCACTGACGCTCAGTCGGAGCTAAGAGGCCTTGTTTGTGCCAGGAAAAGCTTTTCTCTTTAGTACCGCTGCAGCAGTCTGTGCCTTTGATACGAGGCAGGATGCATCCCTTGATTCATTATGATACCACCCTCTGTATGTTAAAACAGAATTGGAGGAGTGTGGGATCAATAGGCCTTATTTCACTCAGCTGGTGCTAACCCACTGTAGCATGTTGCTCCTGGCTGACAGGAGCAGAACCCAGCGTGGGGTCTGACTGCTCTACGTTCACACATAAACACTTGTTCTGGGATCAGACTACATGCTATCAGCCGGATAATGATCTCACCCGACTAATGCGCATCATTATTGAAGGCAACAATACAACTGGGTCACCATTATATTTGCCGCACATTCAAACGTGCCTCAGGGTGAGCTGTCATCGTTCAGTGACTTTTCATCATGTCAAAATGTGTCCAATAGTTTATGATCAAATACACGACTTATGACATTTCATCAAGCTCAGATGTATAAGTGTTAAGTTTAGCATCAGCACTTTCACTTTCACCCACAGTGCTGCCATCATGACTGTAGACTCTCAGTACTGTTTTGACTTCTCTTGCCTGGTGTAATGATTAAGTACAACTGTTAACATGATGAACAAGTGTTTCTGTCAGATGGAACCATGCCGTCCTTGGTACTTCCCTCTTGATCACATATGTATTAACTCAGGGACTAATCTGTCATCTGACATGTCTCCCAGCCAATGGTGGAATGTAACATTTACTCAAGTACAATTGTAAGGTAGTTGTACTTGAATATTTCCATTTCATGTTACTTTATTCTTCTACTCCAACACATTTTAGTGGGAAATATTGTAATTTGCTTAGTTATTAGTAGCTGTTATTACATTTTAATATTATCTTACAAATCAGTTAATAAAATATGAATCATGATTGTGGATGAAGCTACCCAACAGCATATAAAGTAGATAAAAATGAACCACATTAAAGCATCACTAATTATAACCTAGTAATATTTTTTTCTGAAATGGGCCCTACTGCAAAATAAGTACTTTTACCTTTGTTACTATAAGTATATACATTGTAAGTATATAGTAATACTATAGTAAGCACATTTTGATACAAATAATGTACTTTATAAATACTGCTACAAGTCCTACATTCAAGAGTATGATATTACTACTTTTATTTAGGTGAAATATCTGAGCACTTGTTCCACCATTGCTGTCAGAAATCATTTAATTCCCTAATTTAACACAGTGACATCCTCAAAACAAAAGTTGTCTCTAAACCTTTTCTTTAGAAGGAGGTATATAACCTAGTCTTTCTTGGTTTGTCATTCAATTTTCTATAATCTCTTGAAGCACTTGAAATTCATAGTAGGGCAGCTGATTCCAGGATGCTGGATACTCCATGACCGTGCCATGTTGAAATCACATCATGACTGGTTTTGACTGTGTTTATAGACGTTGTTTTTCCAACATCATCTTCATCAGCATGTTAGTCTTATCTTTAGTTGGGAGCAGAACACCTTAAACTCTCCATCTTCTTCACTGTGTGTGATGTGTGTGTGTGATCTATGTTTGAAATTCTGTCTTTATCACGTCTGAATTAATGTCCTGGCTCTGATTCAGCTGCATTGAGCATTTTAATCTCAGATCATTTTGTCAGACTCAGTCACGTCAAGTCTAGATTTTCACAGTATGCTTCCTGCTTAGTTTTCTTTTTGGGAAGAAAACAGCGAGTAAGAAAATATGTTCTGAGGGCTCATCTGTTCCCCAAAGTGACCAAATGTACCTTTTGCTTTTTTAATGACTGTAAAAAATAAGAAGCAGAGGCAATACCTGTTCAACACAAACACCCTAATCTACTCTCTCCTACTTCATTTTAATATATATGGCTGCTTAACCCAAAGTGCACAGATGCGAATTACCCAAGTGCGTCGTCTGTTTTTCATGGAAGCTCTTTGTTAGCACTTCTTCACCGTCATACAGTTAGTAACTCGCCCAAAGCCTGAGGTGTGATCTGCACTTAGCATTGGGAAAATCAATGTTCGCTGTGAATCTTCTACCTGAATGCAGTCAGAGCTGTGTTCACCTCTTCCACTGTTTTCTCTCACATTTGGCTCCAGTCCATTAGGAGCTCAGAGGTCGTCTTTGCTCAGGACTCTCATGGTGGTATCACAGTTTTTAAGATTCTCGGTCGACTGTTTAGTCCTATTGGATAAACTGGAAAAGGGTATAAAGCTGCAATCACAACCCACCTGCTCATTTTATGTTTTAATGCAGGCTTCTGGAGAAATGTCTCTCCCCGCCATTTGTCCCAAGGGATTAGTCATCACTATTAAAACTGAGCTCTTCTGCTCTTTATTTTTTTTTCTCCTAATTTAACGACCTGCTGACTAATGAAGGCTGTCAACAGCTTTTCACCCATCATGACTCCAAACCACTCGAGACCAGCGAGTTTATCCCCTTTTCTCTGTAGTTTTTGCATAATCAAAGTGGAGGACAACTTGAAAATCTACACTTGGTGGAAGGAAAGACGAAATGCATGATGTGAATTTGAGAATGATGAAAACATTGTCAGATTCAAGATGCAGTTTTGGATAAATGGTTTAAAATTGATGCAGCACATTCGGAGATGTTGCCTTTTTTTCCTCCACGCATTCTTCTTCCCTGACAAAACCTGGTGCCTGTATTACCCACAATGCAACAGGACTGACTCAAGAACTCCACATCCCCAGCCTTTTTTTTTTTTTTTCCATTTTCAAACTTGTAGTCTTCAGATTTCACACACTCCTCTGGAGCCACATAAGACTTTATACAACTTTTTTCCTATATGCCGTCGTCACCCCCCAAAACTTGTGAGCAGAGTTTGACGTGTAGAATTGGTGGAGTTCCCTTTAAAGAATCTAAATAGCTGTAACATTTTTGTAATTTCTTGTCTTTGGTTGGCTTAGTAAAATTTTAAATGCAGATTTTTTTTTCGCAGTAGAACTTTTACCGAGTGCCGTACGAGCAAGAATTATTATTCACACAGCGCAGGAAGTAATGTTCCATAGAGTGAGAGGCTTCACAGCCGTTTCATTAGCTGCATATCTTTAGGTGTCTTCAGAGCAACAATGAGCACAGTGAAGCGAACAACTAGTTTTGCCCCCCAGGCTTTGTCGCAGTCATTCCTCCCATAAGAAGGATGTTACTGAGTCAAACTTGGGTGAAACGCTTCCATTCTCGGCAAATACAGAATACTGCCGCTCTCTGGAGGCTCAGACGCCACCCTGATTATAACTACTCCAATTGGATTTTGAGTAAAGCATCAATCTGGTTTAGCTCTGTGTAGATCTCATTCTGCCCAAACTTCCACGAGGGACCCAACAGGGTTATAGCTCGAATCTGGAGATCACTATCTACCGTTTTCCTGATTCTCCCTGAATGGGAGGATGTTGCAAATTAAAATGTAATAAAAAACATTATTCATAATTATGTCCAGAACCTCGGCATCCAACACCCACAGTGACAGTTTGCGATGCCTGGTGGGTTTTAAAAAGGGTCAAGAGTGAGGGAAGGAGGGCTAAAAAGGAATAAAGGCGTTGCTAAATGTTGCCTGTCCTCACTGCTAATTTGGCCTTTGTGGCAGAAGAAAACAATGGGGTGAAAATAATTTAACTGCCTGTCTTCAGCCAGAGGAGATGAGAAATAATGAGCAAATAGCAACAATAAAAGTGGAATAATACCAGGATTAGCAGTGGCCTCACAGGCTTCTGTCCAGCTTGGTTTATTATTTACAAGTTGTGTGCTCTGAGGCCTGCAGCTGGAGATAATAATATTGTCTTCGGCAGCAAAAGCAATAAGGGTAAGCAGAAAACTTGAGGCACACCCCACATCACTCTCCCTCTCCCTGGTGGAATATGTGGAGGAAGGAGAGGAGGATCATGGGTAGTCATTAGTGAGCTGGAGGTGATGCTTTATATTGTTTATTGCTAATTCATCTAGTTTCTGTGTGAGATGTATCCTGATGCGATCCTGCTGGGGGGGTGGGGGTGGGCAGGAATTTAAGTGGGACTTCCCTGAACAATTTGAAGGTAGAAGAACCTCGTTATTTTCTGCAAGACTGACTGAGAGCTGAAGCTATTTCTCTACCCGCAGTCAAGTTTATTCCAAAATGTCGTTCGGGAGTTTGGACGAACGGAAACTATTTGGGAATATCCGAACGAGACAAACCTCAAAAGGCGTTTCGCAGCTCAAAAAACTTTTCAGTCTCACAGGTCCGGACTGTTGAAGCGAGTAAGTTTGATGGTGTGTGTTTGCTTTTTCAACTGGTGTTTCACACTTTACATAATACTTTGGACCCATCAATCAACCCACTGCTTTGTTCTGTGAAGTAATGTGCTCAAACATATTCCCGAGACGGCCATATGAAAGTTAAAGCTAAGCTGTTCCAGTATTTTAGAGCACAACAATTCTTCAAAAGCAGGTCATACACAGATCTTACGATGAGTGTGTTGCATTGATTTCTTCTCCCATAAGATGAGTTTTCAGCTCCAGCTCCTGGCGCCTTCGCTCTCGACGAGCCCGTGACTGTGGTGATTAGCTCTTCTTCTTCTTCTTCCTCGACTGAACCATTGTTAAAGCCCCTTTGTGTTAGAGCCCCTGCGTTCATGAGGAGTTCATTGGCTGGCCAGCCCTCGGGGGTCACGCACACCTTGCCGGCTGCTGAGGGGATTGCTGCAGGGCAGAGGGATTGAGGAGAGATCACAGACAAAGTCGGGGGGTTGCTGGTGGGCTCTCTCAGCTCTGCAGCAAGCAAATTAACGATGAGGACCCCGTTCTCTGGTTCCTTCGGGGACACTGAAATACAAACTAAGCACTTTATGATTATCATTAGTAGTGGTTGTAGTAGTTGTAGTAGTGTCACCTTTGCAAAGCTCATATTTTTTTACAATAAACAATCATAGGTTGATTCAAGTCGAACAAGTTGTGTTAGTAGCAGAGACCATGCACAGTGTGGAACAAAGTGGGTAGACAACATCAAACGCTGCTCGTATTTGTAGTAAGTGTAATGAGACTCCCCCGCAAGATGTCAGTTTAATAAAACTATCAGTAAACAAATTTCTAATAAATCCATTGTTCCCAAGCAGCGTCTCATTAGCGATTTCACAGCTTGAACTGAAACAAAACCCAACTATGAAATAATGCACCGAAGCAATCATAACTCAATCTAAACATGCTTTTATTTTTTGCTTCTGGCTGTGTCGTTTACGGTTTTACAGGTGCATGCTGATTTTTCATTTTCTCACAGTCGCACAAAGTTCCAGAGTCGGATCTAATGGCTGCTGTCTTTTAATTAGTCTGTAGTTGCGTTTCAAACTTTACTGTTAAAGCAGCTAAACTACATCGACTATATAATGAAGGAGACAACTAATAATTATTTTAATCATCGCTTTATTTGCTGATTATTTGTTTAGTCTGTGAAAAAATAACAGAAAACTGTAAGCGTACATCAGTTTCCCAAATTTCCTGCTCTTCCAATGTTTTATCCAAAACCCACAGATTCAGCTTCTGATCACATGAAACAAGAAATGCAGCAAATCCTCACAATCCCACAAAACAAGATGAAACCAGAGACTGTGTACATGAAAAAAAAGCATTAAATCAAACGAGTTGCTTTAGATTTTTCTTTCTTTTCTACTAATCTACTCATTGATTAACCCTTTCAGCTCCAGTAACATCCTCTAAATACTGAGGGTAGCAGTAGCTTTGATCTTACAACAGATTGATTTCCAAAACACACGCTGTTTTCACGTCGTGTTTGAATTATACTGTGAACTCTGACTTGTTAGCACTGTTCATGTCAACATCCAAGTCATAGCCACTGGAAAACTCTGTATGTATCCAACTCAGCACTTACCAATAAAGTTATATTAAAGTGCCTGAAAACCTAACAAACATGGACATTTTTGGACGTGGACTTTTTATTCTAGTTAAATTGTTATCTCTTGTTCTTTACCTACTAATTATCTTGCTGCTGTAATGCTGTTAATTTCCCAGTTGTGGGACTAATAAAGGAACATCTTATCTTATTTCATATCATCCAAAGTCCCTTGTTTGAGGTATTTAAACCCAACCATAATGGATACATGTTGTCAGTGCACAGTTTAATTTTAACGTGATCAACTCTGCAACCATCCAACCAAGTTGATGCAAACTCTCTCTAGTTGTAAAGATGACTCTTTCCCATCGCCTCCATCCTTCCCAGTGCCTTGCTTGACAGCTTTGCCTCCAGCAGGGTATGAATATGTGCGAAAGCAAAGCACTCTGCCGTATAAACGCAGCCTATTATGCACGAACATCAAGGTCAGAGTCGGATGGCTGTTTGCCGCCGAGGTCGATTAAAGAACACTAATTTTTCTTTGTGACATCGGTGCTGCGACAAATCAACAACTTAGGCCGTAACAAAGACCAACACACAGGACGGCAATATTTCACATTTAGTGCGTGGTGACGATGATAAACAGCAGGGTACGCATATTACTCAGGTATACATTCAGCAAGGTCTTACATCACCTTGGGAACTGATATAACTTTATCTGTCCATAACTCTTCCCTTAACAACTATATGTAAAGAATGTTTTTTTTTTTATCAGGCATCTCACAATTCCCATATTTGATTCAGTGCGTCTCAAAAGAACGCACGGTTTCTTATCCCTCATCACAACCGACAGACAAAGCAAAAATGCATCTCGCTGAAGCAATCCACTCTTGACTGGCTATGGCTCCCACGAGAGCACATTCTCCCCACAACAATGAGCTACTTAGACTGCCAGAGGACACAATGCCTGCGCAAAGAATAGAGATAAAAAGAAGTTAGATGTGGGGAGGATAGATGAGGAAAGGGAGGAGGAGAGGGAGGTTATGAATTTAACATAGAACAGATGTGAGACATATTGAACGCCGCGATGAATGAAGAGATCATCCATAGCATCCAAATGCTGAATCAAAGCGATGGGAATTAAACTGCAATTAAAGAGATGATCTGCGCCATGCCGTCATATATGACGAGGATCCCTGGGCTGATTTGAAGTCCAGGCAGACTGAGGAGATGAGGACTCACTCTGGCTGTCAAGGAGAAGCAGACGAATAAAGCTGTGAAGAGTTGGCAGCAAAAAAATACTAACATTTAAAACAATATTATCCACACAAGGATGGTGCTGTACTTGAGGAGTCGATCAGTAAATACACTGAGCATGTTTTATTAGTAGCACTTTATCTTTTTATACATATATCATGTAGAGACAAGCTGAGGAAACGGATTGAAAGTGCTGATGTTTAGCTTTCATACAGTTTCCCATTTATCAAAGCTGCTAAGCACAACGTTCTTTAAAACACTGAATTATTTATATATGCAGTGATTTACAATGGTGTATTTTTTGTGCATATGAAAAGTGATGCAATATTATTTTCACCTTGAACTGATCTATAGTAATATTTTGATTCATTTAATGAGATTAGTCAATTCTTAAAGGCATCATTCTTGTAATCTGGCTTTCAGGCAGCTTTATTATTTGTACTAACAAAATGATAGGTCAAATGTGGGTTACAGTCAGTTTAAAGGTTCTAGGAAGGCTACAGTTTTGAGGTAATTCTATACTTTCCATGACCATTTGATGGCACTTTATGCCATGTAAATTTAAGAAAGAAATGTTGTTCCTCTAATGGCACAACAGCTATCTAACGGCAATACATAATATTACTTCTCACATGTTAAACATTTTTCTCCACAGCAATTAGACTGTTAAATCAGAATAGGTGAACATGGAACTGTCTTCATTTGGATTTTAATTATTTATGTTAATTCTCTTTTAGCAACAGTTTTAGCTTATTTATTGCTTTTGTCTGACTTACTGCTTTTATTTATCGATTGCACTGAAATATATTTATTGACTGGTGGCATGTGTGAACACGCTATTTCATATTTTTAAGTAGAATAAAAAAAATAAAAATGACAATAAAGGAAATATTAATTTTAAAAACATGTTGACTGTTAGTTGGAAATAGGAAACCGCAATCTCTCATGTAAAAGTCTGATGTGTTGTTGACCCATCCCTCCACCACTACTACTACTACTACTACTACTACTAATTTAGGCCTGGGATTCTCAGAGCCTGTGTTGAGGATAAGACAAGAAGAAAAACACACTCTTGACATAAAATAAGTCCAAAACCAACCACTTAATTATTTAAATACCCCTATAAACATTCACACACCCACCAACACTGAAACAAACATCCTGGCACACACACACACACACACACACACACACACATACACTTTTCTATATCTGAGTCAAATCAAAAGCATTTCAGTTTACAGCCCCCCTTCCTGCCATACACAGCCATAACATAAAGAAGGATAATGAGAAGGAAATAATTCAAAGGTGTGGGAGCTTCTTCTGATCCACATGGGAACCAGTGACCTAATAGCAAAAAAAAAAACAACGACTAACAACAGCACGGCAGCAAGCAGCACACAGCAGAGTAACCTGAGGCAAAGATAACTGTGTCAACTTTTCTACAAAGGCCAGGAATATCTCTGCTTACCATCAATAACATTAATGCAGATTGTTCAGCAGTGCTTCCATCTGTAAAATGTCCAAACAGCTTTTCACAGTTTGCAACTATCGGCAGGATTTCTACAACCACATCCACCTCAGGAGGAGCCGAGTGAGACCAAGTGTGTGTAAAGAGTCAGACCGGTCGACATCAGAACCAGCAAACAGAACCACAAAACCAACCGTTTCATTATTTACACACACACCCCCCCCACACACACACACACACCAAGGCCAAGACAGGAAGACAGATTTTCAAGATCTCACTTTTGAAAAATATACAAGGTTAAATCCCAAACAACACTGACGTATGACGTTGCTGACAGCTACAGTCTACATGCATATCAAGGAGGTCAGTTTAGCATTTGCATGGTCAAACAAAACTGATCAGTCTCGTCATATTTGAACAGATGATTTTCCTGTACTTTTTCCGTGCAGACTGTATTTTCCTCCTCAACACTGGCTCGACCTGCCTGCTGTGGCCTCGCCTCATGGAGCTCTGGTCCTTCATGCACACAGCGTTTTTTGGCTCCAGAAAACTGAGAGCAGGGTATCCCACTGCAAGCCTTTCCACAGGATTACAGAGGAGGAGCTTCCTGCCATTCCACCACTAGAATAGAGCGGCGGATGTAAGCCCACACCACCGTCTCCTCGGGATCAGTTTAAAGCTCACCTCACTGACCGCTGATCTCGCTGCTGTCCTTCACTGTCTCGGCCGTGGCCACTAAACCCGAGTCTCTTTCCCTGGAGCCGGCCACGGACACTGAGAAGGCTGTGACGGTCGTCCTGACTCTCACCACGGCTTTGTCCAAATGATGGACAGTGAGGCAGCGGAACATCTGGCTTTGCATGTCTCAGCTTCCCCCTTGAATCAGATGGGAGCTGCTGGATGATCCCAGATCCCCTGGTGGCCTGTTTGGACCATTCCTCCAGAGCACCATGGCTCATCTGGACAAAGCAGCAGAGGAAGCAGAAGCGGGGAGGAAACTGACCTTCCTGGAGCAAAGTCACACCTCAGCATCAGAAACACCCAGATGCTTGCTTGCAGCTGCTTTCCACCTATACATGTCCAGATGTGTCAGTCCTTCCAAGCAGTACAACACCAGCACAACCGGCTATTATTTGGATTCTTGGATCTAAATGTTTCATCCACGGCTGAAACTTCAGTCTAAATGAAAATCCCCACGAGTCTTTAGTCATTTCAAAACGGCCGTAATGAGATCAGTCGCATGGAAATATTGGAATGAATGGCTGTATTGGAAGCAAAGAGAAGATGCAAAGTCAAAAATTCCTTTAGTGAGACATCAAAACCTTATCATTAAATATGGTTCTCCGCTGAGCCGCACACGGAGACGCTCTTTGCTTGTCTGAGCCGCAGATCTATAGTGACCTTGTGAAGGACTAAGCAAGCAGAGAAAATTAATGAATTCATACAGTTACTCGTGTGAGAGGTTGAATCAGCATTTTGTCATATAATATTGATGTAAATGTTTAATCCCCTTCGCATATTATATTTTATCTTCTCCTTTCTTGATCATAAATCTACACAATGGATGGCAGCGGGGGGTTTTCCTCCTCAGGCTGGTTCCTGTGGACCCTCTCTTCTGACTGGAAATATTTCAGTGGCTCCATTAAAGAACTTCAATTACACAGTCATTTCAATGACCTTGACAGAGTGAGGTGAAAATCAATAGATGCCCCTGTTTTTTATTTTTTTTCCAATCCATACGGGTCACTCCTCTCCCCCTCTCCCCCAGGTCTAATTCTTTGTTTGACAAAGGATTACTGAGCTTTATCATCTTGCTGACACAAAAGATGCCCATAAAAGCAGAAGAACAGATTTATTTATCTCCTCCTTGATAATTTGGTCCGTATATCAACCTTCTGGCCACCGGAGCTCTGTGTAACCCGGACATATTGACGAATAGAGGGTGATTGTTGACGGCACATTAAAGGTGGGGTCAGCCATTCTAATCTAATACACTTTTTTTTTTTCCAAATTCAGTGAATATGTCCTCACGGTCTGCTTGCTGTCTGCTCTGTATAAGATGAAATCTGCTGTTTGTAGAGCCCTGGCTCTGTGCATGGGAGACAAACAGCCAGTCAGCAACAGGTGGCGATGGTGCTCACGTACAACGTCACGTGTTAGCATCGGCTTTTAAACAGTTGAACGGCGTGAAGTTGGATGCAGGGGTTGCTCTGTTTCTGCATGATGCTTTGCTAAAATAATGTGATCTGTGTGTCAGGTAACAGTAATTTACTTCCTCACAGTTTATTTTCTAGTTTGTAAAGATATGTTATTGCAATGTTAGATTGAACATTGTATCCTCTGTGCATGTTAGCTCCACATCCATGGCATTGGGGTGCCACAGTTTGTGAATGGACGGGTGTATTTGTTTGAGTGTTGAGTTAAAATATGAACAATCTCTCTCCAGAATGACTCACCCAATCTTCAAGGAGTTTCACTGCTATTGCCTTGCTCAAAACAATACATGTAGGCCTAGTGCTGCAGCACAAACATATTTGTCCGCAAACACTTCGTTCAAAATGTTCCTCTCTGTGTGGCTGTCAATAGAGGCGACGACTGGTCCAAGCTGAGTTAAAGTTAGGCCAACAGAACGCCATGGAAACAAGCACCCAATCATCATCAGAACAGCAACGACCGAAAAGCATCTGTCTGCCAAACCCAACCGCTCTCATTAAAGAAATGCTAAACACCAGCCTCATTCAGCAGGACAAGTTTCTTTCTGGTGACATGTGCCAATGTGAGTAGATTGGCATTTTCAGACTCATTATCGAAGTCATTACCGAGTCCCGAGGCAAACTAAACAACACTGCGGCAAAAACCAGCAGATGCCAGAACCGTGTCGGACGTTGCTGGTGGCTTCACCTCCGAGGAATCATTACACATTTTATGTGTGTGTCTCGGTTTAATCATCTCCACCTCTGAGACCGTCCTCGCCAGAAAAACGGCGCCGGTCATTTGCTCAAAAATTGCTTGTTTAAAATTGAGCTACGTGACCTGTCTTTCCTTACAGGTGACCTTTTGCAACCTCATGTAATTGTTTGAATAATAACTGTCATATCTGAGTGGTAAAGGAGAAAATTGTTGTAAACTGTAACTGACTCATCCCCTACCAACAACTGTGGCCACCTTTTCCTAACATTTAACAATTAGTTTTGGTGCAATTTTGAAATCTGAATTAATACTTTTTTATTGTGCAAATAAATCAACAAAATAATGATCATTCAACTAAGCAACTTTATGAAGCCTTTAAGCCTCTTTTAGCTCAATCTAACAACTGTTTCCATCATCTGACTAACTTGCATTATTGGATAATTTGACATGTTGAATATCATCTTTCATGCAATTGTCTGCAGACTTCACCTGCAGATTGGTTTGAATTTGTTCTCTAATTGCAGGAATTTCACAAAGATGTAAAATATTTTGGGATCTTTGTTTCCTTGTTATTAATGTTTGTATATGTATTTGTAAACCATTACAGTGGTTCACACACACAAGCTTCTGCTCCGAGTAGAAATTCCTTGGGACGCCGCTGTTGTCTTCCATTTCATTTGACTTCATTTGAATACGGAGGTGCCAAGCGCAGCTCCGCTGTTCATGAATAACTCATGTTTCACCCAGGGGTTTTTGTCTAATCTTAGACATTTAAGGGGAACACAGAGAGACAAATGGAAAACGTGGATTTAGTCTAATTTAAATGAGCAGCCTCATTCCTTCTCCTCAACAGTTTCAAGGCGAAATTAATTTGCAGTTTTTAAGCACAACTAGCTTTCTTCAACACAGGAATTAAATAAGAAGCAACCAGTTTATTGCTTGTCCTTAAGTCGCTGGACACTGTTACATAAAATATATGATGGTGCATTGTGGGTGTGCTTTTTAATTAACAAATTTACAACAATAAATTCACCCTGATTTCAAACCATATAGCAATTTAATATATTTTTTAAAATACCTTCAGGCTTTTCCAGTGATTTTAAAGTGGTATGAAAATCAACTGATAAAAGTTTGAAACTTTCTGGAGACAGGTAATTATTGTGTTGCACTACACTTATGAATCTTTGCTGGTGCATTTAAATATGTTCCTACATCCAGCATCTGAGAGTCAACTGGTGAATAAGCATTGCATTTCTGAATCGTACCTTTTCTCAGCTCATTAAGGAGTCCATGCACAATATCTGCTCTACCTCTACATTTTCCCTCAGCTTTACTGCTACTACACGTAGAAGAGGCAGCCGGCATGGGAGGTAAACATGCTACAGAGTGTAAAGAGAATACAGATTATCACCCAGCCAGAAAGTGATGAGGACAGAGATGAGGGTGTGATCAGCGAATCCTTTGGTCAGAATGAAAAGCTGCATAAACTCTGCACACTGTGGCACCTGGTTGTGTCATTTCAGGTGGGAGAAATCTCACAAATCTTAAGACAAGGGTCCAAATATTGACCCAGTTTGTTTTCAGCCTTCCTGGACCAAGGTCAACGTTACAGTATTACCTGCAATAACAACCTTGTGCAAGACTCAAGAATGGTGTACATGAAGACTTGCAGTTTGTCTCTTCCCTTACACTGAGACCATCCATATAGCAGGCACCTATCTGAATTTAGACCATGATTAGTGTGTGACAATGTGACAAAGTAGCTGCAGATCTGCTGCAAAAGGACTTGATTGTACGCAGAATTACAGTCCTGCTGAAAGACTCATTTGCTCCATTCTTCCTCACTTAACGTGTCATAGCCCTGCTGAAAGAAAAGTGCATCCACATCACGGTGCCTCAACAGCCATATTTCACAGCACACAGTGTCCTCGAGGAAGTATTATTAAGAACAACACAAGCTCGAATCTCTGGAAAACTGCGCTCCACTCTTGACGTGGCTCGTCTCAGGTGATGCTACCTTCGCAGCCACAGTCCCACAGGCCAGTTTTGTGCCGAGCTCTTGACGTGGCTGACTGATGCACCGTCTCTGCAGCTGAAGTCTGGAGCTCTTTTTTCTTTAGTGTTTTCTTTTACTCATCTCCCAAAGAATATGACAGCACGTACTGGAATATCCAAAAGCTTTGATTCCACTTTTTTACTTAAAAATGCATCTTCATCTGCTTCTTTACATCTCTCATACGTCCTCAGGATGTTATTAAGTCTTCATTTGAATTCCTTTTCTTCATCAAACAGTTATTTGGGTTGGATCAAATGCATTTACCAGTGTAATTTTACTCCTGGAAAATCATTTCACCGGCCCAATTAAATAAGTTTACCCAACGTAAGAGTTTAAATAAAAATTAAGCAAAGCCATTTAATCATGCGACAATACTTTTCATGATTTAATTAAGTTCATTTATACTTATATTTTGAGTGAATGTGGAATATTTGTCGTAAAAGAGCCACAAACAGGAGACGCCGGCACTTTGATCCTGTGGTGTGTTATAAGATTTAGAAAGAAAGAACAGGGTTTGTTGACGTAAGGCTCTGCACACAGGCGAGGGTCTCCTCTCTCTGTGCCTGTCTGCGCCTCTTCCTGCTTCATCTCTCAGGTTCGACGGCGATATCCACGCATCAGACGCTCCTCTGAGGCGCCTCGTGGCTGAGGCTGCAGGTCTTCCAAACGGGTGCAGCTGTCCTGGCAGGATGCCTGAAAGTTAAGCTCTGATCTGGCAACACAAGAGGCCTTTCTCTCCGCAGTCAGCTTCCTTAGGTTTCTGCTCACATGACATGACACAGTGCTGCTCAGTGTCCGTGGGGAAATTCAGTCTGAAAACATTCAGAAGTTGTTTGGTACAGAAACAGTGTAGTGTATGTCATACCAAACAGTGGGCCACAAATAAAGAGACACGGATGAAGAGGCATCTGTGCACTTGTATGGTTCTCTGTATTAGCAATAATTTACAAAACACAGACACAAAGTCAATTTTCTTAAGATGGATTTTATAATCTATTATTAATAAACAGAAAATATGCCTTCAATGCACAAAAGATTTCAGGCTGACGTTAGATGTGATGAGAGCTTTATATAGAAAACAGTCATCTACTGAATTCTTTTCACACAGATTTTGCACTTTTCTCATTATACTTGACACATAAGCAAGTAAGCGAACTAAACTGACAGTTCATGCAAAAATCTGTTCTAATTGTTTCTGTTTCAACACACTGGGGAATAAATGTACATTCAAACTTCTCTGCAGGCATTTTTCTGGATGTGTAAAGCGAGGGTTGAAGCTGATGTTACACAGGTATGTTTCAATCTGTGACGTACCTGCATCTGTTGTTCATCATGTGAATAAATCTAATAGCTGGACTAGTTTCTTGCATTTGTTTGGCAGCCGCCTCTTTTGATGGTTTTCTTTCTTTCTTTTCTTCTCGAAAACGAGTGCATTACTAATCCTAACAAGAGCAGGAGGATGGAAATCATAAAAGCCTCCCTTTCACAGACAGACATTCGGCTTCTTGAGGGAATACAGTTCTTACAAATCTGTCAAAGTTCTTCCTCCAATTCACACTGCGTGAACTCATTCATTACAGATCAGTCTCCTGTGCAGACATGGCTCCGCTTCTTAAGAAGGTGAGGATTCTTCTTTGTGGGAGATCATAATCGTTATCACCTGACATTAAAAAAAAAATCTATTTATGCACCGATTTTGTTTAAATATACAAAGTTATCAAGGTTAAAACTGTGACATTTAAAGTATGTGAACAAACTTGATGACGCAGAAAAGACATTTTTTTATGCATCCAGACGTTTATTGTTATAAAATCCTGCTTCAGGAAGCACTTGAAACGGCAGTAAAACAAGCTGTGAAGTCACAGCTGTCAGATGATTTCTAGTAAACAGATGGTTTACTGTGGAGGAAAAGTACTCAAGGTGTCATCAAACAGATATGACGTGTTTTTCTTCTTCATTTGGGTAAAAAAAAAAAGACAAACATTGCAGCCGTGCAAATTTGTGAGAAGTGACATTAAACACTGAAGCACCATGAGACAATAAAATACGTAGATGTATGATTTTTGTTCAGGTTTCAAACTTACTCTCTTGAGTCTGTTTTTAGATTTCGGGTTCTCGCCCATGGACAGATTTGTAAACCTGTGTAGCAGGATGAACATACCCATCATGATACTATCACCTGTTACCAATGAACCTGTTTCGAGGAAGGTGATCAGATCCGCCACTGAAGCCACAGAGAAAGCCACAAGGTGACTATGGATCAAGAGCAGAACTGTGGGCAAACGCTGCTGGGACAGAGGCTGGGGTCTGATCAACCCGTCGGATCGCCTGGGCGAGGGTGTCTGATGTTGACAGACCCGAAACACCCAATGACCCCAGGTTACATCACTGATGATGTGTCTCAGACCATCCACAAGATGTATCTTTGACCCAAAGTACAAATGTCAACTTACTGATGCTTCCAAGATCCCTCTTATCTGCATGAGGGCATTTTCACTTGAGCCCACAGAGAGCACATGACAACCAAGATCTATAGCAGCTACTGAAATAGAACAGATGAGGTGTGAATAGGTGCAATAAAACTCTTTACATGCTTCTATAGAAGTGTCAATTTCACTTTATATAAAACAGAAAGAAAGTTATGGGACTATATTTACAGTGTGGAAAAGTTCTAACTAAGCTGCCATTGGAACTGCATCCAAAGGAGGCTCAAGACCCACCTTTTTAGTTTAGCTTTTAGTTGACTTCTTAATTTATTTTCTTATAGCTATTTATTTCTTTTATTAATCCTCAATGTTTTCAATGATTTTTATTCATTATATTATCTTTAAATTTTCTAAAATTTTCTCTTTTCTCTTTTTATAATTTTTAAACTGCTACATATTGTAGTTTTTAGGTCCAGTGTTTCCTCATGGGGGCCCTCCGCAGCGGTAGTTATGCCTGCTCTCAATGGGGGGCGCTGTCCTCAGTGTGCACCCCGGCCCAGGTGGGGGTCTCTGGGGCGGTGCTCCCTGTGGGTGAGAGTTGTGGCGCCTCTTGTTGCGGACGGCCCCCTCACGTTGTCCTCACCTGGACCCTCAGTGTCGAGCCTTATCAACATTTTATCTCTGTGTGAGTGCGTGTATGTGTGTGTGTGTTTGCGTGTGCGTGCATTTGTGCGTGCGTGTATGCGTGCTTGGTTTGTTTTGCTTTTAACTTGTCTGATTTGTAAAGCACTTTGTGTTACACTCGTATGAAAAGTGCTATATAAATAAATAAAGTTTGAGTTTGAGTTCAAAGAAATACCTTGTTCAACCAGCAGCCAAGAGCTCAGACATGTAGCATGTGCATGTATGAAACATGTGAGCTTTTTGTGAGAAAGTAAAAAGCATGGTGAATTAATAACACATGAGACTAAATCAAAATGTCAAGTAAGATCAGACTAAAGACAAGTTGGGTTTAAGAAACAAGAAATAAATTACACAAATTATAAAAAATGGTCATATAAAACCTGCATAAAATAAATCAAAGAGGGGGGCAGAACAACAACAGGTATCCTGCAATAACAAAGGCTATTAATTTAGTCAAGTGAACGTGATGATCCTGCGTAAATAAAACCATTATATGAAAAAGTCTGAGAGACTTCTGTAATCCCAGAGGACCACAGGACTCCTATAGAACAATCATAAAAATGCCATGACAGCCAAAGCAGAAACCCAGAGCTAGAATTAAAACACAAAATACATCAGAACTTGGAGCTTGCACTCTTTAATCCACCCGGCCCATTCAAGCTGTGAGCCTGCAAACAAAGCACAGTGTCACTGTAAAACAAAGCCCCCTCGGCGTTTGATGGCATGTGATAATTTGGTGCAAACTCCAGAAACAGGAGCAGATCCTATTTTAAAGCTTATCAACACTTTACAATGATGATGTGTTGGTCTGTTTGACGAGGAGGTGTGTCCTTTAAGGAGGATTTATACTTTGCTATATACACGAATGAATCATGAAGAGAGACCAGAGAAGTAAAAGAAAAATGTCACTAATTTAACTGCAGTCAGAATAAAAAGAAAATCCAACTTAGTGTTTCTTGATGTAATATTTACATGTTCGCTCATGTATAGTCTTCAAAGCTGAAACATTTTTAGGGACAACATTAATGAGAAAACATTCTGCAAATTCGTGCCTTTGACTTGGCAGCGATTCCTTCTTCAACAGACGCCCTGACACACAAACACAGAAACACACATTTGCAGAGAGTCAATATCATCTCGAGGTAAATTTTTAGTGAGTTTGGATACAGGTGCACATTTTGTAGGACTCAACCTCAAAACATCCCGACAGACGTTCTGCACCTTTAAAAAAAGCACATGTTCTCGTAAACACTTAGGTCAAACCACTTCAGTAAAATAAGCGGTGAAACTGGTTTTAAATGCGTCCGATCTCATAATTCATCCCCTTTAATGAACGAACTGCTCGGCCCTGATAAAACCCCCCCAGATAAGATCAGTTGGTTTTTACAGCTCAGCGTTCGTAACTGGTGGACGTGGATGAAATTAACGGCTCCTCGTGAATCACCGCGCGCCGGCCGAGTTGAATATTACAATAGAGGCTGTGCCTGGATGCTCGGCGCTGCCACAGATTGGAAGCAAACACAATTGTGCTATTAAACATCAAGGCCTTTGCATTTAGCCGAGAGGACGGTCGACTAAATATTTAACACGGGACTGTAAATTAACTACAGCAAGCAATGTGGAGAGGGAGAGCTCTGAGTGCTTATGTGTGAGTGTTTTGGGCTTTGTAGAAAACTGATCTACAAGTGGTGGAGAAATGTTGAGTTTCAGAGCTTTAGACTAGAATCTTGTGTGTCAGATGTGATCTTCATTCTGCTTAATGGCCAACATTGCATTTGCATTATAGTGAGTTTTCTTGTGCATAACTATAGTGATATTGTGTTGAACTCTCAACACGGTTCCTGAAAGCATCCTGTGCAGAAGACTAAAGGTTGCTGCTCTGCGAACGCTACGCCTTCTGTGGAGACGCGCCGGCGGTTGACAGACTAAAATAGTTGAAGACAAAATGCATCAGATCACAGCAGCCTGAGTGTTTTGATTCGCTGTGACGCGCCAAGCTAGAAAGGAAAACACAGCTTCAGAGTGTGGAGAGAGAAACACCTGTAGCCCCATCCGGATAAAAAAAAATCTCCAGTCATGTTGCTCCTGAACGGGAACAAAACAATCCCTATGGCGTCATCAGGAGCTCACTTTGGAGATTAGATAAACAGAAATCATTCATTGCAAACTTAGATCGACAAAACGTTTTTAGCTGTTCTGGAGATTTGGATCATATCATATGATCTTCAACAACAGACTTCTTGTCTGTGTTGGATCAAGAGTTGAGCTTTTGATGTCTTGATTGTTGTCTGACAGGGAGGGTCTCACAGAAAGACGGCCACAAGACAAATCAGCAGCATCAGTCAATTCAGCCAAATAACAACGGATGTTTATGTGACAAACAACTCTAGTGGCTGTAAGAATTATGACTCTTGTCCAGCAGGAGCAAAAGGAGGAAATAATTATAGAGCCAGTCTACAGCAGCAGGAGGAATTAGTGGACAGGTCAACAACAAGACTTTAATATTTCAGTCCCTTCCTGTTTCCTATCATCAATGTTAGTGTCTTTAAGGAAGTCCAAGATCATTCAGTCAGATCAGGAAACTTCATTTTTTTAGCAGTGATTTGTAGATTTTTGAAGGTTGACACAAAAAAGCTGAAAGGGCCGTCAGATCAAATATCACTTATGTATTGTTCTCTGGGCAATTACAAACTGCACTGTGATTAATTTGAGGGACAAAGATGGTTTTGGTTGCAACATTGTTTGAGGTCAATACATACAAGGGGCCAAAAGACTGATTTTGATCTCGAGTCCTCCAATTATTCAAGAACACTGATTTGCTTGAGTAGCCCTTTAAATGTCATTTCACAGAAGTGGTTTATCCACACTGACAACAGTGTTCAAATGATATCCTAAAAATAAGGTCTATTTCCAGCAATGTTCCTGGTGGTAAAGGCGGTTAAACTTGATCTAAACCGATCGGTGTCACGAACCGACTCAGAGTTCAGACTGAAAGAAGAGAGGGATCACACAAGTGGCGGAGGTAAAAATAAAACCGAGCTCACAATGTGCAAAAGAAAACAACCAAGAAACATTCATTCAGCGTGGCGTCAGAGGAGCAAGGAGGAGACGGAGCGTGTGGGCCAACTTTTAAAGGCTCCCGGTCATCAAACACAGGTGATCCTCATCTGACTAATGAGCCTCAGCTCTGCCAGGTCGTAAACTTGTGAGGGGGAATGAAAAGAACCCACAGGAACCACAACGAAGAGAAACTAAAAATGTCAGTTTGTTCAATGGAAGGACTTAAACAAAATAATTTACCTGTCAGTTTTAAATTGTTGAAAACAAGAGTGGTGTGTTATAAATGTGTCTGTGGATGGATTCACTTCAGCTGCCATCACTTTCCTGCCTGGATCAATAATATTGCATTTCTTGGCTCAAAATGTTTTAGAACCAGTGTGGTCAAACTTTCCTTTGTGACTTCAAATAATGAATCACAAGGTGTAAAAAAAAACAAAAAGAACAGGTGAAGCTGAGCTCAATCCTGCTGCAAACAGTTTGAACATTTTTATAAATTACTTTCCCCAGAGGAACTAATCATTTGTGCCACAGATTGTTGTCGAAAACGAACATAATAATTACTCAGCCTTTCACCATGTGACATCCAAACCAAGAAATCAGCGACAACTTGGGTACAGAATGAACTTGTGTTTAGCTTTTCACACATTCTGCTCTTTGTAATTTAAGTGTTTTTCATTCATTTCTGAGAGCACGTCTGTGCAGCGTGTTTCACATGACTGCGCCCGCACATCATTTTGAGAGTAAACGTTTAATCAAAAGCTAATATTTCTGATTTTAATTACCATTGCAATTTCACCTGCACTTTCCTGTTCTCTGAAATCAGCTTTACCTTTTCCACGAAAGCATCTATATTTACCAAACCACTGGTCGGCCAATTAACCTTTAATTAACTCAACGAGTATTTTCGTGACTGTGAATGAATCTTGTCATAAATTAGCAGCATATCTTTTTATGTACGGGTTAAAAAATCAGCAGCTGAAAAAAACTCCTCAGCAAAATAGGTTGTTTGTTTTCCATTGACTCATATGCACCAAGTTGTGTGCGTAGTCAGCTAAAACTACTTGGTTAAGGTTGGATAAAGATTAGGGATGAGCGAGTACACCACTATCTGTATCTGTATCCGTATCTGTTTAACCATCTACATTATCTGTATCTGTAGCCGTATTCGGAGTGGGCGGGGCTTAAACCGGAAGTGAGTGCAGAAATGGGTGAGGCTTAAAACTGTACATTATTTTAAGTCTGAAATTGATATGGATTGATCAGAAGTTGCTAATAAACTGTATTCAAAGCCTATATACAGTATTTCTCAATAATATTTATAATATTATTTTCATGAACTGCAGAGAGAAAGTGTCAGATACTGCATGCAGCCACATACAAAAATATTACTATAGGCTACTTTATGTGTTCAGCTATATGTGTGTATGTGTGTAAATGGTCTGTGAGACTGCGTATGTTGGGAGAGACGTGCAGAGACGTCTCTATGTAGGGAGGGGCAGGCGCTGTGTGTGACTGGCCAATCACAGAGCGCGAAGACAGTCAGTTACACAATGAGAATTTTCCTTCAGCACGAGCACGGATATTGACGGATTTTACTCGTATCATAATCGCATTCGTCAAAAATGCTTTATCCGTACCGGATACTCGTCTGAAACGAGTATCCGGCTCATCCCTAATAAAGATCATAGGTGATCATTGTCTAGTCATTTTTGACATAGACTCAAATGTTTGACCTCATCAACTTCGATGATTTTTGTAAGTTGAGACAGGAGCAACAAAAGACTGAAAGTTGTGGACTGATCCAAAAACACCTGTTTGGATCATTCCACAGGTAAACAGGTTCATTGGTAACAGGTGATAGTATCATGATTGGGTATGAAAGGTTCATCCTGGAAAGACTCAGAGAGAGGTTCAACACGTTGTGAACACATGGTTGTATGAACACTGTTTATCTGGGCTGTGCTTCTAATGCAAAGGATGACAAAAGGACTTTCGAGCTCCCTTTCCTCAAGATCTAGCAAATCTCCTTGTCACGTTCTCAAATAAAGGCCTCAATATGTGTTAAACTTACTAGGTGATCTGACGACATCGAGGGGCAAGATGCGATAAATCTCTGGACAGTCGCTCTTCAAAGGCTTGAGCTTGAGAGAGTGATCGAACAGGTTGTAAGCAAACCGACAATCATGACCAGCTAAACCTTATTTGGAGGTGAAACCAAAAGTGAACGCAGCTGTAATGATGCTAATATTTCCTCATTACTCAGTAAAACGGTGAACTGAATGACAAGTACAGTTTGTCAACATTGAACCAAGAGGTGACTCATGATCAGTGTTTAAGTCTTAAGACGGCTCCATCTATTTTCAGTAACATCGCTTTGTTACTGTGTTTCCAGGTCTCTGCTTGAAGCCTAGCGAGTGCAATTTTCACAAGTAGAAATAAATAGTAATTTTCCTTTACGTCTGGAGGAGGATGAGAATTTGGTAAATATAAACTAACTGTGATGTAACACATTCAAACATGGACCATACACTGCCTGTCCCTGCCAGACGGAAACATCTGGACGTAAGGCATAAGAACAGCTGTTCTGTGGTCACCAGTGCAGGAAGGTGATAACTTAATCGTCACTGTCAACTGATGAGACTGCACGTGTTTGTGAGTTTCCCGTTCCCAGCGTACGAGCTGTCATCTCAGCCGGGCGTCAGCTGCTGGAGACAAAAGTGCTATTTATAATGTGTCAAAGAAACGCTGGAACGCTGGGGCGAATAAACAGGAAATACAGTGGAGTGAGACACTGTGTTTAGAATGCGTGTGTGAAAGTGCTCTTGACAGGACACTGTGGGCTTTATCTGAATTTCAGCACGGTCGCATGAAATGTTGCGTTTTAAAATGCAAATAAATGCCTTTGGATGCGGACAAAAAAACGAGAGAGAGAAACGAGTTCTTCCACCACAAACGTGCCGGAGACAAACAGGAGCAGGCAGCTGGCTGGAAAGTGGGAGTGTGCCGGCACAAAGGCCAAGTGGAGAGATACATTTACTTTTAACTACAGCGGCTCGGGTTAAATGTCAGCGTGGCGTGGCCGCTCGCTGGTTAGTTCTGTCACCTCGCAGCCGGCAGGTTTCATGTTCTCGTGCGTCTGCGTGGGTTTTCCTCCCACAGTCCACAGACGTGAGGCATAAGTGAAATGGAGACGCACAGATTGCCTGTGGTTGCGAGCGTGTTCGTCTGTCTGTGTGTGTTACCCCTGTGATGGACCGGTGACACGTCCACGGCCTCCCCCTGATGCTTCCCTGTTTCTCATGATGAAATAGGTGGTTTAGAAAATGGATAGATAGATGGAGCTGGGTTTTGTGGCTCCAGAGGGAGCCACGCGAAATCGGACAAATTGCATGTGATGTCACTGGCAAACTGATCGAGTTGCATTGTGGGCAGTGTTGGGAAAGTTCACTTTCTATATGAACTAGTTCAAAGTTCAGTTCAAACCTTTTAAAATGAACTAGTTCAGTTCATCGTTCATAATTCAAAATTGTGAACTAAAGTTCATGCTTCCCCAAAATGAACTATTTCGTTCTTTTTTAGTTCTTTTTTTTTTTTTTTTTTTTTACGTTGCCACGAGCTACGAGCTAATTCCCGACTGTATGGGAATTAGTTTCTCAGTAAACGCATCCTCCTTCCTTGCACAGATGTGAATTGTGACGAGACTGACGACCGCTCATGACGAAGTTGGTAGAGCGACAGGCAGGACTTGCGGTTGCCAGATCGGGTGGTTATCCGCGACATTTTAATGGTCGTTTACCATGTGTTTTTACTGTTTTAGCTTGGTTTTTCGCCGAGGGCTCTTGAAATCTGGCACGAACGTAATCTGAACGAAATCAAAGTGCCGTTCAAGAAACAGCAGAATGAATGCGTTCACAATTTACCGTTCATCAAGCAAAAATGAACGGGACGTTCACGTTCACCCAAAATATGAGTTAGTTCATGAACGAACGTTCTTTGAACGCGTTCGGGTACAACACTGATTGTGGGTAGTAAAGGCAAAAGGTTGATCCTTGATATTTGTGCGGAGCTTCACTTCCACTACATTTAAGAGAAGTGTTTTCACCACCAAACACTTACAGGAAGTAGTTACTTTTCAAATCAAGTTTTTTTGCATTAAAAAACATAATAAGATGATAAAATACAAGTAATTTTTAAAGACGACACCAGCACTTCTAACCTTTTTGTCTTGTGTCTCCTTCCAGATGTCTGAGATTTGTCAGCAGTCTCACCTTTAAACTTCTCATTTGTTTTCTCCGAAGTAAATGTTTAACATCTATAGAGATAAAATTATCCAAAAGTTCACAAAAAAGCAAACATTATCCAACAAATGAATTCAGATGTGTGTAGCAGAACTTTGTATTTCTTTCCTCGTCTTCCTTGTCTGATTCATCGTCTCATGACTGCTCACTTTTATCTTGTGACCGTTTGGACCCAATCTCTAGTTTGGGAACCACTGGATTGAAATACTGAACTGCATATAAAGTATCTTCACCTTGGCAGCTATAACAGTAAAATAAGACTTAAACATTAAAGCATCAGTATTGATGACTTGATCATGTCATAATATTAGTCCCAAGGTAAAAGTACTTGCAGAACATTTAATTGCAATGGAGTATTTTTAGATTGTTGTGCTGGTCCTTTTACTTAAAAACATAAAATATCTGAATATTTCTTCCAACACAGTTGAATGTTGATTTAATTCAATTGTGTTTTCTTACCAAAACTGAACCAAAGCAGCTGCAACTGAAATCAGTATTGATAATAAAAAGGTATAATGTGCTGTAGATCAGTGTGTGTATCAGCATAAAGCTCTGTCTATTTGTATTAACTGTGGATGACAGTTTCTGATTATAATAATTGGTAATTGAAGGGATTTTGATTCACATTTTGGGCACAAGTCAAGCATTTGAACTAACCTCAAAAAGCACTTAACAGCACAGTTCCTCTGCAGATCATGTGCTGCAATACTGACCACGCAACGACAATTCAAAGAGGCACAGACTAAAGACAACGAAGGACATCGTCACCTTTTAAAGCTTTAAGAACAAAAGTTTTGCCTTTTCCCAATGTGGCACCTGAACGATGAGCGTTTGAAGGAAAAAACTGTCAGGCAGGAGTGAACTATTAGTGGAGGAGTTATTTAACATGAGGCACCAAAAGAGCCAGAACTGACTCGACTTTCACAAAAGAAATTTCCGTGCCCACATACCCCAAGAGTTTCCCGCTGCAAGAAGAAAATTGATCACTGCAGCAAGCGACGTCTCCTGGAAGGCTCACCGTTCACAAAATGATTCTGTTGATAGGAAGCCAGGAGAAAAATGATGAAGCACAAACGAGCTGCTGATTATGCAGCAGACACTAAGTGAAAGGAACAATCGACGGTTTAACTGCTGCGTACAGTGTTTGTGCTGTAAAATGTTCAGATGTAGAATTATCTACTGCTCATCTTATTTAATTATCAAGGTGAACACAGTTGAGTTTGTATATTTGAAAAATGTGAACTTAAAATAATGAGCTGCACTATGAGGATGATGATGTCAGTCTCAACATAATACTGGTTGTTCTCACCTGTTTGTAATGTCCAGGTTTGAATCCAGTAAAACAGCTCGTCTAGTTTGTCCTGTAATTAACAACAACACAGTCAGATGCTGCTTTATGGTTTTTTTATCTAAGCCATGAAAGAAAAAACATTTTGAACCCAAACTGCCCAAAAACTTCATCAAGTACAAAAGCTGAGGATCAAATTCAGGTGTGTGTGGTCTGAGTGATTGCCTTTGTGAAACCACCTGAGGAAGGATCTTGACCAAGCGGCAACCTCGGCCGCTGAATGAAGCCAATGCGGAAGTGCAAAAAAGCTGCAGTTCCTCGAATAACCGCTAAAGCAGGCTGCAGAAGGGAGTCAATTACATTTGAGTCAAGTCTCATAAGCTGTTTTTCTACGAATTTTTTTATAAGGCGTTCGTTTAAAATATACAGCATACATCATTATGCACAATTCATAGCTGTCAATCTAAGTGGCGCCACTTTGATTGACAACTAGCCACTGACGGTCTAAACGGCGTCACCCCGGCTAATTCTAGTCACTGAGTTTGGGAAAGAGATCGTCATGGGGTTAGCCGGCTAGCAACTATATTTAGCATTTAACCTAGCTGGTTAGCCGTAGCTAGTTTGATTATTTCCAATAAAGCGGCTTTTTTCAGCCAATAGCGTTCATTCGACCCGCCTCAGCTCCGCCCTCGCTCCACCTCTTTGTCCATATTTGGAGTAACCGGAGGTAGGCTACCAAGATGGCTACGCACTACGAATTGCTTCATTTCTGCTCTTCAGAAACCTATGGGTGACGTCACGGACACTACGTCCATATGTTATACAGTCTATGATCTTGACTCACCTTTTGACTGTTTCTCCTGTGCAAATTCTCTTAAGACATTATCAATTTCCCTTCAACATGGAAGCTATTAGGATCACTTTGATGTCAAAGGTGCATTGTTATTCAAATTCTGATCATATATGAAATGTGGATTTGAATTTTTTTTTTTTGACAACCGGGTTCAAAACTTAAATACGCTTATGTCTATGAATGGATCTATGTGTCTGCCAGGATGATCCAATTCACTCCTTTATCTCAGGCGAATCAATCAAAGAGAAGCACACGTGAAAGAAAACGTTTGCAACTGCGTCATCCACATGGAGTAATGTGACCTTGAGGTCGTGATAAAACGGGCTCGACACACCTCGTGTAGCACCAGAAAAACAATTGTGAGGACGCAGCACTCGTCGTCTCCACTTTTGCTTTCTCCTCCTCTGACAAAACCCGCCGCTGAAAAGAGGCGACGCTTTCCGAGACCTTGAGAAGCGAGCGGCGGCCCTGGCGGTATGACGAGCCGTGAAGCAGGCCGCGTTGCTTGGTTTCAGCTCACAATGCGGGAACAACCGGCCCTGACGCATTAACAAATGAAGACGGATTGCGTATGATGACACAAGTCGAGTTTAATTCACTCTTTTGCCAAAAGGGGAAAGAGCGGAGGGAGAGAGATGTATCGTGAGCGTCGGAAGTTAACTCAATATATAACAAAGCCCAGAGGTGTGGCTTTGATCTTCTCTCGCCGAGAGTTGTGACATCCCCCGTTCCGGCGTATGTGAAGTCAGGTGGCCCTTCGCACAATAGCACGGGAAAATAACTCCATCTCACAGACTAAATAAAGGAGCTCTTGAAGTCCCTCTAGAATCTGGAAAAGGAACAGGATGAAACAACTGGATAAAATTGTATTATTCTTCCCCGATGCTGTGTTCATTTTACACGGGGAAAGAGCGGCGCGGCGCCGACTGAGACCTGCGCGCATTGTGCATCTCTTATCTCGGCGCAGCACAGGTGGGGTCATCTCGTTTTCGCTGCAATCAATTCAAAATGTCAGCAGAAATTCTGGTTTATTTCCCACAGTTGGAACATTCAGTCTCATTTATTTGCCAGCGGGTTGGATATATGTCGAGCCGGGATTCCTGTCGCCCTGCAAACGACACAACTGCTCCTTCCTGCAGAGCGCACTTTTATCAACAGGCCTGATTCCCGCTCCGCACCGCCCCCCCTTCACAAGACCTACAGCTCTCAGCGGTCTATAGAAACCGCTGTTATTTTAAACGTGAGCGCCTCGTGTCCTTCAGGTCACGTGAGCCGCCGCCCTTGTTTTCCCCTCGTGATAAATCGTCTTCATTGAATTTTAAAAGCAAGATCTATTTTGTATGAAGACACAGTCTGTCACTCATCAACGACCTCTGTGAATTAATGTGTGTTTTTCTCGCACACACACACACACACGCCTCCTTTTTACACCGAGCACACATCACAACAAATATTTTTTTGTTTGCCTGTTTTATTCTGTTGTTTGCTCAAGACTCCTCTGAGCCACTTCCTTTGGCAGTCTCAATATGCTCTGTGTGTGTGTGTGTGTGTGTCAGGGAGGGAGAATGCGAGAGAACAACACTGGTTCTCCAGCTGATGCTTCCTGTATGTGTGTGTGCACATTAAATAGCCTCAGGTTATCCTCCATGCTCCACAGTTACTACAGACTCAACAACCGCTGGATCAAGAAAACTCAGACAATCTGTGTACCGCGATGGTGAGCCGCTTTCTCAGAAGATAATAACAAGAGAAAAAAAAGTTCAGAATGGAAAAGTTTGAAAAAAAATAAAATAAAGCCGCCGGCTTCATTTTAAAAATCAAGAGCGTTTTCACTCCTGTCAAACTCAGACGAGTGCTTTCTTTCGACTCCGAGTGCAACGATTGAAGATGTTTTCAAATCAGCGTCTTTGTCAGACTCATTCGCTCTGATTCAGTTCCAGATGCTGCAGAAAACAATCGCTTTGATTGTCTATCACCAGTGTTTCCCATACATTGATTGATTCGTGGCTGCCCACCATGTCCACACTGACCGCCACATATCGACTTTCTCTTTTTTTTTTTTGTCATTTAAAGTAGGTCAAATCTTATTTCATTTTAGAGCTGCCTGCAGAGCAATGACTCTCAGCCCCTCTTCGCCTCGCTCTCTCTCTCTCTCTCTCTCTCACAAACCTATCGACATCAGACCAAGCGGCAACCTCCGGCGCTGAAAAATGAATCCAATGCGGAAGTGCAAAAAAGCTGCAGTTCCTTGAATAACCGCTAGAGCAGGCCGCAGAAGGGAGTCAATTACATTTGACCCCAATGTTAAAATGTCCGATTTTACGACAGAAAAAAACATATTTACAGCCTGGTTCAAAACATGGCTCTAGTCTCATAAGCTGTTTTTCTACTCCATGACAACTCTGGGAGGGGGGGCGAATTTTTTTTATAAGGCGTTCGTTTAAAATATACAAAATACATCATTACGCACAATTCATAGCTGTCAATCTAAGTGGCGCCACTTTGATTGACAACTAGCCACTGCCGGTCTAAAGGGCGTCACCCCGGCTAATTCTAGTCACTGAGTTTGGGAAAGAGATCGTCGTGGGGTTAGCCGGCTAGCAACGATATTTAGCATTTAATCTAGCTGGTTAGCCATAGCTAGTTTGATTATTTCGAATAAAGCGGCTTTTTTTAGCCAATAGCGTTCATTCAGCCGGCCCATAGGACCCGCCTTAGCTCCGCCCTCGCTCCACCTCTTTGTCCATATTTGGAATAACCGGAGGTAGGCTACCAAGATGGCTGCGCACTACGATTTGCTTCATTTTTGCTCTTCAGAAACCTATGGGTGACGTCACGGACACTACGTCCATATTTTATACAGTCTGTGCATCAGACCCGTCTCTGCGCAGCCCCTCCTCTCCGTCCAAACTCTGAAAACATGATCATGTGCAGGAGAAAGAATTTCAAGCTTTTTTCCTGCAAAGAAGACAACCCACTGAATTCATGACTGGAATCAATCAAGACTTCACTAAAACTGATGCATTCAAGTTAATGCTGATAATCTATATATGTTCACAACACTGTCAATCCTATTTGAGGCCCAACTCTTCAAATATGTTACTAGCAAGCATGTAAGGAGCCTAAGTAAGAATAGCTGCAGTCAAGTGGATTTTGATGCACATCTATTCGTACTGTTACAGAACTGTTTGCAGGTATTTGACACAAAGTGAAGCAATAGAGCTGCATATACTGTTCAGTTATTTGATTGTAACAAAGTTCTTGGCAATTAAAGCAGCGCAGGAGAGCATCTTATAAACAGTATTATTTAATAATGAATAATGTGTGTGTCTGCCTCCTTCCGCACACACGCTCAGCCCTGTCAGCTGCAACCACAAATAGAATCACTGTATGTGAAACGCAGACAAGTGTGTTTTTGAAAATTACAGCAGCACAAACACAAGACTCCAAACTTTTTTTTGAATCAAACCACTCATTCGTTCATGTTCTACATCAAGGGAACATCGTGTTCCACTTTGTGTACCACGTTAGTCCATCAGAGCAGAACTGCACAGGCCTGTCTGAGGCCTGAAGTGGAGCTCAGGTTGACGGGGGAACTTGCGTGAACACAGAAGACTGTGGCCTGTTTGAGGTGAGGACATCCAGGAAGGAGCAGGGCTGAAGGCTTCGCACCATCTGGACTGTCTGTTTGATGAAAGCCATTTGCAACCACGATTCAAAAGCAAATAATAGTTGCTTCAGACTGAAGCATCATGCTGAATATTTGCAGTCTGGAGATTTGCATCAACGTGTTTTGAGAGCGCCAGGTGTTTGTGCGAGAATACGCACAGTCCGGATAATCCAAAAATGATGAGACAAATATATTCTTGTTTTATTTTGTAATGAGTAACGACGGTGTCCAGTATAAATGTAGCGGAGTAAAAGTATCATTTTTTTCTTCTTAATGTAGCGAAGTGAAAGTGAAAGTTGCAATAAATATAAAAACTCGTATATAAAAAAAGTAAAGTATAAATACTCCCAAAAACTACTTAAGTACTGTAACGAAGTATTTTTACTTCATTCCTTTACATCACTGGCTTCAGTTTCACGATGATTATGACACGATGTTGCTATCATGTCAGTATCAGTCATTTGTTTGATTAGTGAATAATGTCCAAATGAAATGGAGAGGAAATAGTCTCATCTCCCAACTTGTAGATTCCATGGTGCAAATTTGGTGAAACTGGCCCCTGAACCAGAGGAGACCAGGGGGGGCTGGGGAGGTGGGGATGATGCTAGTTCTGTGACTAATTTGGGACCCAGGTTAAACAGGGACATCGTGGACAGAGCATCAGTCTCATGTGGGGCATCTCATTGCTCTCATATTGATTTTGATGCATCAAACAAATCAAAACCCAGAACATGCTTGTGGCCCCATGCTCAAGAATGGAGCATTGGTGAAACATGTCGATGCCGCAGTTTGTGATCTGTATACAAGCAGCGATTGGCCCAGCTGCTTCTGTTGCCGCTCATCTCAAACGTGGACGAGTACACCTCCCTCTTCACTGAAAGCCCTGTGTCGGCCACCAGATCTCTGCAGCTGCTCCACATTGCTCCTGCCTGTCTGCTGCTCAACCTCCCCAAGTTCTCCCACACCACTGTCCTCTCTGTTCCCCACACTGGCTTATTGTTGCAGTTTGCATTCAGCTGAAGACTCTCGCCGCTGAGGGCACTGAAGGGAACTGCTTCTTCCTACAGTACCTCCAAGCCACGCTCGACCCCCCCCTCCCTTACTCCAGCTCAACCATTGTGCTCCTCTGCCTCTTGTCTGTTCTGGCCCCCGAGTGGTTGAATGAACTTTACAATGGAATCAGAACAGCAGAGCCGCTGCCTATTCACCGCTGCAGGCTGAAAACCAACCTTTTCAGAAACAACACCTACACGCCGAGCTCGCACTTACTAACATCTTATTTCCTTAAAAAAAGAGACAAAATCTGGCTCTTGCTCTTGTCATCGTAAGCTGCTTTGAAAAAAAAAATCTGATCGAATGCAATTTAGTGGATTTTTTATGATCAATTATGAATCAATCGATCAAAAAAAAAATCGTCTTATGTACAATATGTTAAACACAGAGGACATAAGTGACTCAATAAACAGAGGTAGCTCTTGAATGATGATGATCCACTAATGATATCACAGTACAAGAATCCACGTTAGCAGCCAAGTTTACAAAGCAGTGAGCGGTGATTAAAAACCTCCCAAGGTGTCTGTTGAAAGTACAGGATGAGAGAAGAGCTTAAGGGAGAAGCAACCGGATTCCAGCGAATGGTGGAGGCCATGCGGCGTGTGGGCAGGGGACAGAGTGCAAAGAGAAGGTGTTGATGACTTATGCTCAGTGGGCACAGTTTGTTCGAGGATACCAGAAAGTTGTTTGCGATGACTCCCGAGATCTCAGTTTTGCTTAAACTGCGAGCTTTGTTGCAGACCGCTGGTGGATTCTTCAAGGTCGGAGAGCGGCTAACGATCTAGATGGCGTCTTCTCGGCGAGGACGAGGCGGCTGAACAAAAGCGAAACGCGCGACGACACTCCGACGAGGGAAGGAGCGCGGCGGGGAGTCTGGAAGTTGAATGGACAGTGTCTGCGACAGAGAACAAGAAAAAGGGCTTAAGGAGGCGAATAGATGTGTTGTAGAGAAGAAAAGAAAGTGGCAGGGAAACGGGAGGATGCTCTGTAGTTCATGTTAGGATTGTGTTTCCAACATTTACAACTGAGAGCGAGTCACACTGAGATTAGTTCCAACGGAATATGAAGCTAATTTTCACTGTGTTAGCATGATCATTATTGTCATTATTATGATGCCAGGAGTTCTTTTGCAACCTGTTTATTTAACATCCACTGATGCTGAATCTATCGGTTTTAACTCTTTTATTATTGTTGTTGTTATTTATGACGTGACCAAGAACCTTTTGCTCCAGTTGCAGGTTTTGAACTGAAGGATGTGTCTCTCCCACAATTTGCCCTGTTTGCATCTAATCCTGCCTATATTCAATTTTCATGCTCTCGAATATGATTCCTGTTCAGTCCAAACACACCTCCCCAACTCATTTCTACCATGCAGTTGTTTTTTTTTTTCATATTCTCATTCTGAGCTTTTCTCTTTTTTTTTTTCCACGAGGTTTGCTCAAACGGGTGTTTCAAGATTCAGCCGACCCTCTTAAGAGCGAGGTCTCCGCCAGTAAACACTGCGAAGCTTGAATTCAAATCAGCGGCGCTATACTGTGGCACAAAATGAAGAGGGAGCGGTTTGATATGGCGACGTGACGGTCATGCAGATGGTGCGGCGAGGCGAGGCGAGAGAATATCAGCACATGCAGCATGAGACAGCGAAGAGTACTGACCTGTGAGCGCCGATCGTTCCCGGCGTGATGACGTTAATATCTTTCATTAGCTCTATTTGATGCTGTACTTTGTCCTCAGTGTGAAGTTGGTGATCAAGTTCAGAGTAATTAGAGTAACAAGAGCCAGTTAGTGGCCTGTAAATTGATATGCCACCTTTTTTGTGTTGGTGTGCGATTTTCTTTTTTCTTTTCCTTGTACGTTTTTTTCCCCCTTAATTTCAATTTACTCGCTCTGATGTTCCCAAGACTTCAGAATATCGGAAACACAGACTTTTTAAGGCCACTTTTTAATTACCTTGGTTCCACAGAGGATGTCTGGCTGAGTCCGTGTTTTAATTAAATCATTGTGCGAGTGTTCAAAAGCATGATCTTGCCTCTCAGCTGGAGTAACTGCACCTTAAGAACTAAAGCAAGGCCAATTATCTACACTGTAACTTCCTCTGAAAACCTCGGGAGATAAACGCTCGCGTGACATTTAAGCATCTATGAGGATGAACGTGAGAGACGGAGGGCCTCAGTTCTTGAGGGCCGAAGCTCGATAGAGTTCAGATCACACTCGGATTCAAGACGTCTGCCCACACCTCTAACTCTGATCTCATCTGCTCTGCTCCAGCTGTCACTTTACACGCATTGTTTAATAAATCAATCAAAATCAAAAACAAAACAAAAAAATCAAAAATACTGCTGCTAATAAAATGCTTTACGTAAGATTTATACATGGGGACAATGTTGTCACTTCAATAGAATAAGCAGATGAATAATTACTGTATTTCAGCGACAGGAAATATTGCTTTCACCAGTGGAGGAGGGGGGGTGGGGGGGATGTAAAACTTTCTGTCTCTTTGCTCCGATTTATGGCTCCATTCGTCATTAAACAATTACATAGGCAAAGAATTCAATTTCCCTCCTCTCATTTCTTCTTTCATGACCGTGTTTTCCAGAAAGGGCAAAAACATAATTACAGAGCGCAGCAACACGCTAACAAAGAAATATCGACTGTTGGCTTACAGGAGGACGTTTGGTGTGAATTGTGAAGGGGGTTTTGTTGCTAATAGTGTTTTCCCCTCCATTATGCGGAAGACGTTTTTCACGGCGGCCTTGCAGCGTGTGAGAGGTTTGTTTTTTTTAAAAAAAGAAGGGAATGACTCTTTTTCAATCCCATCAATCCACCTTTGTTTTGTGAGCGAAGACAATAGAAGTCGAACCTTCAGATCAACCACGATGTGCAGGAGGCAGCGTTTGTGTGATGCCTTTTAACATGTGCCAAAGAAACGGAGCATTGTGTTGCGTCTCACTTCATGTTGGTAAACGTCTGAGTGTTTGAAAGACGCATAGCAGCACACGCACGCCTTCCGCTTTTTGCAGCCAGCCACAGTTTTTTTGGACGTCGGGTTGGAACCGGAGTCGGCCCGCATGGGAGCTCATTTGGCAGACCAGTCTGTCACCGGGGAGCGAATGAAAGCTAAACCTAATGAAAGCACACGCAGCCAAAACCTGCCGGCTAACATCTGCCCCAGACTTCAGCTACGAGCGGCTCCACCCTCTCGTCAAAACAAAACCGCACAGCTCCCGCTTGCCAGACTTTTCTTTCCCCCCTCGCTCGAGATGCAGCTCTATACGATCTTTTATGTGCAGCGAGGGGGTCCGCGGCCCGTGGGGCTTGGAAATCCATCAAAAAGGAGGTGTGTAATTTCAAAACTACGGGGACCTCAGTGAGCAAATGTAGACTCTCTTTTATTCCTTGGAGTTGTTTTTTTTTGCAGATATGTGTGTTTACACAGACTATAGAGATAAACATAAGCTCTCCTCATCCTTCGCTGACAATTCTCTCTCTTTTTTTATGAGACAGCTTATTCATTAATTCATTCACAGCCAATCTGCCACGGTACTGTGGTGGGTGTTTGTGGGTAGGTGGACTTTGCTTTGTATCCTCACAGTGTCTTAAAGGATTCTTTTGAGGTGCTTAAGGAATCTTTGAGTATTCACAAGACGACTACTACTACTACCAGAAATACTGCGTGCTTTTAGTGGTGGTGCTCGGAGGAAAGTGAAGCCTTTGGTTCATCCCATCCACCTTTTCTATCTCAACAAAAAATGGATTGCCATGGAATCTACAGACATTTAGTGGTTGGACGGACACAAAAATGCATCATTAGTTTGTAGTGATACTTCAATTCATGTAATTTAAAAAGGTTTTGAAGTGTCTGACCTTTCGAAAACTGTGTGTCATTTTTAATTTCGGTTTTAATGACTGAAGCATAAATGATCTATTTGATTGATTGAGGTGATGGTGATGCGTCAGTCTTCCCGCACAGCTTGAGCCAAGAACGGTTCTGTTTTTAATAGAAACTGCATTAGTCATTTTAGGCTGAGAGAGACTCTCCCATCTGTTTTGCTAAATTATGCTCGCTAATTAGTCTGAAAATAAGAGTGGTCAGATCAGTCAATAACTGATAAGGGGGGGGCAAACAGCCTCACAGCGCTAACAGCTTTTCACATACAATCCAAATGCAGTGCAATCAAAAAGCAGTCACTTTGTTGGGAGACATCCGCATAGCACAAAATGATTATTCTGAATACAACTGTGGAAAACTTACAGACTCAAAAACCCCTCAAGCCTCAGTACCCAGCGTAATGTCGACCTATTCCAGCTGTCCCATTCCTTTTGAAACACACTGTACGTCTGGGTTGTTGTAAAAAGATGCTGCAGATGTAACCTGAACTCAAATTATTACTTATCTCTGACACCTATGCATGTAAACACCACCAGTGTGTTTTCTTATAGAGATAGATGCCAATTTGGTTCCCATCATTTAAGATGAAAGGCTGAAATTTGGATCTCTTAGGAAGAAAAGCTGCCATTAGAGTGGGCAGAATATTGCTTTCAGAGCTATTTGGGACATGTGATGCACCCTGTGTATGTGAATATACTAGTAGGGAGAAATGAGGTTGTACTTCATGAGCCTCATTTGTAGAGAAATGCAAAGCCGTTCTCACATATTCAGCGAGGAAAACATTTTTCATGTAATTTGACTAAACGAACGTTCTGTACGTGGGCATTGCTGACCTACAAAATTAACCTTGTTTCTTTTGTATTTTGGGAGTAGCTGTAGCATTTGGTGCTCTGGTTTCTGAGGCATCCCAAGGGGACGGCAGGCCCGGAAAGCAGAGGTATTCTGTGGAGCTTAATGAGAGTGCACAAACGAGGGACAGCTTTGGATAGAAATATGAAAGGAATATGCAAAAGAAGCCAATGGTTTCTGATGAGTCATACAAGAAGATTCAGTTGTTGATGTCAGCAGAAAGCAATTACTGTATATCACCACTACAGTCCATGTGTATTAACCCCATGTCTCTGGATCATAATCTGTTCATCAGCAGTTGAAGCACAGCAGCTTAAATTACATTTCATTTCAGCGTGTGCACAATTCATTTTGAGGAACAGTAAAAGAAGCAGGTGAGATTGTGCATGTATTAAGAAATGTGGGGATATTTTCATAAAAATATAATTTCCTTATGTGGTTATAGCTCACAGAAAATGTCCATAAACCTCAGATAATTAGGTTGTATAAATTTAGAATAAAAATCACACACATGGAGATTTGCTCATAAGCTGAACGTGGACAGTTAAAAGAAACAGCTTTTCCCACAGTATCATCAGGTTTTTGGTGAAAAGCTAAATGATCAGAAGCTAAATCATTTGGACAATGGTCAATTGTCCAAATGATTAGAAACCCTTAGTATTAACATTTGGTAATATTATAGAAATACAGTTTTATATATCATTACTGTCATGTAAGTGAATTAATTTTATAGTTGAGTATTACAGCTGTATATCACATTTTGAGCTTATCTTGCTATTTCTATGTAGCGTACACATAATAGCATAGGTAATATTTTTTATAAACTTTCATGTCGTACCAAATGATGAGTGTGTCTGTTCACGTATCAACATAATTTCTTGTTTCTTTGTTGCCATGTTAGCAGAATAATGTTGTTTACTCCAAAGAAGATTGTGACGTCCATCACTGAGGCTGAAGAGAAGAAGATTTCATTACACATTAGTCATTTAGTCGGACTCATTGGTACAAATACATCTTCATTTATTTCACATACATTGTTTTTTTTACTTTTACTTTGAAGTTTTCACAATCTAAATGATTCAACAACAAAATGAGGAACTACCACAACAAAGTCCAAATTTCCTACTGGGGAAAATTATGCAAATGTCACTGTAGTAAAATTGACACATGTATTTTTGCCAACCAGCAAAGGTACAGTTAAAGTAATAAAAAGAGACAAAAATAGGACAAAAAGGTGGTTCATGTAGGTACTTCGACCAGTACTGGATCATCTTTATGATGATCAAGTGTTATGCTAGATCCTGAACAGTGTTTGAGGACTGATTTCTGTAAAATGCTCAACATTTTTCATAAATAAAATCTTTTTTCTTCATTTTTTTCCATTGATAAATAATATATATTTATTAATATTTAGGAGTCAATTGGGGGAGCAGGGACAGATAATCATCCATTGAAGCCCTTCCTGAATCCATGGAAACTTCAAAAGTCTGAAGAATGTTCTTGCTGAACATATGGGGTATATCAATTTTGGCTAATGCATCCCATGAATATTGCTATGAATAGTTCTTTTGAATGAATATGTACATACATGTACATAATGAAGCATTAAGTACACATATGCAAAGTACTGAACATAGGAAATTATGGTGTGTTTCATTGATTTCTTCAGTGAATAAGCATGGCGCAAGACTAAACAAAGTAGGTTAATAGCTTAGATACAAATTTGTACTGTACATGGTTCAGCTCAGTCTGTAGATCCAACCCAAAAATCAAGTGTCCTTTTTGGGCATATAAATTTCAAAAAGCTGATAAATGACAACTATTCCCTTCAGGTTCCCATGGCGGCAACAGTTTTCACTCCTTGTCCATGTTGAAGAAGTTGCCCACTGGCAATTATGCAAGAGGATGTCCTACTACGATTTTCGGTATTTGAAAGACAGCATCCAAGTCACGATCCAGCAATTCACCATACTGCTCATCTTGTTACGATGCCCCAAACATTTTCACTACCATTCTCCCTGCAGCAGTGGGAATTTCAGTAGTCCGATTTTCAAAAAAAATACATTGTACTTTGGGCATTTTCACAATCCAGAATCTTGGATGTATGAAAGAAGTCACATCATTTTCATGTTAAAACGACGACTACCAGCTTGTCCCTCCGCCGAGTCCACGTTTGTACCGTTAGACTTTGACCGAGGCACATATTCAACATCTATGTTGTTTTTATGTTTTCCTTTGCCTCTGCTCCAAACGAAAAGGAGCAGGAAACAAAACAAGACCACTCCCAGGAACGTGAAGCAACCCATAGCTGTTGACACTAGAATAGTCTTTAGGTCTAAACCAAGGGTCACACCGGCTGTCCCATTGGCAGTGGTATTACTGGGATCTGTGTAGTACTGGGTCCTGTTGGCGTACAGCGATCCAAGACTTTTCACCGCCAATGAAGTCATCAGGGTGTCATTCCCAGCCGTGTTGGAGGCAAGGCAAAGGTACACTCCGCTGTCTTGCACCTCTGCTGACTTGATCTCCAGCGTACCATTGTTGTGGACAGTTACTCTGCCGTGGGTCCGACTTGTCAAAAGCCGTCGACGTGGGGACAACCAGGACACGATGGGCCTTGGTGTCCCCTCAGCACTGCAGCGCAACATCGCCTGTTGACCTTCATCCACAGTGATCGTTTGAGTTTTATTCTCGCGGATTTTTGGCTTGGTACATGTCACATAGTAAGACAGGAGAGTCTCCTTAAACTCCTTAAAAGGCCTGCCACGAATACCTTCTGGTGTGCTGCACTCGGGCTGTGAATCCCTTAAGATTAAAGGCCTTTTCTGTAGGATCCACATGAGACGGCAGTCACACACCAGGGGATTGTTGTCAATCAGAAGAGCCTCCAGAGCCTCAGGAGACTGAAAAACACCCTTCTCCAGTGTATCTAGTCGGTTGTGAGAAACATTGAGGACTTTGAGCCCCCGCAGGCCCTGGAAGGCATACAGCTCAATTGTGGTTAGTTGAGCTCCAACCAGATGGAGCTCTTGAAGCCGAACCAGTTCCATCAGCATCCCCCCTTCAATATGCCGTATGCGGTTGTAGGATAGGTTGAGGTGTGTCAGGAAGGGCAGATGCTTCAAAGCTTGGTAAGGGAAGGATGACAAGTTTGTGTTGGTTATGAACAGAGTGGTCAGGTTGAGGCCATGCAGGGTATTGGCTGGCACATGGTCTAGTGACAGCCAATTATCAATTTCTAAATGCCGCAGTCGGAACAGCTTTTTGAATGAGTAAGGATGCAAAGTGCTGATGCTGAGGTATCGTAGATGGAGGCTGACCAGGTTGTGGAGGTGTGACAGGGCCTCAGTGGGTACAATGGTAAGGTTGCACCTTTCTAAGGTTAGTATCTCCAGGCTTAAAAGTCCACTGAATGCACGGTGAGAAATGTAAACCAGATCATTGTCACCCACTTCCAAAAACTTTAGATTGTGCAGGTCCTGGAACATGTAATCCAGGAGGATGACGATCTTGTTGTCACTTATATCCAGTCGGGTAAGATTTGTTAAGCCTGTGAAAACTCCCAGAGGTATGAGTTTGATACGATTGCTCTTGAGACTGAGCGAGTGCATGTTAAACAGGGCGTTGAATGCTCCAGGCTCAACATAACTGATAATATTTCCACTGAGGTCAAGTTCCTCAAGCCCGGGAAAGGCAATAAAGTCATCAGGGTTGATCATTGTCAGCTTGTTCTTACTCAGGTCCAGGATCCTGGTCTCTGTCGGGACGCCGTCGGGGATGCTGGGCATGCGCTTGCGGTGACAGACAACCGCCTTGCTCTGTGCCGAACACTCGCAGCGCGAGGGACATCCCAGGGTAGAACCCACGAAGACAGCCACAAGGGCCAGTCCCAGGAATGGTTGCCAGCATGAGACGACCGTGTGCAGCATGACTTTGCTCATACAGTCGACCATTCTGTCACGGTTCTGCAATAACAAGAGAGAGAGACAACAAAGAGACAGAAACATGTAAGTTAGTTGCTCAGGATTCATCTTGTGGCAGCTGCAATCCTGCAGAATCACTTAAAAGTAGAAATAATACAGCAGGAAAAACAGCCTCAGGTGTCTTAACTAGTATTATTTAGTTTGACAACAGATTGGATGAACCTTGACGCACACAAATGTCTCGTTCTCGCCAACCTCTTCTCATCTTGTTGCCCATTCAAATACAGGCAAGTTGAACTGCTGGGCTCCAAATATTTTGAATTTAAGAACTTCTGTCTCTTTCCCTTTTTCTACCCTCATTTTAATCTGTCTGCTGTCTTTGTTTTCCTTTCATCCACGGGATACTGATAAAGGCACAACAGTGCTGGTTAAAATGCTTCCCTGGTGAGCGGTGGCAGCTAATTTCATTTTCACCACTCTCCAAATAACTGTTAATTTTTTAAAAAGTACAGCTTTTCCAGTCCATTGTGTCACTCCACTTTCTGTGTTTTAACTATTTCACACAACTCTTTTTCCTTTACAAATGTTTTCATAGTCTTTACGGCAAATCTAAGTTGAGAAAACAGATGGGGGTGACTGAGTATGTTCTGAGCAAATATGTTATTATCTGATAATATTCAAAAATACAAAAAATAAAACACAAAACAAAAAAACACTGGGCCATATCTCCTGGAAGAAACAACCCCAAAGAGGTTGAAGTGGCAGAATGAATAAAAATCAATCTTGAAAAAAACAAACAAACACGCTTGTCACTTCAGGCAGTTCATGGATAAATGTGACCAAAACCAATCAACAACTAAAAATTGTTGGGCATCATTCAGTGCTGGAAGAACATTATGATTGTCATTACAAGCATCACCACAAAGGTCCCAGAAGCCAATACACAAAGGTCTCACGTTTCATAATTTTCAATCCAATTTAGAAATTCATTCAAACAGTGTGCAAACAAATGTTGAATGTATTAAATCAATTATTATGGGAATTGCACCTTCTCTACTCAAATAAACTTAATGGGAAATAAGACAGAACTCTCACCTGCAGTATAAGTCGTAGAAAAAAACATTCATATTACTTCACTGTCATACCAATATTTTACTCTACCCATAGAGAGGGTATGTAGAGCATTCCATGATATTTTTATGGTTTTCTAAAGTCATGCTTTTAATTATTTAATTAAACCAATGAAAGATTAAATTGACCTTCTCTGTCGTAATTGCAGAAACACCGGTTTCTGTCTGGAAGTCAGCAAGGGAGAAAAGTAAAATGTGACAAGGAAAGAATGACTATTATTCTATATTTTCTATTCTGTCAATAAACACCTACATTTAAAAAATATAACTATTTGATGCATCAGGCCTTCGAGGGTTGAAACACAGCCGGATCCATCTTAAATCTATTTGCTATGCTGATTTTTCATCCATAGACCTACTCATATACTGTATATTGCATAAGCACCGCCTCGTATATATCAAGGGCGTGCAGATAAGCAGATATATGACCTGAATGCACTGCTTGCCACAAACAGACTGGGTGACAGGTTGCAAAGATTGCAAACAATCCCTGCCTCATTTGGTGTGTCATGGGCTGTGCTAAATTTAAACGATGAGAGGAATAATCTGAATTTCTCCCCAGGCTCTTAATATGCTAACAGAATATGGAGCAAAGATAATATGATGGCAAACCCGTCTGAAGAGAAACATTATGTAAACCTGAGAAATCAAATCAAACGGCCAAAATGAGGAAAATGTGAAGCTCGAAGTGCCGAGAACCAAAACGCTCATGTGTCAGTGATACATTTTAAAACTCCACACAAAACATAAAGTGCAACAATGTGCACAGTAAAACTAGATATATAACCAATTTCATGCTTTGTGATTCCTAATTCGATATGTTTTTTTCTACCATAAAGCAGACACAATGATGTGACGTTAACAAACCAAACATGGACGAAAAGACAGTGGCTTAAATGAGCCACTAGATATTTCTGTTCTGCGGCATCTAGATGGTGACTTTCTAAGTATTCACGTGTGTCATTGGTCTGTTTTCTAAAAAATACAATGGTAAATATAAACCACTTACTGATAGAAGCTGATTTTTCCTTTTTGTCTATCTTTACTTTCTGTTGCCTCCAGTTTGCTTTAAAGCTTTATTGCGATAATTATTAGGCACCATATGGCTCCCTCTTCATTGCTGTTGATTTGAAAAACACTGCCAAATGTACATTGGCCTGTAAGTGCTCAACAGCTTTCTAGTAGTTTATTTGAAATGTAAAGCTACATCCTTACTCTGTGCATTGAAAGTATACTTTTCCAATTTACTCAACATTCATGCTAAGATGCTAATTGGCTCACCTTGTCATCACCGAAACACCTTGGTTATTTATTTTTTGCTATTATTGTTTCAGTTATTGCTGTCTTCCATTTTGTGAACCAATAAGGTAAATATGCATAATAACTGTTTTGTTTATATGGTTGCTGCCATACATTTTGAAGAGTTAGATCAATATTGTCTTAATATCAAAAACTGTTCAGTACTCAATCTTTGATGAAATGATGAGTGATTTTGAAGATTTTTTGTTTTGTTTTATTTTGGCAGTATAGTTCCTATACAGCTGCTTGTGTTAACCCAAATTAAACATATTTTAATTCAGTGTAATGAGGTATTTAAAAACAAATGCTTCTGGTAGTGAATTGGTAACGCTATCAAAAAATGTAAACAAGTCGTAGTATTCGAAACAGCAGTCAATAAATGAAGCCAGTAAACAACTTAACACAGTGTTCAATCAAATATTTTACACCCAGGTGACTAACTTGATTGTCACCCACACAAACACACACACATATAAACACACAAACTGACACACACATCTCCTCTCTTTCACATCCTTGTGTTTCTGCTGATTCTTCCCACGTAAATACCACCTTACACACACACACACACACACACCGACCACACGAATTGCAGCACCGTGTGATTTGATGGTTTACTAAGAGGGTATCTAATCAGTATAATGATTAGATGTCTTTATAACAGTATGTAATCAGAGTAAGAGAGAGAGCCTGTGATGTGACCCTCTCACCTGGTCGCTGCTCAACGAAAGAACCATAATGCAAGTGCATCATCAGTAGCACCTGCTGAAGTGTCTCCTGTACAGAATTAGACCGAAGCCCTGGGGCAACATCCGCAAATAAAACCCTAACTATCTGCTCACTGACTGATTGTCAGCAGTGTGTGCCCTTCAAAAGAAGCACAAAATTCAGGATGGTAAGGGTTTTTTGCCTATAATATTCAGTAGATAGAGAAAAAAAAAGAAAATGCATTTGCTTGATTTTACCTTGCTTTTTGGCCATGAGGGATTCTTTCTGTAAACATTTCTGATTAATACAGATAACTGGCACAATGTAGACAATGTGACTTCAAGGTGAGAGTACGGTGGCGGAAAGAATATAATCAGCAACCTGAAACAGCAGAGGCAGCTCAGGCTTTTATATTTTTTTCTACATTCACATTTTATATTGATGTTCACCAATCGCATAGATGAAGCCAAGACAACCAGTATCTCTACAACAAGCGATGTAAAATATTACAGCCACAAAATAAAATGAAAAGTCTTTCACACAACTCATTTAATAGTAATTTCACACAGTCAAAAGCAAGAAATTTTGGAGTTTGTCAAACATAGCTCCTGGAATACAATGAATGTAGAAACTGACTTTAAGGTAAATCAATTTTTTCCCAACATTTATTTCAATACTCTGGAAACTTCCAGCGACATTCAGCAACAGTCCTGTCACTGAAATCCTGCAGTGCACTACGAGATAAGACTGCACAGTGAAGGTGTTTCTATAATGTGGCCCCTGACCCACATTAGTGCAGGGTTGGATCCTGAGAGGGGGAGGATAACAGCTAATGGTGTCTGACTCAGCATAAATCAGTGAACAGCCATTTCGCCGGGGTGCCGAGGTCGCCTGCTCGCCGCCGTCATCCCCGGCATATGTATACAAGTGAATGAATCTCCAACTTACGCAACACTATTAAATTGTGATTTACTCCTCAACTATGACAAATTCATGAGAACATATTTGTCTAAGCTCATTTCTAATAGGAGCCCGGTTTTCTATTCCCGTCACAAACTAATCTCCATATGAATCGCTGAAAACACGCAGGGCTCCTCCATCCCATGATGCCGCTCTTTACCTTTCAACACAGCCCGAGGCTATCTAGTAGGAGGATGAGTGGGGATGATGTCTGTCTTTACCAGCGTGGCAAAACACAGCCCTGCATGCACCGTTAGTCACAATGCCACTATAACATGTCTTCAAGTCTTTGAAATGCTTCCCGTGCAACAAAAGGCTTGAATCTTGAACCTCACTCTTATACATATTCACACTACATGCAATCATCCTCTCTGCATCTTCTACTCATGGAGCTTTGACCTCTGCACCCTGGGCTCCGCGTCCAGGTGAGTGAGGACTACAAGAGGATTTATCAGGCAGAGATCCAGAGGTGAGAGTATAGCTACTGTACAGAGGAGATTGCAATCGCTCCCCAGGCAGGCGGCTGATATCTTCCTCAGGTCATCGCCGAATTTCTGTCTCTGTATCTTTCTTCTAGCGCCGCCTCACTATGACTTTTCGTTTTTAACTTCCTGTGTGTTGCTCCCAAAATTTGTGTCGCTTTGTCAATAATACATCATTTTAAAAATGCTAGATGCTAGATAAAAGTAAATGTTATTGAAAGAATTTTTAACAAGGTAATTGAACTCTTTTTTTATGAAAAGAACATATCAGACACAAGCTGTTATTCAAAGCAGAGCCTTGAAACATATATGGTGGAGATCTTTAAATTGTTAGACATTGCTACATGTATTATTGAGCACATTTGTTTAAGATGAAAATTTAGAAACAGGATCTACAGCGCTGATAGTGGTGATAATAGCATGTGATGAAAACATGTCATTTAAAAGTTAAGTCAGTGATGTTTCCATTTAAAAAGGTGGTGAGTCACTTATGGGTGTGCAATTATAGCTAAGAAAATACAGTGCAGTTGTTAAAAAGTTATAATTTGTTTACCTGACAACATCCTTGAATGACAAAACCAAAATTAGCAAGTGTTTTGATTTGAAAACATGGAACTAAACAATAAAAACACAGAGACATTTATATTTAGTGTGATAAGTCTGTTGGATACTCCGACAACTTTGAGACATTTTGTCATAATGTTTTTACAATGTTGCCCACAAATAACGACCTCACGCTGAAAAGTCCTGCCGCCGGGACATGAGACTTGTTTAATATACAGTACGAAGCAATTTCAAAAGGAGAGTCTGACATTTATTTATTCATTGATTCTCTTTTATGGCAAACATCAACAGCAAAATATCTCAAGTTTGAGTTCACGTCCTGCGGCGTTCTTTTGTTTGGCTACATCTGAAACAGTATACGTGCGTCCATGCGCGCGGAATAACAACAGTACGAGTGGATGTATGCTGCATGTATGGTGATTTTACAGATGCAGCCTCTTCCCTGTGAGCTCCTCTGAGTTACTGTAGCCAGAAACTCCACAGAAACGTGGCAGTTGATTTCGTTTTAATTGGCGCAAATCGAATCAAGCAATCATGGGTCAGTTTGCTCATCAGCGTCTCTCCCCCTGATGGGCCGAGTGGACACCCACTATCCATGTTTGATTTCAAATTATTTACCAACTAATTAGCCCCTCAGCTCCAATATGGAGTGAATGTAATTACGCAAAATGATAAATTAAATCACTCGACGGTAAACCTCACTGTACAGGAGGTCGGCTTGTTAGCCTGCAACATGATCTGGGCAGGGGAGTGTTTCAAGTCTGACTTAATAGAAAATACTGTTAAAATGGATGTAACCTATTTGGAGCCTTTAAATATTTTTGAAAAAAAAAAACGTGTTGCATTCGTCCGTGCAAAGATTACACGAGCCGTCAGCTCGAGTGAAAACATGAAAATCAAAGTTGGTATAATGTGTTTTTTCCGCACTAGCAATGACACTGTTTGTCGCTGGTTGACTTTGTAACCGCTGCATTCTGTTTACACTTAGTCTCTTAAGCCATAATCCCGGCAAACTATTGGTTGTAAACATTTTGCTTCGGCTTTCATCCGAGGGGTAAGTTTGCACACCCTGAACGCTCACAAGGCACTTCTTATTTTGCCCAAGTAGTTTGAGGATTTAGATAACAACTTGGCCTCTGTGCAATCAACCAATAAAAAGCCACTTGTGAAATTGGCCTGCCTCTATCTCCTCTGGAAAGGTTTTCAGACTGTGTTTGATGTGGCCCCCAGGCACTGATCATTGCACATAATGTGATTCCTCTTCACACAGAAAAGCCTCCCCGCGTTTACGGCGGATGGTGGGAGACAGTTGCTTTCTTTACCCGGCAATTATCAACACCCTTTAAAAAGCATAATCAAAGCGTCAAATTTTGATATTTTGACTTAGAAGGCTGCTCTGGAGGAAGAGCCACTTCGGAAAAAAAAGGCAGGAAAAGGAGGAAAATTAACTCTCAGAGCTCGAGCAAAAGCCGCGGAGGAACGAGCCTGCGTGAGGAATAAAGCAGTAATGAAAGCAACATTATGTGTAATCATGCAGGGGGAGAATGCGCTACATACTGGGTGCAGCACTTATATAGCAAGCTCTCTTGTACATTAGCATCTGACATGGCTGCCCTCACGATACCGGGTCCAACTCGTCGTAAAGTAATTGGTCATAATGAGGAACGAGCAAGAAAGGCGACTCTTTCAGAAAGGGATGAAAAGTAGGGGGGTGTGAACTACAAAAAGCTTATGTACACTCTTCCTCAAATCCATTTAAGTCCAACACCATTTCACCACTTTGACTTATGCACATGCTTCTGCAAGGTTAGTGTAAGCACTACATGCAGTCACTGTTATACTCAGTGGGCAATGAAGGCACAGAGAGATGGTTAATTCTTGCTTCCTGAAAACATCAGATGACATGCAGGGTGTTTGATGTCTTCATTTCCCAGATTACTACCAAATAACTACGTCCTCATAAGGGTCATTGTAAGGCAAAGTTATTAAATCATCATATTATTTTAATGAGGCTTATATCTTATAATGATGCTACCCTGAAGGAAAGATGTTATTAACTTGCAGGTTAGTTCACAGTCAGAGTGTGCAATTAACCCACCTTTTGAGAAGAGCATCGACGAGTAATCAAATAAGATCATAATGAGAGGGAAGAGACTGTGATGCTCTTTGCCTTATCCATTATTGAAAGGATCTTTGTAAATGGCAGCGAGGCTTTAAGGTGAGCCTGCCAACATGCAAAACGACACCGCGCTCCTTTAATAAACCACTGTCAATCTGACTTCTCATGCAACACAATGCCTCCTCAGGATGTGACCTGGATATGATTAAAGAGCTCAGCCTGCATCAGTTTTTCCAAACACAAATAATTAACAGGAGAACACGGCGGTGTTTCTGATGGCAGAAGCAGGAGAATTGGAAACTCAAAAGAACAACAGCAGCAGCAGCCTTGATTATTCTTCATAGACACAGATGGTGGTGAAAAATCTAAAAACCCTTGTCGGTAATTGTTCCGTTTTCACAACCGTTTTTCATAAACTTCAATGAGGCAAACTGTATAATTCATTAACACACGCGCTTGCAAGAGCAACATGATCACAGTCACGTGACCGAGGGTTTTGGGACCTAGAGCCCTTAACTGTGAGGATCAACAGCCTCGAGGCAATAATAGGCTTCCATGCACAAATTGCCCTTCTGCTTGGCTTGCAGAGCGAAGTCAAAGCTCAATTAATCTGTGTTAATTAGAGATAAACTCGCTAGATTGAGTCAGTTGCTCTTCTCTGCGTCTGATAACCCTTGGTTTTAGGGGAAGAGTCAAAACGGCCCCATCAAACAGTCGGATCTCGATACGTCCCGCAGGAAAAGCCTCTCGGGGACGAGAGTTAATCCTATGTTTAATAGCTATTAAAATTTCTGAACTTTGGAGACAAGGAGCTTGTAAAAGAAGGTAACAAAACTTGGTAATTAAATGTGTGGGGATAAAAGTACAACAGTGACAATATGAGAGGACTTAATAAGGTCTGGGGAGCGGAGCGTTGTCATTTCATTACATTTACAAAGTGACATGCAAAAAGGAAAAATCAACCAATTTGTCAGTTCATTAGGGAGCAATGTGTTATGTATTAAGAGTTTTATTGCGGTGTATTTTTCTAAGTTAAAATGACACCCACTCTCCACTCCCATTAGACTTGCACGATATAAACATTAATGCACCTTTATATTGATATTGAGGTGATGTTATTGTGTCTTTTAGCACCACTTAAGCAGGTCAGAGCTCTCTCCAGAGAGGAGCCTGCGTTCCTTCAATACGACCAGGACATTTAGGACAGATACTTAATCTCACATTAACAAGGGCAAACAGTGAATAGGCGTGAGCATCTTCAAGGATAAATAACAGATGTGTTTTCTAAAAGATGTCGAATGTTGGACTGTTTCTTATCTGATAAAAAATAATCTAGAGCCAGATGAAAAGACTGACCGCAACTCTTCTGTACTGAGCTTTGACTAGTCTCATGTTTCGTAGTTTACATTTTCAAAACTGCCTGAAATAGTGAATATCTGATTTGACACGAGAACAATGACGGATCAATCATTATTGGCATATATGTTGGTCAAGAAGCATTGAAGAGATGCCATATTGTTGTCTGTGGACGAAAGAATATCTCCATTATATTGTCTCTCCATTAGAGGGCGCTGACAAAATTTTAAAAACAACTTGAAGTAAAAAAATACATTTTCCAAATTTGGTTTTCCTGTGTTAGTCAGCTCTTGGTATATGCCTAATAAATGTTAAAAAAAAAACACCCAGTATTTTTATATCGAAAAAAGTAAAATACATTAAAACATTGAACAGAACAAGAACAAAACAGAACCATATACTAGTCGGACATTGCAAAGGTTTAAGACACCCTCACCTCAGTTTCTCTCTGAGTTTAACAACCAAATATAAAGGCTCGTTCACAAATGTTTCTTTCTAATATATTTTAATGTGAAAGACGAAAGATTGTTATCAGCTGTTTTAACTTTGACCATCACCGTCTGTAATTTTCAGCTCTAAAAAGCGTTAAATAGGAAGTTGTACTATCGGCTCTGCTGCTGAAGTAAAATGGAACAGTTTACAATAGCTGATATAAATCCAACACCTTACGTAACATGCCATACTGATAAACATCTGTGCGGTTTTTAAATACCCAGAACATATAAATATTCCACTTCAGTGAGGACGCAAAACCCCGAACTCATTAATCATAATAACTCGTAATCCATTTTACATCCTCAGCCATCTGCACCCTGACCACCACTTAGACTGATACTGCACACTGCATATGTGCTATGTAACATATATTCTATTGTACACTACACAACACTAAATATAACATGTAGCTCACTAGGCTACTCTATCTGTATCGACTGAAAAATCAATAAGTGCATCGGAGGCCAGAATCCGTCATACGAGCATTATGTGGACATTTATATGGATGAGTGCAACTACATTATTGAAGCATTATAATAACAGACCAGCAGTGATTGGGAATCACAGTAACCACTATAATATATGATGTTATAATGCACAGCTAACACAAAGCCTGATTCAGGTTTGACATTTTTCATTTCACATTTCAGGCAGTGCTCTGATGATAAGTCAGTGGTGCCTCGAGGGATTTTCTTCTTTCCACCTGCTGCCCCCACAGAGAGATTAGCCCACAACAGCGCCCCTGAAGCTGCGAGGGATGCTGTGTCTTGCTCATGGGTACAAACAGCAGTGTGTGTACACGCATGCTGGCAAAGAGACTTGAACCTGGATGCTGCAGGTGTTAAAGAAGTGCTCCATAAATCAGAGCAGAGTGCTGCCAGGAACAGGTAAAGAGAGAATGAGAATCCGCCAGGAAATGAAGAAAGAGGCTCCTTCAGTCTCCTTTCCTTAATCTCCTCTTCGCTTTAATGACTTCATCATAAACTTGCATAACCAGCAACACGTCCTCAAATTTTTGTCGCTGATCTCTCATAGTTTCACTGACCTAGACTGTATTTTTATTCAGCCTCACGTCTAAAGAGCATTTTTAAAAGGGTAAGCAGAACCTCGAGTGAATTTCTTCCTTCTCGCGCTTTGAACTGAAAAGCCTCGTGAGATAAATTGTGTGGACTGATTAAAATGCATCTGCAGCAGCCGTTAACACATTGTGTGGGCTCCTGAGACCCCTTGTGGATTCGCTTCTTGCACCCCCCCCTACCCGCCATCACCCCTCCACGTCTGGACAGGCATCATCAGGTCTGAGTCAGGGGGTGTTTCATCGGGACTATGACTCAACCACAGGGACAGTGAAAGGTGGTTGGCAAACCCCTTTTCCCCCACACACCTCATCCTGGCCTATATTCATATCTAAAAATAAAATTTAAACTACCATATAGTGTATAAAGCCTGAGACAAAAGTGCATGAGTGCTGCATAGTAAAAAAAACAACACCAACAATCAGCCATAATAAAGGAAGACATGTACTGCTGACTCCATAACTGCCTGTAGCGAAAAATTCTGAAAACAACAAACAGCATTACTGCGGCATAATGAAAGCGTCATGCTTCCTATTGCCAAAAGTGCATCAGCTTCGACTGAGCACTGTGCTGAGAGGATGCTTCTGTGTGTTACAACGAGACACTGCAAACATCTCACAGCTGCACTGATAAGAAGTGAGTTCATGATCATTTAGAGAATTATCACATTTTGGACGATCTTTGAGAATTCATCACAACAGTGGGTGTCATTTGTGCATCATTCTGCTCTACCTTCAGCTATGAGAGACAACTGGGCAAGGAGTTTAGGCCCCAAAATAACAAACAAATGCAGATCAATTTTTAACATTTTTTGTGTAAGTTACAGAAATAATTCACGGCATTAGCTGAAAGGAACACATGCAGCTCTAACGTACCCATGCCTCTCCATGACGTCCCAACAGTGTCTCAGTATACTTGGCAGGAAACCTCGTACAAATATCTGCAAGACATCTCTCCATCTCTTCCTTGGAATCAAAATGGATGCCCAACTTCTTGTTTTGGCTCTGACTCTCTTGTGCTCTTATTTTCTGCCTGTGTGATGCTTGTTTCTCTGTGTCTCCTTCCTTTATCCCCCCCTCGTCTCTCCCTCCTCCTCTTTGGTTTTCTCTCTCTTCACCCAATCAAGAGATCTGGCCTCTGACCTGGCAGCTCAATGCCATTAAACTCCTTTCAGTCCTGCTGCTTGTAGCGCCTTGGAGAAGACAATGTAGCCTCATGCGGTGCTTAATGTCAGCTCTTGATATCTGCTTGTATATTCCTCTCTCTTGTATAGTCTAATGTGAGGTGTTTGGTGTGTGAGAGAAAAAAAAAATACAGAGGCTTTAAAGATACATTTATGATTGTTTCTCTTTACGCTGGCATTTCAAACACACTCAGGGGAAAAGTAATAGCGTATTGATTGACTCAAGCTGATCTACGGTGTTTCACACTCTATATCCAAATCAAACTCTTAAACAAACAAACATTCATCATGTGATTATATAGTATTGATACTGACTACGCATGCACACACAAGTACTATGTTGTCATCTATTTTATCCATATAAGGAAACATATAGTAAATGTACTATAATATACAAAGGTAAAGGTAACTTTATCGTAGTAATCACAACATTGTCTCTGCTGACTGTCGATACAACATAAACTACATGTTGTGTTTTTCTCAGGTTTTTCCTATAAGGTTATTTTTGGCTATATGAATTAAATTGATTTGACTTTCACTTAGATTTAAATCTTGAAAGCTATTTAAACTAGTTTTGGGGTGTTTTACTAAAAACTACAATACTGAATTGTAACAATTTATAAAACAGACTATTAACTGTATTACTTTTACAAATAGGCATAAAACCTTCAGTACATTTTCCATGTTGTTATTGAATCTGTGAAGTCAGGGATACTTTGCTCACTTTGCCTGGGGGCCACTTTAGTAAAATGACAGAAGCCAGGGGCCAGTTAATAAACAAACAATAATATTTACCAGATGAAATGAATAAACATTAAAGGCTCATAACTGATCTTTCCTTAAAATTCTTGATCTTCAATTGAAGCGTCTTAATCTATTAACTGCATTAACTTTGTGAAAGGATTGCCTTCGGGCCTATACGACAGATAAATCAGATTTTCACTGCATTTAAGAACTGCAACTTCATTTCAGTTGAAAATGCTTTAATGTTTATACAACATTAAACATAGCTGTAATCTCAAATGTTGGAATGATTCATCAACCATAAACAGCTCCTATCAGGGACACAATGTTCAACATATTTACACTCTATTAGTGTGAAATACACATTTATGTGATTATAATTATCTTCGCTTCTGCATAACTTTTGTTCCTCTTGAGCTTATAGTTCTTCCCTGCGTCGCTCATCATCTGATCCTGCTGCACTTTGAAAGGCAAAGATCAGGCTTCTCTCTGTTACTAACAGCCTAATTTAGCCCATCGCACAAAAGTGGCATATCTCTCCCTCTGTACAATCCTGAATAATTGGTATAAACAAACTAAAAAAAAAAATCACAGTGTGAATCAATTTACTTTCATTGTGAATGAGAAAATGGTTGGCGGGCCACCGGGCAGGAAGTTGAATATCACTGTGCTCGGGTCATTTGATACCTTTGGATGTGCAATTTACAGGAGTGAAAAAATGATCAACAGTAAAGACCTGTTCAGATGTTTTGTATGCAGAAAGCCTGACTATGACTGCTGATACAAAAAATGAAAAGCGGGGGACAATAAACAAATGGTTGCAAAGTTGATTCCACTCGACTTCCCTGTTGTGATCTGATGTTTCTAGTTCAGTTCATAACTTAGCATCAGGTGAATTAACAGGTGAATTGCAAGTATGTTATGATAGGTGTAAGATGAGGTGCCACAGTGTTAATTAATGTTGTTAATGTCACTGCTACAGTTGCACCATATTGCAAACCACTGCCATCGATACAAACCTGTACCATTGGTTTTTACAAAAACAAAATGTAAATTCAACATGGCTGCTGATTCATCTAAAACGCTGCTTCACAGTCCAATCACAGCCCAAGGGATTTCTCACAGCAAGGCTAATCTGACTGCAGTTATGGCTGAAGACAAAGGCTTCACAAAGGGTTAATGAACTGTCAGGGGATAAATCAAAGCAGGTGTTAGAGTGACTTGACTTTTTTATAGCTCGCCGTTATCAGCCACCCAATATGGTTCTCCCATGGGATTATAGCCCACACAAGGATCACAAAGCGTTATTGGATATTGATCAGGTCACGTGATTAAATTATCGTTGAGCAACAGCGACAAAATGGAATAAAAGCTACAGCAGGTGGCGGAAGATAATGTCCGAAATGACCGTCCTGCTGATTCTTGTCTGGAATGTCTCAGTCAATATTGCATTTATTGAGCCTCTCGCTGTTCCTGTTCACTTCAGGCTCTGTGGGATAGGAAAGCTCGCACCACGTTCAGAATATCAGTGAAATGGTGTGTCATCATATTTCCGCCTCTTATCCATTCTGGTTTCTCCCCAGGATCTATGAAGCAGCGCCGGAGCTGAAAACGGTGGAAAATATCGGCCATTTTCAGAATTAATTACAGTATTTACAGTGTAGTATGTGTGAGTCTATTCAAAATTAAGTAGTAATTCAGAGCAAGTATGATCATATATTTGCATGTTTATGTACAAAACAAACAAAAAAGATTATTGGATAATATATGATGATCACATTATTTAACTCTAACACAGGCATTAAGCCATGAATATCCAGTATCAGTATAGCTGGGACTTTATATGAGACACAATCAGTTAATAAATAATATTTTTACTCATGTTGTTTACCAGATAAGTTTTTCTTTTCCTGCCATGCTGAGGCAAAAATCTCTACAGCAGAGGGAAAAAAATGGGTTTACATTGGAGCTGTCAATCGATCGCCAGAAATTGGTTGATTAATTGTTTAAGTCATGTTAAAAGCAAAAACTCATCATTTTCTGGTTAATATCTTTGGGTTGTTGGGTGTTGATCAAACAAAAGAACTGTCAGACGATTGATCAACAGTTGTTGGGTCTATGAAACTTCACAATTTCACAGATTAATCAAGAAAACAACCAACAGATAATGTAAATTGTTAGCCCACATGCAAAAGATGGTTAAGTGTCCTACTAATTTTAGATGATTCACATTGAATTTCTGCAGGAATATAATTCTGGTTCCTGCAGCTGAATGTGAATTTGTTTTTGGAAATGATCGTTGAATAAGTGTCATCTGAAACCAAAGACGTTATTCTTCTTTCAGCAGTGAGGAATTGTACTCGAAACTCTAATTACCACAAACAATCCGAACAGCTTTTCTCTTGATTCACATGTAAATGAATCCTCACAGGCTGCATTTGAAGACGTGACATACTTCTGCAGTATGCATGTCTCAAATTAAGTCATCTGAATCCTCAACGATTGAGTTTCAATGAGTTTATTTTTTCCCCAGCTCTGATGTAAATTTCATGCGTTGCCTTCAAGAAATAAACCAAACTTGAGCAACAAAACATACCCTTCATCTATATTTAGTTGTAAGATTAATTATCCTACCATGATACTTTACACATCGCACACTTTGAATAATTCATGAGGAGAGTCCTCGGTGGTCTCCATGTATCTTTTACACACCTCTCATTTGGAACAATGTGAGCAAAGCAAGCGGTGGGTGTAAAATGAAAACAACACAACAACAAAAAATAGAGGTATTTGAATTTGAATACTGATCTGTCAGAGCTGCTTGTCGAAGGCAATAGCCACAGGCTGCATGGAGTCGAACGCGCGTGAGCAGGATTGTGCTTGCATTGCCGGTGGGCGCTCAGGTAATGTCACTGCTTGAACAATGTCGGCTTGTGAAAACAGTACAAAACAATGTAACAAGAGCTTAATCAAAATAAGCATGTTCAAGTTTAATTAAATTGCATTCTCCGTCGCGGATGGCCTCCAGTACAAACACTGGAATAAGATTACCAGACACAGTTCAAGAAACTTTGGAAATATTCAAATTGGAGAAGTTTATAAAAGTGCAATACTGTAAAAAAAAAAAAAAAAAAAAAATCTTAGCTGTGTTAAATTACTTTTGTTTCAAAGTATCTGAGCTGAGGTTTGGTACAAATGCTCTTCCTCAGGTGGCAGCCATCGTTACAGACTGAAACACATTTCCTGCTCCGCTGGCTCCCTCGGGGGCCGCGTGGCGCGTGGACGAGGCGGGGGAACACCCTCGGTACTAATCGCTGAACCACGCTCGGTCCCTCCAGGAGTGTTTTTGTGATCATAGCAGCCGAAATGTCTGAACTTTCACTAATGTTTCTTAAATTAAAGATGAAATCTGTGGCCATTTTTTTGTTATTGAGCAATAAAAAAAAGTTTAATAACTGCAGGACAGCTGTAAAAAAAAAAAAAATGTGTGATTGTATTAAGATGCCACTGATACAATAAAAAGTTATAATTCCTGTGGGAGTGAAAATGAGCTTTTTGGACGTCCGCACCAATGTCCAACACAAACTATAAAACAAATATGTAAATGGGCTCATTTATTAACTCCAGGTCCCTTTAGAGCTTGAGAAACCCACTGATTGTTACTCACAGTTAATGTTACAGCTACGACCACTTTTACGATTATGCATGTTATGTATATAGTATATCAAATAAACAGTCCTCCGGTTCCTCTCACTTCCTCCTTCCCTCCACCTCGCTCTGCTCGATGTGAAGGAGGAGCAGTGAGAGAGCTTTTGGATCCACCCAGGGACTGAAGCTCACTACACAGCAGCAGTTTAGCTAACAATAGCCCTGGGTGATTGGTTTAAGCACGAGGAGCGGGGCGGTGTGGGAGGCTAATATTTTAACAGTCTACCAAGGCGATGTGTTCGAGGTAGCTGCACTGACTGGAATGCTTGATGTGTAACCTCACGTTGTCAACACAGTTAGATCAAGTCAGCCCAAGACCTACAACAGGGCGTCTGCCAGAGTTACTATGGGGGGGAGCCAAGTTGATATTTTGACATGTTTTTCACCAAAATTGAAATACACTAAGACGAATTCAACGTATTATATAAATATTTAGAAAATGTACATTAAAGATAGGCCTCAAATCTGTGCAGCACCTATTCACAACTGCTTAGCTATGCATTATAGAAACATGTACTCTCTAATTAGTTGTATTATTATTCCAGGTGTGCAGATATTCTTTTGAGCCATCATGGATCGTTTTCTGACTTCTTGAGCAACAGACTTTGACATATCTTCCGTCTCAGAAACCACCAGGGGGCGGCACACTTAAAATTAGACAAACTACAACTGGTGCCGTTTTCATCACAAACAATAGAAGACCTGCAAGTATTCAGATAATTTACTGTAGGCTCGGTTTAATATGCATATAAGCTTCTTGACCAGGAAGTCGTCAAAGACCTGCATTGAGAAACATAATAGTCAATTATCAATCAGACGTCAGAGCTAGCAGGGGGAGCACTGAGTTCGTTTGCACCCAGGACTTGTGCTCAAATAATCACCAGGTTGCATCTGTGAGTGAGGTGGAAACAAACACCTCTGGTATCCCACCAACTGTGCAATGATCCCACAGTATAATGAACGTTAGTGCACAGAGACAAAGCAAGACTGGGAGCCTGAAACATACAATGAGTAGCCTGCACAGAAGAAAACCTAGAAACAGGCAAAGGAATATGATAACAGTAGTGAGGAAAGAAATTTCAAAAGAAGGGACAAATAACTGCAGTGTGACAAAGAGGGATTTTGCAGTTACTGTTTTTGGTTGTAAAATTGAATTAAAGTCAATCTAAAACTGTATAGTTGTATGATTTTATTAAACACCTTCAGCCGTCACGCAGTAACAGAGACTGTATGTGCGTCTGTAAAATAAGGTGCACTCGCGCACCAGGCACAGCAGTGTTAAGTTCATTTATTATTTATAATGATTAATTACTCAATGCTGCAAAAGGCTCAGTCAGGTTCAAAACCAGTCAAAGGAATCTAATGGTAATTGAGTTCTCTACACACCGGAGAAGTAATATGAGAAGTTTATCCAGTCAAATTACTGTATTTCAAATAAAGCAGCCGTCCCCTGGATGAGCCTTCGTCTCCATTAGAGCTGTCAGGACCTTTTTATTCTGCTGTGAATCCAAACTCCAACCTCCATGATGCATTATATATCATTTTATGGCTCTTGTAGTTTTGTGTGACTCGTGGATGTAGACTTTCATTTCACTTCCTCATAAAGTATTGTCAGTATGATCACAATCAAAACATGTGTGGTGATAAAGGAAAAGATTACAGAGCTTTTTTCAGACAATATTTTCTGAGGTAGTTTACATGATCTAATCTGCAAAACAGTGATAGAACTTTTGTTTCATCTGTAAAACAGAACAAAAAAGACGCTTGTTGCTATATTTGCAAAACAGAATTGATCACGCACCAACATCTCTTCTTCTGAAGCTGCTAGTAGATGAAAAATCAAAAGAATAAAATATAGTCTAAGCCAATTTAGAAAATATTGGTTATCTAAGCTGAATTCCACTCACAACTAGAAACGGTGCCATGTAAAATATCATCAGACCAGTTTTGAATGTATCGGGTGTGGCTTGGTTTTAAATTTCTCAAAGATGATATAAAGGCTCGTTGGTGACTTTCCCAGTGCGGCTGCCATGTTTGTAAATCCCGCACAATCTGATAGGATGGCACCCGAAGTATTTACAAGAGCTCTATCAATCAGTTGTAAAAGGTATCAAATGTCAGCATCACTGTAAACACACGTCTATTATTTTTCAGGGATGAGGGTTGACATTTTTGTCAGTGGCGCGCTGGCCTGCGCCGACCTGCCTGAAAAACACAGTGAAATGAAACTCGATTTTCACTGAACGTGCACGCAAGATTTCTGACTCTGACTTCTGAGCTAATTATAAAAAGAAGTATCTTTTGAGCACTTTAAGACTCAATTAACATGAAGGGGACATGATATAATAATTAATTGCAGCTATATCAGCGTCAGTGAATATGACGGATAGGTAACGAGAGATTGCGGAACAAAAATGGGTCTGAGGTAATTTAGAAACAGTGTCAGCATTATATAATGTAGTTTCTCCACCAGAGAGCTCTGATAAAGTTTATTCTATGATAAAATGAAAAATTAGTTTGATAGCAAAATTGGTGATATATCATTATAAACGCTCAAATATCAGTTTTGGCCTATCAGCTTTTTGACTAGAATTTCTATGAATGTTAAAAACAATAATAAACTTTTTGATTCTGTTTCCAATAAGAGGGAACATCTTTACATTTATCAAACAGAGGAGGAGTAAAGATAATTTAGCTAAGGGAACAGATTTGATGACACACAGCTAAACAAGCTTGGATTCACACTGTTGATGCTTTGTGATTTTTTTTTCTTTTTTTGACTTCTCACAACCTCTCTCTCGCATTAAAAGTTTGTTGCCACCTGGAGACCTGGGGTGGGTTTCATCAAAGGCCTGCTCACCGAAGATAAGCCCTCAAATGAATCTCCAGCGCAGACCGACCCCTTCTCGCAAAGAAATCATTAACATGGCCATTTCTTTGTGGCACTTCACCAGCGTCTCCCATCGTTTTCAGCAGCCGGAACACTGACAGCGTCTACTTAACTTAATGACTTTCCTGACTGCTTCCAGGTAAGTGATTGGGAAGTGTATAATCTTTTAAGAGGGCTGAAAGGTAACGCTCAGAGGAGGGAACGGCTAATAATGTTTTATTATGAAAACAGATTAAATTAATCTTTGGATTAATCAGCTGCTCTATGGACTGCCTTTTGAAAATCGTATTATGCTCCTCTCACAACACTGCAGTCTTAGTGAGAGGCTCCGAGTTTGCAAACAGCTGTCCACCAGCATCCCTTAAGTCACTGCTATTTATTATACACAACTTGAATTCATGTCTAGGTTTGTATGTAATTCACTGTGTTTGTAGAATGTTTAAAAGTATTCATGTGAGATACTTGGATGCATTAGAATCTGAGGGATGTTGCATTCTGGGTAAACTGCTGCAGAGGAAGGACAAGGCTTATCTGCCATAGCAGCTGTTTCATAAAGGCTTGCCACACCTTCAAGCCTCTGTCTGGCCAAGCCTTTCTCCACCTCACAGTCCATCTGCCGCTGTGTGCTGACAACATCGCTGCTCCCCTCGTGCACAGTCACACTTTATTTACGCCCGTTTATTCACACAACATTAAAAGATTCATTCAGATTCTGAAGTAACAGAGACACACAGCTGGATTTACACTCAAGGTATTCTACTAATTTCTCACGCTCGGGCAAAGTTTGTATTGTCAGCAACCTCAGTCAGTGACCATCGACCTCCAAACAGCTCAGGAATGAAACATAGGGATGAATCTGGCATCTCTTTGCTCTGTTATTTGCAGGCTGATTGCTGAGGGGAAATGTTCCTGAGATAAAGAGAAGATCTCTCTCACTGTGTGTGTCTATATCTTTTCCACAAAACACTGCAGGATATATTTACAAATCTATTATTGGTGTCATGTTTTTAGCACCCTGGATGTATTTCATTTCAAATTTAATGCAAATGCACTCAAATGAGAAAATGCAAACTGTTAAGGGACTGATTTTTTAGTCGAAGTTGGCCGAGATATTTATCATCAACCACAACAATACAACAATAGTAATGATGCAATAACAGGACACATCATATGAAAAACAATAGTATAAATAGAACGAGGCAGTAAAATTATGAAAAACTTGCGAGTACAACTATGACACAGTCGAGGATGAAGCATCAAAAACTGCAATAAACCAGTATTAAGGCGGTCCACTGCTGCAGCGACCGAACACTAACATGCAAGTAATGACACCAAATCTAGTAAAAGCTGCTTCTGCGGAAGGTTTTAAAAACAGAGAAAATGGAAGCAGATGAAATACTAAACTGTTTCATATGAGTCACCAGCACAGCAAAAGCTTGGCCACCCATTGTTTTTAACCTGGAACAGCCACATGACCTAAATTGGCAGACCTGAGAGGACATTAAGGGGTTAAAAGGTCACTAATGCAACCAGGGACATCATTCATGTGATTAATATTACTTTTGGATAACTCTCAAGATAATTGGCCAGCAGTTAAAAAAAAAGCCAGAACTGGGGCAACGTGGGAAAACTGGCCAATAGCTGAGCTGCCAAAAAGCTGTGATACAATTAGTGCTGTGGATTTTTCAATGATCATACTGGAAGGTGAAGCCATCTATACATCCTGGTTTATGGCCCTTAGTTAACCAATACACCCACATCATATATTTATAAAGAATGGGAAAATTGTCTTTGTGATGTTTTTGCTTTCACTACTGACCCATTTCCAACTGTTTTCATTAAGGTTCCAGTGAGTGGCCAAAAAAGGCTCCTGCCAAAAACAACACCACAATGTGCTCGTGGTTCCAAGGTGTCCCTCAGGGCGGCTTCTGAGGACGCCGTGTCACCGTGGTGGAAAAGTTCAGGGGAAAAGGTTATAGCTTCCAATCTGGCGGGGGGAAAAAGGAAACATGATGACTCTAAGCTAGAGGGCACTACTGTGGCCTAATTATGGTCCAGATGGTTGGAATAGGTAGGACTTTCAACAATTAATTACTGAATGTCCACGTGGCCAGGATCCCTCCAAAAAGGAAACAAATCCTTATTAAATGGAATAACTGAGACTATTTTTTCCATAAAATGATGATTTTTAAAGCGACTGTTTATATGTGTCTATTTTACCTTGATGTTTACATCATAAAACATAGCTTCACTTCTTCTGTCGCATTTAATTTTGTTTGCAAAACACGTCCTCTCCAGGGAAATTCCCTTTACATTTTATGACCTTGTTAATAGCAACCATGCGTCTACCTTTTATCTCCGTCCTACCGCAGATGCTTCTGTGATGACATAAACCTCAAAAAACAGAATCTCCCTCCATGATCATGACCAAACTGTACCAAATTCAACGTGCACACGGCCAAATGACTGTGCTCTAATATTTAGGGGACTTCAGCCAAGAAAATTAAAGTGCCTCAGGGCAAATTTTTAAGGACATTGCTGTGATTCAGAATGTGGGTTACTGTGAATTTCTGGCACAATATTTGCAAAAAACAACAACAAGATGGCTCATAAGAGAAGAGAAAACAGAGCTGTATTTTTCCCGACAGGCATCTGACCGGTCAAACAACAGCAAGTTTTATCCTTCACTTCAGACAGAGCTGGAGCCGTTCCAGCAGTATGAAGATGATGTGTGGTTTTGTCTTGGCTACTCGCCACCATTTTTTTTCTGTGTGACAATTAATTTGATATATATCATGTATGACAGAGCCCAGGGGCCCCATTATAGGAAGCAGGATGTCCAAAGAGTCTTGTGAAGACACTTCAAACCTATTGTCTTCTCGACAGATACAGAACGCTGCTTTAATAAGAGGAAAAGAGCTGCCCATAGAGAAGCCTGTTGTTCCGAGTTGTTAGCATGCTTCAAGTTGGAGGATGTGCGGTGCCCTTTTTAGATGGGTGTGGAGAGCAGTGGAGGAGAGAGAGGGAGGGGGGGCATTATGTAAATTAGTTGTAATTAAAGAGGAGCGAGTCAAAACAGTGCAACAAGGCACAATCATGGAGCTTGTGTGATCACAGAGTGCGAGGTGCGAGATAGGACAACTATGTGTAGATATAACAAAGGGTAAAGATAAAGGGATTTTTACTGTTTGGTGATGAGGGTAACTTGCTTTGATGTGGTTCACTTTATGCGCGGGGTGTGTTAGAGTTATGGTAATGACTCGTCAGAAGCACAAAGAACTGTTAAGAAGTCTCTCCCTGATGCTGGAGACCAATGGGAGAAGTGGACATTTGGCCTGGTGCAGCTGAGGTTATTTTACTTCCTCAACAAAACTGCTTGCAGTTCTTGTGAATATTGTTGTGTTGGAAATGCCATTGTGGTAGAAAAAAGTGTCGCCAAGTTGTGTCATGCCAAGTCCAGCATAAATGAGTGTTTTAATTACACTAATGTCTTGCTAGTCGATAGCAAACAAAATCTTTTCTCAGCTGTCACAATATCACATTACCCCTCTATGTGAAGATGACCTCATTTAAGTTGCATGTGACATAAATAAAATATAATGTTGGAAAAGAAATGATTGCGAGCCTTGGCTTCACATGTGGAATCCAATCCTTTGAAGGAGCACAGTTGAGAGTAAATGTGAGTTGGGCGTGAATCACTTTCAGAAACTGGAAATTAACTTCTAAAGCATACGAGAGCAATTATGTATATGAACAAACTCGAGGAGTCCTCATGTCGAAAGCGGTAAAGTTTCCTCACTCCCCCGTGGCCTTGGCTTTTGTGTTTCCACTGTGATGCTGTGATAATTCACTTTCACTGTAAGAGCTGCTTTTTGCTCAGTCACTCAAACAGAAGTCTTGACTTGACTCATCAAATTCTCAAGGTGCAGCTGAAAGCAATTACAGGGCCTCTGGGTGGAGGAGCTATAGCCAAGGCCTTTTTCTTCCTCTGCCCCCTAATAAAGGCTCGCCTTACAAACAAGATGAATCATGCTCCTCTTTTCCTTAAGCCTCAGCACTTTGGAGGAACCTCTCAGACTAGCATTGTATGCTCATTACCCCAACACCTCACTGCTGAAAACAATAATGGCTCAGATTTCCACACCATTTGAGAAGGAGGAAGATTAAGCCTAAAGTACGGCTCAGTCGGAAGAACCGTGCATGAGACGCCCCTGCAAGACTCTTTGTCTGCATCTGAGCTCTGATGGTTTCCAAAGGCATGCAGCTCCAATCTCAATCTCCGGATAAGAGTCATTTATTTTTCCTTTTGTCACACCGCGCCCGAGAGTGAGATGGTAATAGGTGTGATTCTGACACATGATAGTAACACACAAAATTGTGGGTTACAAGATATGCATTCGTGTTCTAATTGGGGATTCACGGGGAAAAGATGCATTCATCTCTCACTGTACTCACTGTTCTCCGCCGCTGCAGCGTCCTATTACTCACCTGCTCATGTGGAGCAGATGAGTAATGGGATAATAGGCTGGGTAGTATACACAAAAGTTGTGCTGTAAGATGGATGCGCCTGAGTGCGGCAACTCAGAAATACGCAAGCTGTTCTGATTTTCCACAAAGGGCATCTGGTGTTGTGATGTTTCTGTAAAGTTTGGTGGCACTGGCACTGATTTTATGGGATGACATGGATTTAGCCCCATCTGTGTAAGAGTCAAAAATAATCATTTGTCTGAAGGCAGTCATCTCAGTGTGGCACACTTAAACTTTTTCAGGCAGTGATCCAAAGTCTTTTACAGATTATGAAAGATATATTATGTTTTTATAAGCTTTTTAAAACTGGGAATTATACAACCAAAAGCATCTAAAGGCGTCAGTGTTTCAAGCAGCCGACTCAGCGTGGACACTACAGTTTAAAAATACATACATTAAGCTTAATGAATTAAAGAGGATTACTCAGATATGACCCTCTGCTTCCTCTCTTCGCCTTCCCAGTTGGAGATTATCAATTCACAAATTAATCCATTCAAGGTGTTGTGCTGATATGAATAACGTGAATAATGCCGTAATGTAAATATCAAATGAAAAATGCAGCGCTCACAGAAATGAACCTAAATAATTCTGACAGATTAGAAGAGACATACATTTAATAATCAATGTTTAATACAGATCTGAAATGAAGCCGTCTTACCAGTGTTCAGAGAGGAGCCCACTGACTTTACTGTGCTGCAGCCACAAAAACCAGTCCCTCACAAAGAAGAATCCACATCTTCATCATGTGTGTGTGCGGAGTGTCACAGCTGCAGGAAACGACCGGCTGGACATTTTTTCATGCACCGAGGACAAAATTTGTTTTTGTTAGTTTTTGTTTTCTCGCATTTCCCAGGCAAAAATCCAGTAAACTTTGCGAAACACTATCTATTATGAGCAGGGCACAAAGAAGATTCAAAGGCTCTGTTTGTCTGCTAATGCAATCGGAGGCTGCTAGCTAGTTACCTAGTCTGGTTAATTAACCCCCAGAGCTTTGGAGAGAGCAGAGGCTGCGATCTCGATGGGCCTACTGGGCTCAATCAAGACCACAAACTGAACATTGTATATGGCATAAAAGTGTTGTAGTAAACACATTCTCTTCCCTCTGCCGAACCCCGGGGAGCTCTTAATCAAACCACAGTTCACACATGATGGTGCCTCTGCAGAAAATGAAGAGCAGGAAAGACAGAAAAGTGTGTGAACTCGCGGGCGATTGGCCTTTCATCCCAACTCCTCTGTGACATTTTAACACAGCGGCTCTCTGCAGAGACTGTTTTGCTAAATGATGGGAAGAAATCACAATATATTACAGCGAATTACGCTTTGTCTTTGATTACGTGCTTCACCTTGTATGGTTTTGTTCCTCGCTGAGAAAGTGAGTTAGCATAATGCAATTAGAGTCGTTTAATTGATCTATGTTTTGTCACTCAACGCAGAATGTGATCATTAGCAATCTGGTGTAATGTAACGCTTCTCCCATTCAATCTGATGCTGCAGACATTATGGGAGTAATCTGTCCAAACAGCGTGTTTCTTCTCATATAATGAGTGTGGATGTCAGTGCTGTTGCTGGGAAAAATGCAAGGTTTTTTTTTTTTGGGTTAGTTCAGTTACATGAATGGAAGATTAACTTTGTTATTTAAACTATGTGTTCAGGGAGCAGTGGGGCATTTTATGACCACTGGGATATGTAGACCTGGTTAAAAGTGTTTAAAAAGTACAAAATAATCCAAATGCCAGTAAGAAACATTTCCTCTTTAATTCCTGAAAATGTATTTTTGCAGATGCATCCCTGTATTGAATATGTGTGTTCATTACATCTTGACAGTGCCTTGCTTCTCTAATTTGATATGTACCTGCTTTGAATAGGAGACATAAACTTGGAGCAAAAGCTGCTGTTAACTCTCCTGCCATGTTAAAGTACAACTCCTGTAATGGTGCACAGGAAAGAGAGCACTAAAAATACCAAGATGAGCAATCTATATATTTTTTTGGTAACTGCTGGTCCACTTAAAAAGAACAGGCAGCTGGAGGAAGACAGTAAAGGTTCCAATCATATCGCCAGGGCAGAACATTTATCATCCGTCGGGACCTTCTTGTAAATCACCACAAGGTCTTGCCCCCAAATTACCCAGGACACGGCCAGAAAATAAATAATTAAAAGCCCATTTTCTGATGTTAGGCTCCTGAATGATAAATGATGAGGCTTGGATGGCGAGCACCAGGAGCCAAGCTCTCAAGACCTTCAACACTTGATTGGGGGGGAGATGAAGGACAGCAGGACTGTAGTGGTAAAAAAAAAAAAAAAAAAAAGGGGTAAACTATAAATGTGTGCACAGCTCTTTCATGCGGTCATAAAAACGGTGGATAAACTATAAACTTCTGTTGCCCATTTACAAGATTAGAGACACAAGACCATTGAAACCAAATCATATATCCCTGTCAATGTATGTCGTTTCATGCAGTGGTGTGTGTTCCCGTATTATAGAAGCTGACTGACCTCCTGATTAACTGGAAGAGAAACAATCTCCAAACAACAGGGAGTTAACAATAATAATAATAATAATAATAATAATAATAATAATAATAATAATAATAATAAAGTACTGCATTATATTATACCATGGTTGCATTAAGCTTCTGATCGACTCGTAAAACATAACTCTGCTCAACAGTTCAAACAACAGCTAAGATGATAAATACTAGAGGGCTTCAGTAGTTTTTTGGGCTTTCACATTTGTATATTGTAATGTATTTTTGTCCTTTATTAATCTGCTATTTTCTGTTCAAGAGCCTTGTTTGATGCTGGACTCCATAAGCTTTCCCGCTACCATTATAATTTTCTTCACAACTTCCTGTTCCTGTTCATTTGTTGCATTTCCAACATCCTAATGCATGTGACCTCAACATGGATTTGTCTCTGATTTGGACAATTAAGACTATCTATGCATCTCTTTATTCACTGCACTGTAACACTAATGGGTACATGATACAAGCAGGACATTATCCACAATACGAATGTATTTTGTATCTGAAAGCTTCAGCAGACTGTTTATCAGAACATCCCATGTTTGCTACGTGATAGTTCTCACTGTGAATCATATCAGATATTAGATTAGTCATCTCATATTTTGAGGGCAACAGCAGCCACGTCTGGTCTTTATCTCTCAAGCGCTGCCCCAGAAATTACTCGACTATCTCACATCTATTAAATAAGATAACAGCAGAAGTATCCAAAGTTCAGGTTATTGTTTCGATCCCTCGTGAGCGCACAGACCTGGTAAACCCGTCCTCTAAATTATGTGTAGCCACAAGGTGACTGTGGAATGTTTCTGTGCTCAGAGCTTCAGTCTATTTGAAATTCACATGTTCATCCTATGTTAATGTAAAAATCAATAACGGGCACATGTACATTATGTGAGATAACTTATATGTTATTATGTGTGTACATAAAGTCATTTCATGGCTCCAATATTAATAGCTAATTTCCTCCATGTTGACTGACCACTCCACTGATAAAAACATTGCATTAAAATAGGAAGCAGAAAATTACATGCGACACGGAGGTAATGCAAATGTTAATTTAAAGTCCAAAATAACAATCAGAAGAAACACCTGACGAATAAATGATGAAAAAGTAAATACTCCCGGCAAATCCAAGCTTTAAAAGGTAAATTTTGAGCTCTCTTTTTTTTAATCCTCAGAGGCATTTCCGACAGTGTCTGTTCTGCGTTTTGGTACAGTTTAAAGGCAACTCCCAGGAGACCAGGGGGCCTGTTGGTTGTAGTCAGTAAATCACTTTCACTGCCTTTAATGTACAACATCAAACAACGCTTTTTCTTAATTCACCCATGGAGCTTCATCAGGTAACGTTAGAAGAATCTGAAAACAGATTTGTCAGATTTTATAAAGCCAGTCCCGGTTGAAAAGCCAAACGCTGGAAAATGAAAGTTATTATTCAGTGATGGATACGTGTAGCAAGAGACCATGCTGAGAAAAAACCTATAACATCATCCACAGGTCTGAGTCTTGTCAGCACCCAGAGAAAACAAAAGACAAAGTAAACCCATTGTCAATTATTAATGGACAGTTGAAATATCCAAAAATAAAAAGAGAAGTTTGATCCAGTCAAATCTGAGTAGAGACATTCAGCTTCCTCATGTAAAAAGAGAAATAGATTCAGAAATTTCGAAGGATTTGAGTGTTTACTTGAGAAACATTATTCCTTCTAGGTGGGAAAAGCTTGCTAAGAAAAGAGCACGGTGGAATAATAAAACCCTCCATTAAAGCACATGCTAATGAAATCCGTACTAGGTTTAGCAGCTCCCAAAAGCAGGGTGAGGCAGGGTTCACCACAGATTTTGTAGACCCCAGAAGCTGTTGAGGAAAATCATATTTTCATCTCCATCATGAGCAACATTTAAAGACTAATATCAGATGTCAATATTGCCTTGATATACAGTATTGGCTTACACACAAACGCAGACACACAAACGCTGGCATATGAGAGTTTCGGCTGAACGCGCTTCAGGGCTCAGTCTTCAGCCGCCTCCTATTCTCGCTTTGCAATACTGTAGCTTAGTTATCACGTCTCGCACAGTCAGGTTCAAGGACGCATCTCTGCATTCCGAACTGATGTTTCCAAGTGGATGTTTCCCACAAGCTCGAGTTCAAAAATGACTTTCTTCCTCCCTGTGAAAATCTGCCACCTTTAAGATGAAACTGCAGTAACGCCTCTCCTGTCTGCAAAGATGTTTCTGTGATCTTTGACAACCAACTGTCTTATGAAATTGTAGCCACTATTCTAGGCTGGAAATTTGTTCTCTACTGAATCACACCTGGCTAATAAAGCAGCTCTTAGTACTTGCTTTCATGGGCTTTTTGACCCTTACAGATCATCCAGACAGCTGCAGTCCATTGGTCCAAATGTCCATTTTATTCCCGAAACTAACTAGAAATCTCTCAACCCTTCATATCTACCATGTCCATCTTGACCCTTAACCTTCAGCCTTCATCCTGCCCTTACAAATTCAAGGTTTATATCCCTCCCAAATATATAACAGTAATGGAGAGATGATGCAAACACCTGAAAACTTTGTGAAAGAAATCTTGAGTAGTTCTCTCTAATCTTAAATCAGGCATCAGTGAATAAGCAACAATCAAAAGACACTGCTTGAAAAAACTAAAGAAACCTCCCCAGGTATCATGTTATAAATCTCAAAATATTGATAAGACAAGATAAGTCATTCCTTTTCCACAGTGGGTAAATTTACAGAATGATGAATGCTGATTGGTGCTCAGGAGTAGATGATGTCACATGAAGCAACACCCACTTCAAACCAGTAATAAAAGCACAGACAAAACACAGAAATCTATGATTTTGATTACAATTGATTACAGTAAATTGCTGTTTGAGAGATTAAGATTTTTAATATTTAATTTCATCATTAGCATTTATAAAGACTGATCATTCAGACTGTAGTTTACTCGAGTATTTTGGAGCACTTGTTATTTTCATAGTACAGAACTCTATGGCTCTAAAGGTCTAGATCTGCTAATTGTATAAAGTGTAAAGTGTAATTATAAATTATATATACTAAGTGTAATTATAAAGGAGTCTAAAATAGAAAAGTACATTTCTGCATGGGTACACAAACGCCTCACCTTTCTTATTGTGTACTTAGACCGTGCACTTCAAAAGACTTTTCAAAACTCTAAACTCTGGATGCCAGTTCTCTTTCCCCCCGCCCCCGAAAGCTTTGGGCTCATAACATATTGTAATGTAAACTGAGATCAAATGAGCCCCAATGTGCCTGTCTTAGTGGCCCTGCTGAATGTGATTCCATCAGCTGTGGCAGGGAACACCGTGCCACATTCACTCCTGGAGATGAGATTAGGTCGCCGGTGAAATATGTACTCATCCACGCGCAACCTTTCTCAATGCGCCTCTGCGACACGAGGGGGAACTCGAAAAGCTCGGAATGTTAAGGAGTTCTGTTGTGAAAGCTCGCTCCAAAAAAAAGCTCTCTCATTTCTTTACAGCGCTGAGAGAATTCAAAAGTAAGGTGCGGGTCGTTTTTTTTTTTTCCACGTTGAGGTGAACTGCATAAAGACTCAGTAAATGAATCGATGCTCAGTTAGCCAGAAAAGACTTTGTGATGGTTCCCATTGATCTATAGAACGGTCGGCCTCCACGTTTTGAGCTCCTGCATGATTTGACGAGAGAGTTTTTTGTCTTGGAATAAGACACATATATGCACAGACTGCTAAACTAGATTTCCAACTGTTGGATCAATATCACCCGAATTCACTCAAAATGCAAATACATTGTAAAATAATTCCTCTCTCAGAGGTGCTTTATTACAGTTAGTGTAACAGCACCTTGAATAATGCAAGTCTATGGATTGAATGCATGATTACATTATGATACCGTAAAAGCAGCACCAACATACATATGATGGAGACGTCAATTGCTCGTTCACCTATGCATGCAACAGCTATATATTTCTGTTTTTTAAATCAATATAATCAAGAAGTTATTAAGCCGAGCTGCTCTCAGGAGCAACCGTCAGAGGTGCATACTCTTCTGTTGTGTGTTGGCTCCTTGTGTGACTAGGATGAATTGCCAAATAACCGGAGCCTGTATTATTTTCAGCTCAGTTCCCTGTAGCTGTAATGCAGCATACAAAATGAAAAATGTTTGTAATTGTTGAGCTTTATAAGTTGTATCGGTACTCAAGAGAGTCAACGTAAAGTTTTGTTCCCAAAGAAAAAGCATTTTTAATAAACTAAAAGACAGAAGGTAACTGAAATCCAGGGATGACAATATGATATAATTTAAGTGCTGGATATTATGTTTAGCTTTATGTTTAAAATGAGTAATTATTTACACATAATGGGGACGATGACATACTACAAACATGATATATCAGAGATTAATTCAATTATTCATATTAGTGAGTACTGTGCTTTCTCATTAAATCAGCGAGCCAGTTTGATTAAGTGTTTTCTGATTGATTGTGGTAGCAGAACAAAACAACAGAACATTACCGACCGAGATAACAAAATATTATAAAAACATCACGTTCAGGTGCTGTTAGCACTCAGTGGCATTTATGTGATTAGTAGACGTTGAAATTATCAGCTCTGCCCACTGCCTGGGAGCCGCGTCCTGCCTTAAAGATCTTTCCCATTCAATTTAACGGCATGTTGCCCCCGTCCTCCTTAACTATTTGCCTGTGCCGTTCCGAGGCGCCGCATCACTCCTGCTTTCCCATTGGACGGGATGCGGCGCGGTCCGAGCCGAAGATGGGTGACCGTTACCTCCCGCCCAACTCTGCCGCATCACTTAGCTCAGATTTAATTAACTTCAACCAGCCTTGCTCCGAAGTGATGGCTGCAGAGGACTGCCCACTGGGGGTTTCTGATGGAGAAGTGGACAGGAATACAAACCAGGAGGACTTCAAGCTGAAGGAAAACAGAATCACACGCTGGCGATCGTGACGCCACGGCTTGTGAAACACATAGTGGAACAGCGAGGATCGTGCTCTGTGCTATGGGCTGAGGCTTTTCCCTCCACACCCGACCCTTTATTCTGCCGGTGCCCCCCCTCCTCCCGACTTGCCTCCTCCCAGCTCTCTCTCTGATTCTTCAGCCCTGTGCTTAATTAGGCCCTACAGTTAAACAATGCTCTCAGCTTCCGAGGGTCTTACTTCACCGGCAAGAAAAAGGGAGAGAACAGAGAGAGGGAGGTTCATATTCAACTCACGTAAAAACTGAGAAAAGAAGAGAAAAAAAAAAACTCAGCTGACACACCATAATTCACCCCGTGCTCCGTGGCTGCACTCGTGGGTGGAAACCAGCTCGCAGATACACATGCACACGCTGATGTTACATGTAGTATTTTCTATGCGGTTCGACATAGCGAGGTGGTCCGACGCTCTATTTCAAGGCATGCGAGAGTGGCATCTCCATTTAAAATGACTGCGTCCGTCTGTTCCGGCCTACGCTCTTCCTGGATACCAAGTGATCCATGAGGACTTCTCCACAACAGTGTCAGCAGCGCTTGACAAATGTGCTAGCCCTACAAAACGCTTGTACAAGCACAAACATATCTGGACTATTTATCTTCCTGCTGGAAAATTTATAAGAATATGAAGGCATATCAACCGCATCCATTTTGTTTGGAATCAAATCTGGCAATAACAGGCCGACATTGGGCAGATGATAGATGGCAAAATGTAGGAGAAAAAAAGAAAATAGCAATTTCACACTAAAATTATTTCATGTTTAATATCCGGTTGGTTTCCTTCCAGCTATTCACATTTCAGTTGTGAAGAAGCAATTGAAAAGTTTTGGCGTGCCTTGAAATTCAGAAGCTGTGGTCAGAGATACATCGCTGACTCAAACTAAAAATATTTCGCCCTATGGATCACCTGTTGTCGGACCTCGGGTTTATCAGCTGTGCCATTCAAAGATGCATACTGTTCAGATGAGCTTCAGTTTTATTAGTCACATGTACGTCAACGCAGGGTACAATGAAATGTGTTGGATGAGAAAAACAGGTCGGCTCAGCAGGAAGAGCACTACTCGCAATATCAGCACCAGTCATATAAAAAGAGATGAAAAAAAAGAAGAGAAATTCGAATAAGAATAGAAGCACATAAATAAAATATAACACTGTATAAATATATTAAAATGAGAAGTGCATACAGTACAGTGTTGCACACTGGGTATCAGTTCTCTGCAGTCATAGTTGATGCATTTTTGAAGACAGCAGTTAAGACGAAATGCGATGTGGAATATTTAGGTTAATGAGATGAGATGGCCCGGTGGTAAAAACTGTCCTTAAGCCTGGTGGATGTGCAGCCATCTTCCTGTATCGTCTCCCGAATGCTAACAAGGAAACAGCCGCCCAACATGACTGTGCGTTCTCAGGCTTTGGTCCTGATGCTGTGAGCCTTCTGCAGGTACCTCCGGTGGATGTTATTCTGAACGGCCGGGAGTGTGCTATCAGTGATGTGCTGCGTTCACCACTCTCTGTCTGCAGCTGTGGGCAGAACACTTCCTGTACCATGCAGCCTGTCAGGAAGCTCTTGACGGTGCACCTGTTGATGTTCATGCCAAAGTCAGTCTCCTGAGGAAACAGAGCCGCTGGCGAGCTTCCTGCACCGCAGCGTCCGTGTGTAGGAGACAGGGGAGGTCGTCTGTGATGTGAGGAACTTGAAGCTGCTGACCCTTTAGTGAGATCTTACTTTGATGGTCAGCAGCTACACCGGGGAGCAATGTGTTAAAACATATGTGGCCCACGAAGAGTTAAGCCCACTCCCCCTTGAACCCTCGTTCTAGAGATAGAAGGTTCAACTCTTTTTAATGACTGGACTTTTCTATGAGTCTCTCAGTAAAGAGAGTCGGGTTTTGAAGTCAGTCAAATCACCCAGTCAGTCATCCAGAGCTCAGTGAGTGTTGGCACCGGAGACTCTCACTGGCTGTGCAGGCTAACTTCTGCTTTAGCCCTCCACTAACTTCAATGGGATGAAATATTTAATTTTGCAGCTCTTTGAGATTTTCCAAATGTTATCGGGTTCATGATGCTGAATAAAATGTGTCCACCATTTTACAGCTGCTCCTTTCCCAGTAATCGTCTGTTAGTTAAATTTCTTTCTGGGTCAGGTAGTAACTACACGGTAATTAACCTGATGTATTTGTACAAATACAGTTACTGCACTGGAGTCAGTTCTGGGACACGTGCCTGGTTTTATGACCATGGACAGATCTGAGTGAGTACAGGAACAAATGATGTCAAATATTGAGTCACAGTGATGAGTAGATATTGTCATGTTTAATTTTAACATCATGAAATTGTTATTGTGGTCAATGTGATTTAAACAGTTAAAATAGAGATAATAAGATTTTCATATTATTCTTTGTGTCATAAAATATAATATTTGGGTGTGCTGCAATGCCCAAAGCAATAATTCAACTCTTGGGGAAATACACGTATTTGCAGTGAATATAAAACTGGAGACAGAAGCAGAATCACTTCGGTTTGCATAAAGATTGGAAATGTTTATTTTAATGTCCGAGAAAGCTGATTTTGTTACCTTTGGAATGAGCCATGTTTCCAGTCGTTGTCCTGGGCTAAGCTGATCGGCAACTTGCTATAGCTTCATATTCACCATACAGGTGTGAGAGTGGTGTCGTTCTTCTCAAGCTATGTCGAGAAGATGAAGATAAATCTATCTATTTCTTCAAGTGTTTACAAGCTGTTCACCAGGTTTTCAGATTTCTGCCTTCCAACTTTTTGGCTCATTCTGTGATTTAAAAAAAAAAAAAAAAAAAAAAAAATCCTGTCTAGACACACCACCTGTTCAAACATGTCCAGTTGTAATTTCCATGCTTGCCAACAGAACTCAATATAAATGAAATCATTTTATGTTCAACTTGACAAATGGAGATTTTTACAACATGGACAAATTCATAATTACGTCCTTTTGTGACCTACTAATTTACTCGATCAATTTTAACTTGAACTATTCCCTTGGCTTGAGTAAAATGTGCAGGTAGCAATTATCTGACTTGATTAATATGTTTCATTACTTCACAGTTCTGCACATTATGTTTAATCTCACCTTGGCACCGGCTGTGGTGGCTCCGTCGCCCGAAACACGGAGCAGATTCCTGAATGACAAAAGAAGCCGGATTCCTAACAGAGCTGTTCCAACATTTACTGTCAGTGTATCGCCTGTACTGTACCGACTCAATAGCACATTTTTCACTCTGTCTGCTCTCTGTGAGCAGCTTGAAGCCTTGCTGAGCACATTAATCCACTGGGATGGGGCCCTTTAGAATCATTTATTCACAGTTGGGGGCAAAGCGCCGAGGAGTCAAAGGTCAGTACTTGGCCATTCATATCACCATAACCCTGGGGCTTTTCCATCAATGTACACTCTCCATCTGGGCGAGTCACCACAAAGGCAGAGGCACACATTGTTGGGAGTGGCACTTTGTGCGATTTTCTGGTCACTGGTATCTCAAGCCACGCTGTCACAGTCGGGTTAGCATGTGCCATCTGGTGCATATTTCCATCCAAAATGGCTTACAGTAACATGAGGGGACACGCTGGCATCGGTGGTCATTTATGCACTTTAAGGGTGACATTGGAGCTTGATTCAATTCTTGCATGGTGTTGTCATGAAGAGGGAAGAAAAGTCGATATATAGCTGTCAATATATGCTTAAAATAGCTGCAGCAATAGATACAAGTCGACCCAAAGGACGAAGCCACACTTAAGGAAATGAATTTTTAAAAAAATGGATGCATTTAAAAATGGCTCAAACTGCATGTGCGTGAGTCCTCGCAGTAAACACCAATAGCCTTCAGCAACAGCAGAAATTCCATAGGCATGCAATCGTATTTCTTCTATGGTCAACCACTGTAGTGCACAATAACTCTGAGGCTAAACTCTCATTGGGTATTCACTGCCAGGAAGCTGCCTATTCACAAACAAGGAAACAATAACAGTGTGACACAGTAGCTGAATATTTAAATAGCCTGAAGAACAACACACATGATTTCACATAATTACTATCCATGGATGTCTGTTCAACACAGGACTAAATGAATGCCCTTGGCAAAACATGAGGGGGAATTTAAATGGTGAGTTTTTCTTTATAAAGATTTTCAGTGGCATGAATCTATTTCCTATCGCTGCGGTTTAACAGATGCACACACTAATCTACTGCATCTTCTCACATTATTGTTTGTAAAGTTTGCAAAGTTAGTGGTCAAATTATTTATAGTTACAAATAAAGCCATTTTAATTAATGGCAGGTGATGCTAATAATTTACGCCAACAACTGCAAACAGATCCAAAGTCTCGTCTGTGTAAAAAAAACCCTCTGACGGGTCCGGATGGAGAGATTGATAAGCAGAAAGAGAGGCTGGCACAATGCTTAGAGGACCTAGTTAGGCTCCCTGCCATTCTGTGGTTTCACATGTAAAGAACTTTCACTGCAAGTTGAGATGCACTCCGCAGCGCTCCTGTCAAAAGCAACAACATCAGTGGGGCTGCTTTCGGGAATTTCGCCCTCTTTTCACCCGGCTCTGTGGCGTATCATCACATTGGCAGTTCTGCCTCCACCCATCTTTCATCTTTGGCAGTGTTTTTGCTTTCATTATAACAACTCATCTTCATGTACTCTCAGTAATTTGCCATTCGTGGTCGCCTATGGGGCCATAAAGCAGAAACAATGATGGGAATAGACAATGATAACTATGGCTAGGATTCTATCTTGGTCCACAGCTTTGTGCACTGAGGCACATAAAAGGATATTTCATCCTTAAAGCAATTCTGACTGAAACTGTGCTTCCAAATGAGTGAATGAATCTTGTGGGGATGCATTTCACACTCTTCCTGTTGAATGCACGTACACAATTTGTTTAATGTTTTTTTTTTTTTTGCATTTTAATTTGAAAGTTTATTTTATGAGTTTCTGCTTTAGGACAGAAATAAAGGAAGAAAATGAATCAGACAGGCAGTTTACATGTCCAGTGTCTTGGGGTGGATTTAAACTGAGATCGACTCACTTAACCCATCAGGACACCCAAGTCTTTATGTTCCTATTAAGGATGGGAGCTGAAATCAGAACAAGAAGACAGACATGGTGGAATGTGGGAAAGGGTCAGTCTTTAAGTCACACAACCACAGGTGTGTTTTTCCAACATACATTACCAAGCTTCCTGTTGAAAGCTTCTTCTGTACACAGACCATGTGTGATATAACATAAAATAAGAAGAAACTATGTCAGCCGTCTGTGTAAAAAGATGCTACACATTTATAGTACTTAAAAGCGCCCTTACACTTAAAGTGGTTGTGATTCTTGAGTGCCACGAGGAGCCCTATATTACCAACATCTGACCCTGAAATACAACATTAAAAGGTCTCTCTAGAGGTGTAATGCACTTGAATTGTGGCCGTAAGTTTATAACAAATGCTTTATAAAACTCCACCACATCCTTGTAGAGGTCAGGCCTCTGGAGAATGCAGACTTTCTCTGAAAAGTTTTTTTTTTTTTCTTTCCCAGGTGTAAATGCAGCCACATCTCTGTCATTGCATTACACCTCAGGCAACATCCCCACTCTCTCTCCATCTGAGTGCAGGAGAAACCTTAAGTGCCAGAGGACTATTTGGAAACCTTAAAAGCGTCCATTCTTGCCTTTGTCTCCATGTCACTTGCTTCCCCACTTTTATGCAATCATAGAACCGTCATTCCTCTGCTCAAAGGAAAAAAAACAAAGCAAACGGGGAAAAAAAGCAGGAATTGTTTTAACTCAATCCGAATTGCCACTGTAAACGCCTCAGCTGGCCACGAGCCTTTCGGCATCATAAAGAATCAGAGGCTGATGTTTCTAACACAGTTATTACCACAGTGCAACTGAGAGGTGGGTGTGGGTAAGCAAAGATGAATGTACTCGTTGGACACTCCACCCCGCCATTCAATTCAGTGGAAGTGTCCTCGTATGTGTAGCCGCTCTTGAAGGGTATGCTTGTCTGAGTTCTGAGGCTACGCACTGAAGGAACAGGCAGCCAGCAGACAATCACAGAGGAGCTCAGTGCGTCCATTAAGGCTGTCAGTTAGCAAGGGCCTTGATTAATTGCACACTGCATAGTGGCAAATTAAGGCAGGTCTCAAGCCCCCCCTCCCCTAATAATTAGGTAAGAATAGATTGCCAGAAAGAGGAGGGTGAATACTGGCTGCCCGGCGTCACTCAGCCTGCCTTACATATAATAAAAGTCTCACACTGTGTAAGCATGGGCAATAATCGTGTGTGTGTGTATATGTTGAGGAGGAAATTTGCATGCATGACTGATGTTGCCTACATTTATGTCTGCCCTCTATAGCTCTTGCTTGTAAGCCTGTATGCGCAGAGCATATGTGCTTGGAATGTGTATGACTTTCCGTGGCAGGCTTTGATTGCTTGTGCATGTTTGCGTGTTTTCTTACAGTATGTAATGAAAAGGGCAATGTAAATATAGCAGTACTTCACAGGTGACAGTTTTCCCATGCATCCCTTTGCAGCCCACACCGCCTTGTGCTGAGTCTTAACCAGCTGCCTTTTTGTCTAACATCACCGCAGCTGTGGTTACACCTGTCTTTTCAGTGTGAACGTTATCATCTGATCGCGCCGGGACGCATTAAGTGACAGGTCTAACTGCTGCCGGAGAGGATTTTTAAACCCAATGAGCCAAGCCGCAGCCTGAATTCCTGAAAATGCAGGACTCTGGGGAAAGGTGAACACAATTTAAGCACAATCTCGACATTCTTGCCGTTGCATCAGCAAAGTCATACCCCACGGTCAGTCCAAACACTGTGTGACAACTCCCCAGGGGTGACACGGTCCCGCCAGCTATTCTCATAATCTCACTTCAGTGTTACCAAAAAAACATGTTTTTTAACCTTAACAATAATTATTTGAAGATATGATCACCCACCTGAACACTCTGCATAAGACACATTTCTGCTGCACTCTCAGTCCTCCGTCTCCTGCACGCTGATGGAACTAATGTGCTTCAGTTTTAATCAATGCAGCCGTCTAAACCGGCCTCTAAACAACTCAAGCTTCGCTCGCAATTATGCATGTCCGCCGCAGCCAAAAATCATGTTTGTAGGCTTCAAGTCTACACTGTTACATAGATTGTGCAGTGGGCTGCGAGCATTTACAAAACACTTGTGAATGCACGACAGGACTGTGGATGAACGACGCCAGTGTAGATGGTGACAGACAAGTGCAGCTAAAGCTCCTGCTGACGTGCTGCTGCTGCTGCACCGCGCTGAACAACATTTATAATGTGATTCAGAATCTGTGAATGTATGTTATTCTGCCCGTGTGGCTTGACTAACTGTAAACATGCATTTCTACAAGTATGCAACCAAACAGAGGCCTAGACATCCATGTAGCTAATAAATACACAGCATGACGGAAAACAAGGTTGAGTGCTGTACAGATGTATATCCAGCATACATTGATATGAGTATGCTGGGATTGCTGCTGTAAACAAACAACCTTGCTGAAGGTCTACAGCATGAGGACCGGTCAGTGGCCTTTACATATTGTTCAACAGTGAAATGGCCCGAGGGAAGACGAGTTCTTTCATGTGTTGATCCTGCAGGGAAGGACACCAAGCCTTCTCCGAGTCGGTCGGGGCTTAATCTTCTTACAGGCAGACTGAGCGGAGTCCATTAAAAAACGGTCTCTCTCTTTTCTAACGGGCCAGTCCTTAAAGTTTAATCGAAGCATTGTCGGTGTGTCAGAATGATGGAAAAAGACAGAATAAAAACAAACAAACTAGCAAACATGTTCGTAAAAAGAAAACAGTGTGGGGGGGAAAAGGCAGTGGTGCTCTGTGACCTCACTACGTCTCAGAAGAACAGCGGTAATCACGATCAAATAAACACCCTCAAATTCTCATTTACTCTCACTTCCTTGTTCATCATTTTCTACCTGCCCACATGTCTTTGGTGACTTGTTATCCCAAACAATAAAGAAACAGTGGTTACTTATTGCTGATCTAGTTCTATGAAAACGACTGCAGCACCCGGTGATTCCGCCTTATGGGGTTGTCAAGCCGTGGCGACCCTAATCCACATCGAGCTACTAGTGGAGCATCAAGGGTTTCTGCCGTTTTTTTACTGAATTAAGGTTACTAGAACATTTCATCAGGTTTTTGCTGGAGCTCACTTGACCTGCTGATTTGACCGACACCGTCAGGTCCTCCCTCACTAACACACTGTGTGGGATCATGGAGGCCGAAGACTGTTCCGTGGCACAGACACATGACAAAGTCTCATTATCGTCGCCCAGCAGCTGGTCTTAGTTCAGTGGTTGTTCAGAAACAGGGGCCAAGGGTCTGGACCAGCCATCACCACTGTCCTCTTTCATGTCAGACTCCATCTGGGAAATTCTTTGAAAATACTCTGCCCTGACATGACCCGGTGGTGATCAGACCGGGGCAGAGTCTGACAGAGTCATGGGACTCATGGATGTAATAGCTGTCTGTTTGGATGAAGTGCTCAGGAAAAGGGGACAGTCAGTGCTACCTGCTATCGTGTTGAAGAGCTAATTCTGATTAGCTATGTTTTAGTGTGAAAAGATAAAAGAGGATGAGTATGGCCACAATGCTTTAAAGCATAAACTCTGTTGATTTTTCCAGATCATAAACAGGAGTGAATATTAATATCTTAATTTCTTTAGCCAAGTTCTTAGACTGATGAACGTTTGGATTCATCTGTGTGTGAAAGTGGAAGAACCTGAACTTGGAGTATCAGCCTTATGTGACCCTTCTCACAGTAAAGATACTTGCAGACATCAAATATGCTGGATGTGCTGAATCTTTTACTACAAAGGCGCATAATATTTTGATGCATTCATTTGTCAAGCCTGCAACATCCTGCCTGGGCTGCATGTAGGTGAACATCCATGGGACGTTAAGAGATGCTCATGTAGACTGTGTGGATTCGAAATACATCTTGTTTTTTCCCTCTCTGTTTTGAACACACCTTCTGGCAGAAGCTGGATCAATCACTCAGTTTGCTTAACACTCAGGTCTACATGACTCGTTGAGATTTTAGAGAAGTGCATGCAAACCTTACTGATGTAGATCTCATCCTACAAGTATCTGCATGGGTTCCCCGATATGCTCCGATACGTTTGCTGTATGGTTTATCATCACAGCAGCAAAATTCCAACTTAAATCTGAAGTAGTAGTCGACTGAATGGCAAGAAAATGGGAAAGTAAACTTGCAGTATTGTTTTTTAAAGATTAGATATTTAAGTATAGATTATTTCTGGTTTAAATCAATCACAGATAACTATCATGAGTCAGTAAATGAATGATTGAATAAGTAACCATCAAAAAAGAGACTATTTCAAATGCACAGTAAAATGTGACTCCTTTTGTGTTGAATATGGTGTATTGTATGCACATGGGTTGTATCCAAACAGTAAAGGGTCTTAGAAAAATCGAGGTCTTTCCTGCAGCAAGGACAAGAAAAATGGAGACTGTACTGTTTGCAACCTAGCTGGGGAGAATATTTTACAGTAGAGAAGCCCTGGCTCTCTATCAAATATTCAGTACAGTGACAACCTTTAAAAACCACCCTGATAAGAGTCAGACCTGCCACACGTTACGGATTATTGAATCAGGACTGTCTGTGTCACTCTCCCATGTCTCTTTCGCTTTCTCATAAAACAACAAGCTATTTGCTACGCAGCCAGAGCGTAAACATCATTGTCAACACATCTCAGCATGTGTCTTTCAAACACTGATCAAATGGGTTCTGAGATGTGAATTCCCCAGGAAGTGTTCATTGTTTTTTGTTATCCAATTTGAGCAGTGGGTGTAATACACCTCGGTATAAAATTGGAATTATCAATATCGCCAGGGAGGAACAAAAAAAAAAAAAATCATATTGTGCTATAGATACAGCGTTTGAAGGCGAGTAGGCTGAACGTGATGTAGTGTGACAAAACAAATACAGAAGATATGCCACAAGGGAGCACTATAATAAAAGAACTGCTGAGGAGAGGGGGAGAGTACGGTTTAGCTTGAGCATACTACAATAAGACGGCTGTGTGTGTGTGATTTGTTCTTGCACGGGTGGGCCGAGCGTGTGCACTTGCGTGTGCCGCATGCAGGGCCTGAGCCAATGAAGATGCAGCTTGAATTCTTGTTGCTCGATCAAAGTCCCTGGAGTAATCTCTCATAAGAACAGAGCGCGGACAGGCAGGAGGATGCCCATTCTGAAGTGTATTAAATCCCTACGCTCACAAACCAGTATACCCCAGCGTGGCAATGTAATTTTGGAGGGGATGCGGATACAACAAGTGAAGAAGAAGAAGAAGGGAGAAAAAAAAGGGAGTATTCATAAGGCTGGTGCTGACACTAAACCAAGATTGGAATGGAGAATAAAGGATGGCAACACGCCTCAGTGATTGGCCAGTGGAGGAACTCCCCTGTGTCCAAGCAGATATGTCTCTCCTTCTCATCATGGCGGGGCAATTTTGTCCCGGTTATAGCTCCTCCATCTTCTCCCAAGCTACTCCTTATTTCAGCATTTCAATTTCCTCCCTTGTGCAAGCGCTGAGTGCTAACCTACTTCAGACTTTCTCTCAGACTGGAGAGAAGCAGAAATACGAGAGAGAGAGAGAGAGAGAGAGAGAGAGAGGAAGAACTGCTGGGCTGCTCAGTTCAGTCCTGCTTCCGGTTTCCCCAAGGTGTGGGAATGCAGATTCAAAGAGAAAATATACGCCCGCAGACGATGCTGTGGTTAAGATCCCTGCCTCATGAACTACATATACCTATGTTGGCAAAAGGCTGCCTACTGAGAGAACTTCCTCTCCTGTGTCTCACTATTTTAAGGCACTCTCAGCTAAATCTAAATAAGATGAAGCAGTTGAATGAGTAGCTGGACAACTCGGTGTTGAATACAAATAAAAAATATATAGTGGGGTATCTTATGGCACCTATCTGCTACAATTATATCAGATTATGAAGATCTGTGTTATTATTAATGATCAATTCCTGGACTTGAATTTTGTTGCTCCAAAAAATATCAACCAATTAAAATCAACCTGTTGTCGGCGTAATTGAGCTTGTTGACATCTGCAATAAACCTTTGTGTCGTCTGCGACTGGGCCGTCACATCATCAGATAAGTCACAGAGGACATATCCCTGACGTGGATACAGTGAGGATCCTGAGGGCTCAGAGCAGCAGGAAACTTTCCTTCCTCTGTGTCTTTATTCCTGTAAGTGTCGGTGAGCACATTAATCATTTCCACTTTTATTCATCTCTCCGTTGCACAATGTGCTTGTCAGTGTCGCTATAATTCCTGCCTTCCCACCTTCCTTGGTTTCATCTTTTATAGTTCTCATTTCTGCACCCCCTCCTCTACGCTATCTTTGCGTCACCCTCTCCCCATTTCCATTTTTCCCTGACTGTTTGCAATGCATCATATCTGCCTTCACCTCATCTCTTTCACCCGACCACTGCCTTCTCTTCCACTTCAACACCCAGGAAAATCTCTTTTTTTCCCTGTTGCCCGATGGCAATGAAACATTTATCCACTTCTGAGACGTCTCGCCCCCCCCCTCCACCCTCCGAGGTCCCCCTGAAATTGTCCTTCAAAGGCTTCTGCACAAGTGCTTTGTGCTGTTTTATGTGTCCCCTAAATTACAACAAGTAACTTAAGAAAGGAGGCAAATTTGAAAACAAAGATACAATCTAAAGCTAATTTGAGTGTGAAATACCAGTGAGGACTGAACCTCTAGCTGTTTATGCAAATATCCACATATTAGGATGTGCAGGACTAAATTGTATAAAAATGCTAACAAATTCAGCTAAACTAAGTTTCTGTTAACTTGCAAGAGACTACAGGGAGTTTTCGACCAAACATCAGGGCTATATGTCTTCATTAATGTTGCCGAAAATTAAAAGATGCTTAATCCAGAAAATCACTGTTAAAAAAAACAAACACTTGTAGAGCATTGTTGAACTGCAGGTACAAATGACATCTGACCTTTGTGTGAGGAAAATAGACAAATTGTGAACTAAGATACTGTCAAATCTGTCAAAGTTGAATTCCAAATGCATGCAAATCATAATCTAAGAAATATGATCATTCATTAAACATAGTCTGCACGGCTGTGTGTCTCTTCCTGTGCGCTATGAGAGTAACACAATGCAAGGTGTCAGCCAGCGCCTTGCAACGTGGACTGAAGTCCCTTTGGACCCAACCTCTAGCCTCCATCACTTCATAAGTGAGATGCATGAGATGGAGGGAGGGGGGGGGGGGAGTAAGATGGAGGCCACTTCCCCGCATTCACAAAACCATTTGGGACCTTGAATGTTCTCATACCTGCTGCCACAGCCTCCAAGTGGTGCCCGAAGTGATGTGAAGGTACCCCCCCCCCCACCCCTTTTTTTTCCCTTAAAGTGGGACATTGCTTTTCCCCAGAGAATATAAGCTCCCAGCAAGTGCCTGCTTCTTTTCCTGAGCTGCACTGTCTCTCAAAGTCTGCCCAACATTTAAAGGATTTGGGCCTTCGACTATCAAAGGGTGGCATAGCTGGGACTGTGGGAGAGCTGGAGCTTCAGCCCCGAGTTTGATCTAGCCTGTGGAAGTACGGGTCAGACTCCCAGATTAGGCCTGCTTTAGGCAGACATTGCTTCAGATAAACCCACTGAAATTCAGGTATAGCAAATAAGTCCTTCTAGCAGTTTCTTGGCCTAGATAGACAGCTACGGGGCAAGGGTCTGAATTCATTACCGGCTAACAGATGCTTTCTGTTAGTATTATTCTCACTGTGGGTGTTAGCATTGATGCTGAAACTGTAAACTTGATCTCTTTCCCTCATTTCTGTCTTAGGCTTATTTCCACAACAATACGATACAAACATTCCTTTTTACTGTGCAAGTGCATCATTTCCATTTCTAAAGAAGATCTATTTAAAAGCAATGCATAAATACACAGTATGCTCCTGTGTTGCTTTGATCAATCACAATGTACTGTATACAAGAGGAAACTGCAGGATAAAAAAATATGAACCAGGTGAGAGGGAAGGCAACGGTTTTGTCGTCTATCCTCGAAAAGCCTGGTCTCAACCCTGGCTTAGAGAACAACACGAGAACAAGTCCAACATCCACCTTCCTCTCCGGAACACAGAGGAACACGGCGCAGCCTCCTAATGACCTCTCTGAGCTCTACTCGCCCGAATCCCACTGAAACTACAGCGCTCATCTAGGTTACAAGTGAGTAAATCCTTTCCTCCATCTCCTCACTAGCTTCATCCTGCAGGAATACAGTTTCTTTCAAACAGAGCCATGCAACCCCGATTCCATAAGAGCTGGCTGTGGAAAACAGAATTTGTCATCATACTCAATAGAGAACAGTACAAAGACGATATATTTAATGCTTCATCTCATTAGCTTCTTTGATTTTTGTAAATATCTCCTTATTCTGAATTCGATGGCAGCAACACGTTTCAAACAAGTTGGGACAGGAGCAACAAAAAAAGACTGTGAAAGTTGTGGACTGATCCAAAAACACCTGTTTGGATCATTCCACAGGTAAACAGGTTCATTGGTAACAGGTGATAGTATCATGATTGGGTTCAACACTTTGTGACACATATGGTTGGATAAAACTAAAACTGTCATTAAGCACATTTCGATTGCAAATTGCAAGTTTCAAGCCTGAACCTTTTTGGAATCGGGGCTGTATAACATCAAGCTGAGGGAGCGTATGTGTGTGTTTTGGATGCAAACAGACAAGAATACCACCTCTGTTTCATTTATCTCCTCTGGTCTCCACAGTGAAATCACTATCACTGCCACCATTAAAAACAGTCCATCAAAGCTGAATCCTTCTTTTAACACACACAACTCTATGAATTATTTAGTTTTCAATTAACCCATTCATACTGAAAAAAGCTCATCAGAGTTGTTCGGCATCTAGACGCCGACTGTGGCTGGCTTCTGTGTCCATGGAAACAGAAGACCAAGTTGTTCTTTCAATGCTGCCGAACAGAGAAGAAGCACCAAGGATAAAGTTCTTTCATTAAGGTTTAACTAAGATGTCATTGACGTCTGAAATACAGGCTGCGATCACACACTGCTGTTGTACAGGGAAAATATGGCTGAATGACTTTCATTCTCTAACACAGTTTAAGAAACACATTCTTCATTTGTTTGAAAATGTAATGGGAATCATATGTTTTTTACTCTTTGACTGAACCTAAACTGAAAAAAAAAAACTGGAAATGAGAAAAGTTTTCAACAGAAAGAGTATCTCAAGGCGTCTCAAAGTTGTTTTTTTTTTGTTTTTTTGTTTTTTTGTTTTTTTTTTGGTGGTGTGCAGAAGCGCTTCCTCTTCGCCGAGAGCAATTAGGATGAAATGGAGTGGATGAGCACATAGGTACATACAGGAGCATAAATAATAAGAAAACAAATACACTTACCTACATCAAGGGCGGCAAAAAGAGAGAAAGGGAGAGAGAGAATAAAATTAAGGCCCCTGGGAAAAATATTTAACGCACAACAAATATATATCAGTGTTACTTTTATGGAACAGGTAAAATGAGTATCAAGGTTTTGTCACTTTCAGCTCAGCTCACAAATGAAGGTCAGTGTTTATTAATCACTCTTATTGGATGTTGATGATAGACACATAAAAAATGTTTCACGTTTTCACAGATTTTAAGGCTAAAGCCCTTAAATATTTGATCTAAAGATTCACAGGCTTCCTCCTATATGACAGTGGTGGATCAGTAGTTCTCTCCTCAAAAAGCTCTGGCCGGCAGGCAGCGTATACATCATGTGGATTTACTCTCAATCATTAAAAATATAGATGCTGGGGATCACATTTTACAGTGTGATAGGATCCGCGGCCAGGCAGCCATCGAGCAACGTGGAGGAGAGGAAAGGGAGCGGATAGGGTGAAAAATGACATCCGCATACCTGTTCGCTCCCATACATCATTCAGAGGGCAGTTTTTCGATGGAGTGTGAAAAGAGGGAATGGAGACATTGGGTGAAGGCGGTGTGAAGGTGTGTATGTGGCTTGGTGGATTGGTGAGGTTCTGCACTGTGCCTCTTATGAGGAGGTGGGACCTTGCATGAGCCGCTGCGCCGATATTCATTCTTCCAGGATGAGACTTGATTACTATTCATTATTAGCAGTGCTGAATTTTCTTAGCTACTTTTCCTGGAACTGGGAGCCGGGCGGCGCGGCACAGAACACTACCTTCAAAGGTCATAAAGATAAGAGTAATTATTTGGTGGGTTTGTGGGTGATAAGCACCTTCCATGTGACCCAAGAAGCAAATTCAATCAAACAATCAGACAATAACGTAAAAATAACAACAATTAATCAGCGGAGTTATTTTGTGTATGTGTGACGCGGCGGCCATCGTTAATTGTGTGCAGGCTTTGAATCTCAATAAGGATGAACAGGGCTAACTGAATAAACATCCACATTAGAAACAAATAATACCAATAGTTTAGTGAACAGTCCCGCGGTGCTGCTTCATCTACCTCATTCACCTCGCAATGCCCTGGCATATTTGCACATTTTTTGCATTTAAATAAAGTCATTTATTTGAATCCACATCGCACCCATAAGACTTCACTTTTATGATCATTCTTAAAAATATATTTCCCATCTAAATGAGTGAAACGCTTCTATTTCAATTCAATATCAGATCATTTCCTCCTGATGCGGTTGACTTTACAGGTCTTCTCCATTAAAAAAAGGCAATAAAACACAGCGTGCTACTCAGAGAGGCAATGCGCAATTCATTATTGCACTACGAGGAAAACAATAATAATAAAATGATGGCAAGTGATTTGCCCTCTTTTTAAACTTGCACAACAGCTTCGCCAAAAACTGAAATATGCAGCACATGTTAAGTCGAGAGCAAAGCGATTCGGCTGGGAGAACAAGAGAAGGCTGCGGTGGTTCCAGCTCAGCCGAGGAAGTGCCTCCCATAAAAAGCCTCGTGTGGTCTGAGACAGAACACGACAGAGCGTTAATTACTCAGGCAACACTGGAGAACAAGGTAAAAGGCGTGTTAATGAAATACTAATAAGGTTCCAATTTGAGTCCTTCGGCTTTGCCATCCTCTAAAGTGATCTCAAGGACTTCAGTTCCTTCTGTAGCCGCTCTCTGTTATTGCTAATTACCATCGCTCACATGACAGAAGGCAGTTTAGAAACCATTATTTCTGGGGAATGAATCCTTTGTGTGTTGTCCTTTGATGGAGGACACCCAGGCTGGTTTACTGGATGTCAGAAGTGAGGGGCAGGGAGAAACGCCTAAGACTCCTGAAGGGAGAATGAGTTAATTGTCTGCCAGACACTTCCTCCATTCTGTCATTTAACAGTTGGGGCGCAACCTAGTTTGGGTTTTCGAGAGGGATAATGTTTGTAGGAGTCTTAGCAATGCTCTAATTTAGCTGCTTGGGAGAGCTTGGAAAGTTCAGTCGAGTGTCCATTTTCCTTACAACTAAAGAAAATACTGGAGGCGAGTTAGTGTTGTTAGGTCTTCAGAGTTGTCTAGTAACTGTAAATCTGAGGTTCGGATCTCCAAGAAAGGTAATGGAATTTCCACTATGGGCATCCTGCAGGACCAAACAGCCATTTCACAAGGCTGTGCACCGCACTGAACCACAAACTGATAACATAAGTCAAAAGGAAACTCTTCAAGTGTTGGCGAGCAGCAAGCAGGGGGAAAAGCAGACAAGGGTGGGAGATATTCTCAAAGACATTTGAAGACACAGCAATTTCTCCGAGGCAATCATTTGATGCTCTCATTGCGTGATGGCTGAGTGTCACTACTTTTGCGCTCCCATCACTCAAGTGCATCCAGCACTCCAAAAAATTGATTGTTGGAGGATAGGGCTGGAACGGTGCACACATACAAAAGTACACATCTAGCCGGGAATAAAACTGTTTCTTTCAGCACTCAAAGAAGCGCGTGCGGCTGAAAATGGATTTCTTGTTGATGGTTTTAGCATTAGCCAGGCAGTGAAAATGGAACTGAACCAGGCGGGTTTTTTTTTTTTTTATCACCACTTGATCAAGCTAGAATAAATTACCAGTCACTAGATGTTGCATTGAACACACAACAAAGGCAGGAACAGCTAAAACCTTTAAAGATCAGTTTGGCAAAGAACAGTCATGTTTTTATTGTTCTCCATTACATCTAAAGTGAAAGATTATACTTTATTGCCTTTGACAGATTCGAAGATTAAGATATTGATTTTTATGTATATACCCTCAAGTCTGGCAGACCCTTAACAGCTGTCATAGTATCTGCTGGTTTTACACAGGAGCCGAGCGGAGTACAACTCGTTCATATCAGGTATAAAAACGGATTAGTTCAGCAGATTATTTGCCTCCTCTGAACAAGTCCCCTATAATCATTGCAGACAGCGCTGGAGGTTTTATTTTTCCTGATCCCGCTCGACACATTTTAAAGCATCAGTCTGGGCTGTAGTGACTGATGGTCAGTGGAGGTTTAGCGACGATGAACATCTTATAATAATTACAGTCCTATTGTAGGATTGCCTTAAAGAGATTAGTTCTTCCAAAGCATCGCATGAAAAAGGGGTGAATCCAGAACTGGTGCCAGCTCTAACAATAGCTGGATGTCAGCATCACAATAAGACGCCAAAATATTAGAATACTCCTCTGATTTTCAGTCAAAAACAAAGGACGACATCCCGAGACCTTGTAGCACTTGGAAAGAAATATGTACTGCAGTAAGATGCAGGGTGTAGTAAAGAATCCTTTCTCTGTTTCTGTGTGTCTGGCAGGGTCTGTTTGAAGAGACCGTGTTGTTTGTTAGCATTGCTTGTGTTCCTTCCTCCCACCAAATAAAAGCTCAGCGTCTCCGTATGATTGCATCCCAAGTGGTCGGCAGGTGCTTCATTTCGTCTCCGTGCTACCTTCACAAGTCTAATAAAACCTTTTCTCTTTCTTCCTTTTTGCAAATACAGAATCTTTTCATCGCAGCCCCTTTGTCTTGGAGTTATGATGAGATATTTGACGATTTAGACGACTCTGAAAGGCTTTCAGCAAAAGCCCGGCAAATCTATTCTTCTCCCAGCCTCTTTATTCTTTGCTCCTATACATCTGGCTGGGAGTACGACTCTTCGGCAGCCGCTAAGACTGTGCAGCGCTCGCACAGCAGTGGTCGATAATAACTATGATGATAATGGGATTCTGGCCAGTATTACATTACCCACAGCTGATGGCATAAAATGTGATTATCATGTGCCATTTTTTTTTTTGTATCTCAACTGATAACACTGCCAGTACAGCTGTCCGTGTTATCATTAGTAGTGTAGAGCGTTAAGCGTCGTGTTGGATGGCTTTATCGTCCGTCTGTACATATAAAAAGTTAGAAAAAAAAAACTGGCATGTGTACTTTGTCAGACTCGTGGTGGTATTTAGGGAGAAATATTTAATCCTGGACAGTTTGTGCTGGACAGAAAATATCGCCTACCAACTGGCTCCATATAGCCAAGGGTAGTTTGGTACAGTTAGTGTTAGTTACTTATGCATTTGATTGTGGCTCATCCGAATATCATTCAGCAAATTAATGACCACTTCAAGGTCTTCACCGCTCATTAGACCGACTACAACATTCAGCGTTTATTGATGGAATAAACAGGCACCAACACCCAAATACTCAGGGAACATAATCAACACCGGTCAATAATTAGGAATTACAAATTTAATGCTAAACTTTGATGCCTTTGCTTGTTTTAAAAACCCAACAGCTAATAAAATACTTCACCTCAATTGCAACAAAAAATATAATTTGAAAAAAGAAAATTTTTATTTTTATATGTGCAACATTTTCTTACTGTGTTGCATCCTGGAACCATTGAGGTGAAAAAGAAGCCCCATTTCTCAAAAGCATCTGAAGACTATGATAATTATAAAATCTACCTTATGCGCTTTCCTAAACTTAAAGGGTCCACAAAGATCTGTAGCTTTAGAAATTATTTTAGCTAATAGCTGTGTGACCACCTGGGATTAAAAGTGATGTTTCATGAACGAAGATGTTTAGGTCATAACCACAATTAAGCAGAAGTGACTTTTTCATTAAGCTTTTAACTTTTTTAGATGCCAGTATTTATTTTCATTTCTTGCAACTTGAAATGAAAATAGTTAATTTAGAGAGATTGGTTCTGAAATAATGCTTGTGATATGATGAACTACTTCTCTAATTCAGATTTTCGTATTTTCCCTGTAGGACTGTGACCTGAGTGGAGGTTGTCTCCAGACGAAGCCAAATAAAGCACCTCTCTTTCCTGAACAGCTTACACAAGGCCTTTTAGTTCAGTGACACGGCATCTTTATCGTGCTTTCTCTCCTTAAATCATTGCTGAACCACGGGACACTTAAGACAAGCCTCTGTTTTCGTTTTGAGGAATGGCAATGGACAAGGAAAGCATTTTGGATTATTGAAGTGATGCTGCCTAAATTGTTTGTCGAGCCAGAGGGTGTTTTGTTGGTTTGCTCTCTAAAGCATTTCTCTTGTGCTCTCCCAGCATGATATCTGCACAGCACTCCACGCTGGATGACACTGGACTTAAACATCTGCAAAGTCTCCTCCAGGCTGAAGTGAAGGGTTTTCTGTATGGTAGTAAACACACGACTGTTTGGCCACAGGAACGGGAGGTCACACACAGAGCAATAGGGATTATCTGCTACACCATCTGTAATTGCTCGGTATTACTATCAGGCTTGATTCTCAAAATTGCACAGACCATATAGCGTCATTGACACAGGCTCTCAAAAGAAAAGGGTACATGTTGTTATCTGTCAGCTCGTGCTATGAAATTCCACACCATATTTATGCTATAGGCTACATCTTGTGTGCAGCCTTATCTCGCAAACTCATTTTAACTCCGAGAGCTCTTTAGAAATTGCATGAGAACTGCTACTGCATCCTAAATGTAGCATCTATGGGGCTTTTTTTCCCCCTTTCCTAGAGAGCTGGGGAAGGAAGAGATGGGCATCCGCCTCGTTTGCATTCTGCACAGGCTGGACGACTCAGGGCCTGTCAGGCAAGAGCTCTCTTCATCTGAGGTGCCTTTGAGAGGCTGGGAGAAAGAGATGCATGTGAGGAGTTCTGAAGGAGGGTGAACTTCACACTCGCCTAATCTCTACTCTGGATCTGTCTGTCGTTCAGCGGAAGCACCAGCCAGCGGACCTGGCACTAATTCAATCACCGATTCTTGATTGGCAGGGGAGTGTGCCGCAGCCCTGGGGAAGCGAAAAAAGTCCCTTTTGTCCTTAAAGAAAGATAGAAGGGAGAAAGGCTGTCTCCCTTTAGACTGAACCAGACCAGTGAGTGCCATCTGTTGCAGCCAGAACTCAAAAGATCAAATGAGGCTAAAGGAAGAGCTCTGCAATACTTGCCAAAGTGTTAAGAATGTAAAAGAATTTGCATAAAAGTATGCTAGCTGTTCTGCCCTCCAAATGCAATCTTTAAACTTCTGGTTACAGCTAAATGCTTTTCCATTCAAGTCCATGCCTGAAAAACATGTCTGCATTGGTATAGGGTTATTCTGTAAATTGTGCCAACTTGATCATGAAAAATGAACCTGAATTTGTGACTGAAATTGTGATTGTGATTATTATGTTTTAAGAGACTCTTGGTTGCTGCCTGGATTTCGATAATTGATAATGTTTTTGTAGTCAAGGAAGTGCTACATACTACATGGAGGTTGTAGGTAGGTGGGCCTACATAAGGCAAGACTTTCACTCTGAAGACGGGTGTTTAGTTGTTGCAAACAGATAGTATAAGGAAAACAAAAACAGGTGTCAATATTTTTGCTATAGCATGAACATTTTGAAATTTCAATTTTTGCAGAAATGCCCATTAAAATGTTTCCTTATTGTGTTGACAAAAAACATAATTTACTACACATTTCTTTCAGATTGCTGTTCCACATTAGTCTCATATAACTGTAATTTCTGGGAGACAGGAGATTAATGGGAGTGGTCGGTGTTCAGTTTTATAACATGTAACAGGTTAGGAAAAGATTGCACACGTGTCATTTCAAACACTGTGATGGATTTTTGAACATTAGCCAACTTTCCCAGAGAAGAAAATTGGAAGAAAATAAGTTTCTGCGAGGGAAGAACCACCTTTCAAGTTTGCTTTTAAGCTACTTGTTAAGGCAGACATGCTTTCAGCATTTTATATGAATGTTCTCCTCCTTTAAAGTCAAACATAACACAGTTTCCAGCGTAATAAAAAAAACAATGATAATAACTTAGAATGGACGGAATTCATTAGCTTCATTTTCTGCACACACTGTTGCAACTAGAATATGATGGTATGAAACAGAAGCCACGTTTTGAAACCGGCCCTCATGACTAACCAGGTGGGACTAAAACAAACATTTGGTCATAAAGCACAACCTGATCCTCTAAATACTTACAGACACTGAATTAAGCCAAATGGTTATCTCTTGCTCCGCTATTAAATTTGAATGACGCTTCTCCAGAGACAGACAATATTATGAGAGGAATAATTCCATCCTTATGAATAATTAAAAATAAAGTTATCAAACTTTTTTTTCCTCCTCTCTCTCTCTCATTTCTTTAATCTCACAAAATCTGAATTATGAATCAGAGAGGCTGTCACACTGCTCATATGCATACTGCACTGTCTTTATCATTTGTCTGAAATACTTCATTAGGCTGATTGGTTGGAAACCGTATTCATATGCCACGGCTGAATGTGAATATTATGACAGAGATGATGAGGTAAATGATAGATGAAGAAACTGGTTAAAGTGAAACTGAAACGAGGAAAATATTGTAAAACCTTGCATGTAATGATCTAACAATATTTGCACTGAACTGTCAATCAAATGCTAACTGTTCTTACCTTTAGCATTATGGTCACTTTAATTACAGCCTGTCTGACAACCAGAGGTATATCAAGCATTATACACTTACATTAAATATGATTATCAAAATTCATGAGGAGATGCATTAAGCGTTGAGGTGAAATGTAGGTGTTATGGTGAAAATTGAATGTGAGAGGTAGAATGTATCTGAGGTTTCACAGTGTAAATTAGATTAGATTTCTGCCAGGCTGACAGTCAAGATGCAAGGAAGGTAACCAAAACATTTATTTATATCATGTCGTGCCTGGCTTCAGGGGATGAGGGTATATGTCAAGATGAGAACCAACGTTTTGATGGTCAGTTATTAAGCCACAACAACGGTCAAAATGTGGCCTACAGCAGACTAGTTGATCACTTTCGGTCCAAGATAAAATGAGTCAGTCAACGACGTTATGGGACACCTGCTGGATAATTCTAACAGCTGGATGCCTCATCATGACAGAAGAGACATATACAGCTTTAAGTGAAAGAGGAGACAAGATACAGTAACGAGATCTAATGATGTAATCACTGCTGGGCAACCTCAATTCCATAAATGTTGGCACACTGTGTAAAATATAAATAACAGAATGCAGTCATTTGAAACTGTGTTTACAGACAACAGTTTTACAAAGTGTTCCTGAGTCCATACAATCATGTGTTTGGCAAAGTGTTGAACCTCTCTCCATCCTCGCTTGTGAACAACTGATTCTTTCCACAATAAACCTTTCATACCCAATCATGATACTATCACCTGTTACCAATGAACCTATTTACCTGTGGAATGATCCAGACAGGTGTTTTTGGATCAGTCCACAACTTGATTGAAACGTGTTGCTGCCGTCAAATTCAGAAAAAGCAGATATTTACAGAAATCAATGAAGCTGATGAGGTCAGATATTAAATATATTGAGCTGTTTTCAGTTGATTATATACACAGTTTTTGTTTATGTTTTACACAGCATCCCAAGTTTTTTGAAATCGGGGTTTTTCACTCCACAAACAAATCCAATGTTCTGCATGACATTTTTATGAAGGCAAGACATACAGGCCAAACAGACTTTTCAAATAAACCACCATGCTTATTTTAAACTACTTGCCATCCATGATCATGCCGCTGACTGAATGCATAAAGCTTTCTGAGGCACCGCTGTCATGTCTTATCTGACACCGTAGATCATCGTCATCCAGGTGAGAGGTGTTATATATGGTTCGAATGAAGACGCAGAGGACGTCTGATGAGTTTTGACATCATCAAAAGATGCAGCCTACTTTAAAGAGCTCGACATAGATATGCAACTTTTTTATTTCCCTTTCATTGTGAGCTGAAGGGAATATAACAAAGATCTACTTTTCTGGGGTCTCATATATTTATTGTTCCCAAGACATCAATGCTTCCTGGGTACAGAACATTCTGTTTGTGAGAGACTCACTTCCTGGCGGCGCCTTCAAACACATGATGTGTGCTCTTGATACAATAGAGACTGCAGTAATCTCAACATGCTGAGCAACCAAAACTGTTTATAGTGAAATAAACAAATCATGTTCTTCACAAAGTAAATGTAGTGAGCGCAAGTAAATCGGAATAAATAAACGCACAATGAAACTCTAAAAGGAGACGGTTGACTGAATTGGAGCAAGACAGACAGAGTACAAAGACCAAATTTTCTGAAGTGGTGGAGTCCTGTAATGAGTTTGATAATGCAAGAGGGATCTCCAAAAGCTATATCTCATCCTAGCTCTACCCCACTCTTGTATTTCTAAGTTTACTTTAATTTTCTATGTATTTTTTTATTTATTTATTCAAATCTGTTTAATCTGTTTAGCAAAATTGTTTAGCATTATTATTGATATCCTCCATATGTGTTTTTTCCACATTCTACTGTATATGATTTTTCATTATACTTATTATATTATAAATATGAATGATTGATATGACAGCTGAATTTAAGTGTAGACACCGCTCAATGTGAAACTACATAAAAATTGCATTATTTGAATGGATTGCTGAAGTTGAAATAAAAAAATGAGTTCCAAAAAAAAAGACAGACAGAGTGAGTCTGTGTAGCAGAGTCAACCAGAGAGGGTCAGACAGGAAGTGAACGAACGCGAGCGCAGCCGCCCATGCCAATAATCGTCTGCGTTTTTGGCGAGGAGCGAATGGTCCGTCGAAACAGTTCAAAAGTTGCCCCATCAGTGATGCAGAGTGTCACCTCTGCCAGGGGACACGGAGAGGCAGCTTCCTGGTCCGTAATGGGCTCCAGGATCGGCGATAAAACAAGCATCAATACCCTGGGACTCTTTAATGACCGAGGCCTTTGATCTGAACAGAGGAAGATAGATGAGAAGTCGTGTCGATGGAAGCTTTTGTCATTAACACTCGTTGCAATTAAATCATGTTTTATGGGCGCTCTGATAGAGTCAAAGCCGAGAGTGATTCATCTGCAGGATCCTACCAGTATTTTCACATTAAAGTAATTTTTCATTATGTTGCAATTACAATCTGGTTTCTTAAGGTATTTAAACCAAGGCTTTGATTTATTGAGGCCGTCGACTTTTTCTTGAGTTTCTGGCTGCTACATATACTTTTGTGCAGCTTGTGGAATATAAATTAAAACACAGGATATAACTCTTTAGTTCAACGAAAGCTGTTTTTTCAGAAATGTCTTTCACTCTTATTTAACAGCAGGATCCGAGTGTTCTTGTAATAAATTAATGCTGAACACTAATCTTTAAGCACTATGTCCAATCCTAATCCACCAGTCACCTGCTATTACAGTCCACATCATCTAATTCATGTTCACAAGCTGCAGCGGGGATGATACTAAAACCACAGCGGCGACATTTAACAGTGATGGCACCTCAGGTTGGTGCTAAAAAAAGCCCATCCTCCGAGCACTTTCACTTCTGCGACGAGGGAGGTTGACTCGCCTGACTCACTTTGCACCGACACGAGAGAACAACCTGATCAGTATTCTCCAATGAGGCCGCTTTGCAGGACACAGCATGCTGCCTTCCACTTAAATGGGTCGGGAAAGCTGAGCTAGAAACACCAGGTGGACACAAAGCCGCCGGAGTCCACTGTGCATTATAGTGCGTTAAGCCCGGCGTCCTCGCTCACAGAATCAGACACGGCTTTGAGAGAAAATGACACCAATTTATCTGAGCTGTGAATTTTTCAAATTCCCATTGGCGACATAGAGAGATTAAAAGTTGTCTGAAAATATTTACGGCCGTAATTTTCAGCACACGTCGGGTTTAGATCTTTAAGGGAACAGACTGCTACTTCTGCTTGGAAAGCAAATACCCAGAAATAGGAATCCATGAAATGTTGGACTCTCGAATCTGCACTCCAGTCCTGGATTTATGCAGAAAGCATTGCCAGCGCTGCATAGCCTAATGCATTGCGCTTGTCTAGTTTAAGAAATGCAAATCACCTCAAGTTGAAGGAATCCACTCAAGTTGATGGAAACCTTCCACGGGCATGGCTGTGAAATATTTGATTCTTCAAATGTTATTGATGCAGTGAAGGTACATAACGGAGAGAGAGCTAGAAGAAGCGGGGGGGCGGCCAGCTGTTACTGGCTTTCTCTCCCACTGTTATTAAACTAGGGATGAAAGATGTGTACCGCCATGTGTACACTTTTAAATAAGCTCAAAGAGGCCGTTTTGCAGCCATTGTGCGGGGTAATATCCCGTTCACGCAGGGGGCCGTGCTGATGTCTTTTAGGAGCTGGTGTTTTTTGCAACAAACGCCCAGTCATGTATATAAAAATGCTCTCTGAAAAGTTGTTGAGTGCTTGTTGGAAGGACTGTTATCCCTGTAGTGACTGAAAGAAATTATAGGGAGGAAGTGATAATATTACAGAGCTATTATGCCTCAGTTAAACAGAGGGTGTCATGTGTTTTTGGGCAACACATGCAACCTCCTATTCCAAATGAAATTAAAGTTAAAAAAAAAAATCTGCTTTTTTAAAATGTAAATACATCTGGACCAATCGAAACAAGCACTTTATTAATTCATTGCCACTACCTGGAAACCATTCAAACTGCTGTCCACGGCTTTTTGCGACACATAAATCAAAGTGGCAGTGCCTTCCACGGCTCCTTCTTCTCCTCACGTTAGAAACTATCAGGCATCTCTATCGATCAGAGGCCATAATCTATCATAGGCCATTTGGCATCGTCCGCTTTCCGCAGGCAGTGCAGAGGCTCACTTGTTATTTTCAGTCAATAACTTTTATAACAGGTACTGAGCTTCAAGTTGTATTTGTATCAATATTTGTGGAAAAACATTATATGGTACATTGTTTAGGAATCAATAGCTTTAAACTTTTATCCCGAGCCAGATTACTCTCACATTTCTGAGACTGAGCTGACCTGTATTGTTGTGACTGAGCTCATATACAGATAAAAAAACACATTATAAAAAGCCAATCCCAAAGGGCTTAAGTATAATGAAGGAATATAATAGGTAGAAAATAAACAGTATTTTCTTCAGCAACCCCCGAAAGCAGTGTTTGATATGATGAGTTGACAGTTGCTTGACAATTCAGCGGGAATCCCCAAGATGTTTCACTTTTCAATTTCCCACTAACCGGACAATTGGAGAAGGATGACAGGGTGCGACAGACATCACTTTGACTAAAGACTGGGTGACAGTTCCTTCCTTTGAACCCGAATCAGCCCCGGATCCTCCCAGACTCTTAACCTCCTGGAGAAAGAGGTTCAAACAACTCAATCGATAGCAATTTAGGGCAACGCTCTTGTCACTTCCTTCTTCTTCTTCTTCATCTCCCACCACCCGGACTGCACCCTGGGAGACAATTTGCTGCGTGACACTGCTCTGATAGGACAACAAAGAAGGCCCAGGACAAATGGTTCTTTGGAGGGAATTGATGGGACTGATAAACATGTTCCACTAAGTCAAAGAGGATGCTATGTTTTCTCTTTGTATTCACATGCATTGCTTTCAAAAATGACATGAATGAAATATTCGTAATAGCAAATGCTGAAATCCAAACCTTTGCATACCTGAACCAAAGCTGTGGTAAATACAAATAGTGAATGGAACAAAGCAAATATCTAAGTACATTCAAAATTTCATGTAACAGGTGAATTATATTCAAACCCTTAAATAGTTATTTGATTAATCGAGCTATTACATCAGTGGTCACGGCTAATGCACAATTTGAATTTTGATAATGTGTAAACCATTACGAGGAGAAACTGCAGCCAATGGACAGATGTTTTCCTTTGTGGATTCAAGATACAATGGTTTTCAGATACCAGATTTCCAAAGCAAGACTTAAAATCAAGCAAGAAAATTTGAGTAATAACTATGCTTCCTGGAGCTTATTGAGTTTTTATGGAAGCTCATTTTTTGCCTCTTTTTATTAAGAAGCTCAGAGTCTGCTTCCTCTATTCTACTCTCCTACATTTTCCATCACCTCCTTTTCCCACCCAAACTCATCAGAGCTTAAAAAAAGAAAACATCTTTCATTCATACTTTTCAAATGCCACCGTGTCGAGCCACCATGTCCAACCAATCCAACTTTCTTCCCTCACGTTGGCTGCTGGATGCTGATATTTAAAAATCATTGTTGAGCCTGCCATTCTGTCTTACAGAGCAGAAATTGCACGGCCCACCTCCTAATCCATCACCACCATTATCTTCAGGGGGGTCCTGGGAGAATTAGCTGGGAATGAGGTGCCATCATTCACCTGCTGTCTGTCCACCATCACCACAATCTGCACTCCGGGGGGGTATACTGTACTAACTCCTCCACCATCCCTACAGGCCTGCATTTTATAGAGGCACTATGTTTCAAGGTAGTATCACAAAAGCTTTTTTTTTTAATTATAGGTTCATCATAAACATTGTTTTCCGCCTCATTTTACTCTCAGATCAACCCCTTTGAAGAGCTGAATACAAGAGTGGCAAGTCTGATTGATGGATCAGCTGATTATGGAATAGGTCAAAGGTCAATGATGGGAAAACAGGATGAATATCATGGGATTGCGTAACATCCTGACAACAGCAGCAGAAGCAGCTCTTATAGGAAGCTTGCATAATTTGATATATTTCCTGTGACACTGATGCCTCTCGTGACAGCTCACCAGCTACCAGTTCTTGGCAGATGGGCTTCAGAACATATTATTACCATTAGCCACATACATTTTCATCAAACAGACGTGCACGGGTGGATGTATTTCATTTTGATGCAAACCGGGTTTTCAAGGTTACCACAGTTTAGTTTCTGCTCTTTTGTAACGACTGCGTTAACAGTTTTTGTTATTTGGCATTTCAAAGCAATAAATGGATTTCTGTTTTTAGAGGTGCAGAATTAAAATCTTGGTTCGCTCTGTGGTCGCTGAACTCGAGGCTCTGTGGGCTGCAAATGTTATAAAATTGTGGCTGCCGCGTCCTGTGGACTGGCCTGTTGAGAGCTAATTGAAAGCTACTAGCCTCTCGAAAAAAAAGGGCCATTATTTGTGTCCGCATTTGGAGCTGCTATGTCTGAACAGCCTTAAAGGTCAGCCGAATGATCTAAGCTGTCACTTTGGGTTTTTACCACTTCAGATGATCACTGGCTAGTGTTACAGTGTGGTGGGAGTACGAGGAAACATGGTCCCTGCTTTAAACACATAGTTTTTATGATACGAAAATAAAAAAGCCTGCATTTCCTAGAAAGTGAAAACACTGTGACAGCAAGACTCCCTTTTTTTTTTAGACTTTTGCTCTCACTTTTTTCACCCTTTTTGAAATAATAGTGCACGTCCCCAATGTGGCACCAGTACAGTTCATCTGATCTTATAATGCTACAGATATATGCAAAGTAAATTACACTTTTTGCAGTAATAATTTTAAAAAAGCTGCTCAGCTTTACAGCCACACTTAAATTCTTACTGAGCAAGATTTTATTTCATAATCCAGTTGTCTTATTACGTTTGATCAAAATATGCACCGCAACAGGAAAGTGTGTCCAATTACCCTTAATTCAGACCCTCCAGATTTAAGTTTATTTTCCAAATGCAATTTTGTCACTGGTGTGCTCACATTTCCATCTACAGGAAACAGCTCATTTAAAGTTTAAAATTTAATCCAAACAGTCTAACAAGTCCGAGACAAAGTGCTCTGTCCACTGAAAGCTTATCACACCATTACATCTTTTGAGTGTCTTGTCCTCTTTGGTATAATCTAGTTTAAAGCATCAAACGGCACAGGTTGTTAATCATGAGGATGTGAAGTTTACTGTGATTAAATTACCTGACTGCCTGTGATACCTGTAAGTGTCATGAGAGCAGGCAGCGTGTGAAGCCGACTCGTGCAGCTTTTGAAACATTTACATAATGCACTGAAATAATGCAAGTAATAATGTCATAAAATATACACCAGCTCATGCATTTTGTAGCATTTCAAGTTCAAGTTTTTCTTCTAATTAAATCACGACGATAACTCTGTGATTACATGGCAACATAAACCCTTTTCTGAACAGTATTCCTAAAACACAGAGTTGGAAAAAAAAACATCATTTAGCATGAAGTCTCTGTAGGCTTCTACTTGAACTACAAATATGGGGATCCATTCTGAGATGCATTAAAAGAAGAGGAAGCTGAAGAAGAAAAAGGCAATCAAATATTGAAGACTCTCTTGGGCACCGGCACGCAACAGCCCTGTTAACCTGACCCAACTCCTTGGCTGTCGCCAAATGCAGCTCCACTGCACTGAAATATTAACTGCCTGCAATCTGTGACACACACGGGTACTGAGAAGCCTTGGAGGGACCTCACAATTGAACCACATGTGATGGAAATGTAGACGTTCAAACATGTGGGAATGTGCATACACATGTGCATACACATTTACTTTATGTCGCATTCTAAATCTGGTATAAAACAAGCATGGCTGTATGTGCACAAGCTGCAGTATGGAATATAGTGTAGTTTATCATAGAAATATATCACAAATCAGACATAATATATTTCATATATAGGTGTAACCAACTGTGTTGTTTACCACATCAGTTGTTCATCATTTGATACGTGCTGCATAAATCAAATTGTGTCACAGTGGGTTCATGGGAGATACAGCGAACAAGCATAATATATAATATATATGTACATAACATGCAAAGTGAATCTGAGCTTTCAAAATTTAAGCATCATTTTATTCTTTGCATAAAGCCTGAATATGGATCCTAAATTATACTGCTAAGAGTTATCAGGTAAATATAGAGAGTATCATGTGTTTTAAAATCTGCATTTAGAACCTCATGATTGACAAGGCAACATCACAGTTAGTCTGAGGATGTCTAACAGCCTGCATGGAAACAGGACAAGCATAAAATGTTCAATAAAATAGGGTAAAGAGTGATATTTAGATTTAAGAATAGAGCCCTGTGGCAGTCTGTTATTGCTAGTAAAAAGGATAGATTTAAAACCTGTACGTTAGCATGAAACCTTTCAGCCTGTGGACGGCAGTTTCAGAGCGAGAATTTATGATCTATGGTATTGAATGCTTTTAAGATGGACGCCTATCCTTTCATTGTGTGTGTGTGTGTGGGGCGGGGGAATGAGACCTAATAAACACAAAAACATTTTACTGAAGTTTCTCGAGCTTTAAATTCTATTGTGTGTTGTATTGAAATACAGATTGGTCACACATCGGTTTTTCCCTTTGGCCAAAACAATGTGTCTCCAGAGGTTTGGCTTCATAAAAAACTAAGAGTGGTCGTGGTCTCTGTGGAGTCTCTTCTCTAATCTTTTGTCAAGGCAAAGGGACAATAGCCAGTCAAACACTATCAGCTTCTATAATGTAGCCACTGTATTAAAGGACACTAATCAATTAACCTGTTGACGATTTGTGAAATTAAAATGACTACACAAAATGATACACAGGGCAGTGAATCATCTCCTGAATGTCAATGGTTTATTATAGTTAAAATGACATTAAAGGGTTACATACATGTTTCGTATGTCGAGATATTTAAATTGCAACACGCTGCACGAAAAGCAATTTGCTTCAGAGTATTCCAACACTGCGGTTAATACTGTATTAATTCTGGGTTGATGAAGCAGCGCCCCTCTGTCTCTCTAACCCTGTTCATGCTTCAGTAACAACTGAGGCTCTGGGCTAAACAGATGATGAAGTTGTTGTTCTCATCTGATCGTTGCTCTGCTTTCACGGCGAATGTAAATCAACATTTCATTTAGACCTTTTACTCACATTTTCAGTTCCTACATGCAACTGAATCTATCTGTGTGTATGTTAGCAATCAAAGGCATTGTTGTATAAATGAGTGTGCTTTTTGAAATATGAATAGAAATGAATCTTAGAAGCAGAATAATTTGTCATTTGTGTGATAGCTCAGTTAACACCGATTGTTTCACTTTATCTCAGGATGAGAAATTATCGTGGCGCCTCCAGGTGATTTAATGGAGAGGAAAATGTCAAGATGAGGACATGGAGAAGACTTCCTGTGCAGCACTTTTTTTTTTGTTTTTTTTTTACTCGCCCTGAGCAAGGCTGACAAGATGAAACCAGACTGGACTCTGAACAACAAGGGCTCCTGTAAGGGGACTGCTCTCTGACTCATCCTCTGCAGCTTTAACAAGCTGTCTGCAAAGGGCCGTGTCTTTGTTCAAAGCAAGGCAACGTTCACTGTCTTTATCTCACCTCTCTTCTCCTCTCCTCTCCGTGTCTCCCGTCCATGCTCGCTCACGTGTTTAAACCGTGGATACACATAAGGAACACAGGTACACGTGGAAAACACAACAGCTCTCTGGACTAATCATGTTTCCTGTCTCTCTCTCTCTGTATTTCTTGCTGTCCACTGTATGGACTTGTGGCTGTCTTGATCCACTCCATCTATTTTCAGCACAGAACAGAAAAAGTCTGCATATATAGCATGTTAAGCTTTCAGTTTTCAGTGAACGTTGTGAAAAGGAAAATGACAAATGCGCTCTGTGATTTTTGTTCAAACTGACTGTGAATGTTTTTTTTTTTTTTTTTTAAAGCATCCCAGTTGCAATTTGGATTTGAATATTGAGTTTAGAATTATAAGAATGTGAATATTTGCATTTCCCATTTGTTGCATCAGCTGCTGTTGCTTCTGGTGATGCAAACAGTGAATTTGCCACAAAATTAAAAAATCTGATAGAGCTTTGTTTGCACAGTCAGTTACAGTTGATTTTTAGCACCACCTAGGGGTGGAGTGCCATCACGTGTCACAGAAAAGTTGGTGATTTATGACTGAAGATACCACCTATTATTGGTGGTAATGAGTCATGCGTAAAAGAGAACATCTCATTAAGTGTATGAGACCAAGCCTTGATAATTTTTGTAACTAAGCAAAGAAAACCAGCCTCTAAAACAAACTCATGCTTTTAGTTTGAAACTATCAGAAAGTAGAATGCACCAAGTTTTGTAAAGGTTCAATGAAGTACCTGCCAAAAAAAGCAAAAATTGTGGCTGCTGAAAAATCATTGAAAATTGAATTGTCTTAATCTGATGAAAGAACAAATACACTATAAAAGATGACAGTAAAAAATGAATATCTCAGTAATTGTAACATATCAAAAAGTAGTAGCCCCCATGAGACACATATGCTTTACTTGTGAGTGTTGGAACGATGCATTTATCTGCAAAAATCTGTGAGTAGAAGCGATCCAACAAAAAGACACTTATGTTAGAAGAAAAAGAACAAGAAGTACAAAAAAATAAAAAGTGGCGATAAGTTGCCTCCAGCAGTCACACAATTACTCATTTAATGGTGGGAGAGCATTATTTGCTTCGCTGCTTGGTGTTTCTTGGCGTCTCGCTGCGGTATGGCCGGCACCCCTAGTCAGCCACAGCGATTGGTAATCTGTTAGGGTTTTACACTTCCATTCTGGCCAGACAGAAACATTATCACAGTTTGCATTCATAGCCGGTCCATGTGGACGCCTGATAATCCTGTAAACAATGCGCTCAATCCTGCCGAATACACAAAGATAAACAACGAGCGGTCGCAATGACACAGCACGAGGTCAAGTTGGGCTTCTTTCCTCATTTTCCCTTTTCTTTTTTCTCGGCCTTAAATACAGTTCGAGACGCTGAGACGTGCTGCCAAAAGCCTTCATTTTCAGGGGAAGGGATTTCACTCGACGGTGCCAAACAGCCTCTCCCCCAGAACTCATTATCTTGTCCTCTTTGTCACAAGGAGCAAAAAGCCACATTTGTGAGCACTGTTTAATCTCTGACTAGAGGTCGTGTTTTACTAACAGGTCAGTCATACGAGCGCACTTTCACATCTATGCAAATTGGATGGAGTAATTATCGCCCATACAAGTTTGCAATGATTCCCCCGCCCCCCCGCGACTGGCGGAGAGAGACTGTCGAGTAACTGGTGAGCATTGATTACTTTCAAATAAATCGCTGTTTATTGACGGAGTGATGAGGGTCAGAATTTAATCAACTGCACTGCATAAGAAACAAACAAGCAGCCAGGATAAATGGATGCTTTCTTCAAAACAACTGTGCGAGGTAATTTATCTCAAGCTGTTTGGTATCTGCTTTTAAAATCGTTTCATCAGCGGCGCAGGCGTCGAGGCTCGGGCTCATTACTGCTCGCTCCTCAGGTCGAGCCAGAATCTCCTTGCCCAAACACAAAGCGCGGGATAATGCACGTTAACTGTGGTCACTACTGAAGACGTGTGCGCATTTAAAAAAAAAAAAAAAAAAAAAAAAGCACTTCCATTCCTGCTCCCGTGAAATGAAAGCTTCCCACTCTGATTTGAATCACTCCGCTCCTGAATCATTTAATGCGCTCGAAATGTTGCCCGTCAGCCTAGTGGCTCACTTAGACAATGGAAATCTGCTTGGGAACAAATAATTATTCTTGAATCAATACAGCAGGGCACGAAACATCCGGATTCGTCTTCACGATGAATGGAAATGTCTGGCCGAGAACATTCGCCTGCACCTAAACACTTTCCCCACACATCAATGTACGCCATGACTCGGGCTGTCACGGGGGGGGTAATGAATAGCGGCAATGAATTGCAGGAGAAGTAAGATAAATAAAGTAAAATATTGCTTTGGCACCGGCTTCGTTCAAACTACTTTAACTGACGCACACGTCTTCCTGCTGTCAGCACAATATCTGAGCGAGGAGAGCAGGTAGGATGCATTATCAAGATATTTATCATCAGGTTGGACGTTAAAAGCATGTTGGAGCGATCGGCGCTGCTGGCCTGGAAAAATCCATCGTATCCTTCCCTGCTTATCTTAAAACACTATATCTATTTGTTTAATTATTGCTTTCCATCCAGTGGAATTGCTTGCCGACCCCTCCTGGATTCAATCAAAGCCAATTCCAGTAAAATCACATCGGCATTTCCGGTATCTTTATTATGTCGAAAATCCAATATAAAACACGCTTCAGCAGCTCGAATGCTTCACACAGTGCTTACATGTGAAATGAAAGTGTCTCAGTCGCAGATTTCATGTGGGATCGCTGCTTTTCTTAATGAGCATTATAAGAAAAAAAATGGTATAACTGGTTTCAATTCCACTTTTCAGATTCATTATTGTAATTCTGTCGATTTAGACCCACTGATGTGACCTTGCAGTGGAGTGGAAGCAGGTTCGGTTGGTGGCGTGGGATCTCGAAAGCCATTGAGGTTGACACATCTTGACCAATGTTTAACTGAGGCGGGCGGGCGGGCGAGACCTCGAGGGGTCTATCTCGCAGACCTAAATGACAGATAAATTTGCTAAGTAAGCCTCCTTAAATCTGAAACAGAGCGGAGTTAAAAGAGCTACCGAGAGTTCACGTCAGTGCAGTTTTCCAGCGAACACAGCGTGATTTCCTTTGGGCGTCTGCACCTGAAGAGCTGCTCAGGGCTGTGTTGTTCTTTGAATGAACGTTGGGTTGATCTGCATGATAATGAATCAGCCTCACATCAAGTCATATGAAAATACAGCACAGCTTTAGTAACAAACAACAAGTAGCCATGTGGATTTGTTAGGTAAAACCTGGCATCCCTCCAACACCTGACGACTACTTCAGGTTGCAAAGACATGGTGAGGCTTTGTGTCTGTGTGGTGAACACTTGTCACACAACAGGAGTGTCCTGAGGTTGAACCTGTGTCGTGTCTGGTGAGATTAGTTGTGAAATTGCAATAATCTGCCTGTGGTGAAAATAACTAAGAATCTTCTAGGAATCATTTCAAATGCCAAAAATGGATTATTGCAATAGTTAATAACTATGTGGTTGGAACAGACGAAGATGACGAAGAGACGAAAATGAAAATGAAAATGGAAGAACAAGGTGAAGCGCTGAACAGTCTACAACACACACACTGGAGCAATCACAACTGTGGTTCAATTTGGACTTAATGACTTAATAATTAGCTTCGCAAGACAAAGTATATTGTGAATTCTTTCCACCCATCACCTGCAGATGAACATGGCAGAGCACCAAACTCCAGCACTAACAAATGAGACAGCTTGACCAACACAAGTTAAGCCAAACTCTGGTGGGACCAAGAACATAAGTCTTGTCTGTCTGTCATACAGTGTTTGGTTAACAATGACTTTCACCAGGGCTTGTGTTGAGAGGCAGAAAAGCAGTAAATCAGTAAATTATACTTTCATTGTTTTCATTCTGGAAGAGGACTGTTACTAAGATACATTAAGTTAATACAGTCAAATAAAAAAGCTGCATAAGCTCATAAACCTTTCTTTCCCTTTTCTGTCAGTCAGACTATGACCCTCATTAAGACCAGTTAGCTCATCTGTCAGTTACGTTTGATTTGACGGACAGGAGTCAATATTTCGGCAAACAGTTCGCCGCTGCCTTTTGTTTTTACAGAATGTACAATTGCATTGAATCAAGAATAGATTCTGAATGAAATCGTGACTCCAACAATTGTATGACTCTGATGATTGTATGACCTGATTGATTCACCTCTTAGAAAAGGAATCCAGTTGGTTCTTTTAGTAATATATTTGATCAGTGTTAAACAAATGTGCCCTGACAATAAATCAAACCAATTTTGACCTTTGATGACAGAGAACTACTGAGTAAAGCAGCGTGAATAATTTTAATTACAGAGCTTAAATATCTCATCCTTAACACCAACACATGGAAACTTTATCAGGGAGAAGTTCCTCTGAGCTTTAATGCAGAATCACTCCTCGCAGCTGCTTTCCAAATGTTAATGTTTTGACCATCAAAGCAGGGTGAAACTGCATCCAGACTTACAGATTTGAAACAAAAGGTTTTTATGGGCAGTAGCTCGAGAGTGAAACCGAGTTCACGGTTCTTTATGACACAGCTTTAATACCCTCGAGACACTCGGCGTACATCTGCCATCTGATAAACAGCCCAGAAACAAAAACCGCTGATCTGGATATGATCCGCCATGACAGGCACTTCTTTGCTCACAGTGATGTGTCACGAGCGCTTTCTGGGAGTTTAAACTTACTCGAGCTTGCTAATTACGTGTAATGGTCATGCTTAATCAGATCATTTATCACTTGAAACGAAGCAGGTGGAAACAGGAAACATTGGGCTGTTAAAGAAGGAATATGAGTCTGACAGGGACAAGGGCAAAGTCAACGATATCCTTCAGTTAAAGTGGAGGGGGGGGAAAAATAAAAGACTCTTTGCTATTGTTAAAGTCAAACAAGGGTAAACCTGCTGCTTCATAAACACATTTAAGCCAGTGAGTCACCTTAAAACATTGCCAGTGCCACAAGTTTGCATGATGTTTGACCCAAGCACAGTTTGAGCAGTCAAAGCACCCCAGCAGAGAAACCTTGGCAGCCTTTGAGCATGGAGAAAAAAAAAAAAAAAAAAAAATCTGCACACAATGGCGCAGGCCTGCAGCTCCTCCCTAGAGGTGCACAGAACTTTTAATCTAATTAAAACGAGACTGGGAAAGACAACTTGAAAGATAAGGGTGCCATAGAGAGTCCACTGCCGGGCGCCGCCGCCGCCGCCATTCATCCATACTGAAGCTAGTTATTAAGACCTTGAGGGTGACAAGTGTGAGGCAATAAACAGATCTGCATTCGCACCATTTTTACAAGTCAAAATATTCTCTAGGATTCATAATATATTAATAAAAAGTACAACTTGGTATCTAAATTAGGATTCTGTGCTCACGATGTAAAGCTTCTGGAATATGTTCAGCCGTGGTGAATAAGATGGAAAAGGCAGAGAGTGGGTTTAACTATATGATCTTCTATTCCCTCCTGAACTCATATCTGTAAAAAAAAAAAAAAAAATACTGGCGTCATCAGTTTTTCTTGTGGCTCGGAAAATCTTTTTATTGGAGTTATTTATGCGTGATGAGTCAAGCAGGTCCGAAATGAATCTTAAAAGTTTGTGATGGGCTGTTTTTATATGCTGGGTATAAAAAAAAAAAAAAAAAGTGTTTCTGGGAAGATGAATGCGCAGATATGACACTGTTAAAACCCTCGTGATGCCGCGCCTCAGGGACAAAAAGTCCTGTACAAAGCAATATGGGAAGTGGGTGTTGTAGGCAGTCAAACATGGAGGACATTAAGAGTTAATCACTGTATATGGACCTAAAAATTACTATAAGAAGGTAGTGCTCTGTAATTAGTTATGGGCTGTCAGGCAGTGGTCGAAACCACAGCTAAAGGTTAGGTTGCATCTTCCTGGCATGTGGCATATATGCAGGCATGACTGTGGGTACCTGTCTTAATTAAGTCAGCAATGCCTGGATGAATGCACAAAAGATAGACCACAATAGTGAGGATGTACGGCTTGGTCAAGTTTGCTGCAGATGATCAGTTAATTGGCACCAGCTCCTCGAGTTGAAGTCAAACATCAAAGTAAAATGAGGATTTCTTCAATCTGCTACTTTCAAAATTCATTAAATTTTCCTGGATCACATGTCAAAACTACTCCAGTTTTCCGAGCACGACATGTATAAATTCAATTTAAAAAATAATAATAAAAATGGCAAACTGTCAAAAACACGGTAATTTGGATATTTTCCTGCAGGATGACGCACGCCGTGGCTCCGAGACATGACTTTAAAATGTACAACAATAGTTGGCAACACAAAATTCTGCGAACAAAGACTCAGTCGTTCGTTTCATTCCTCCAGACTCCAAGATATTTCCGAGCTGTGAAAGCGGCTTTCATGCATTTCTTGCCAGGAGGGTCATACGCAGCAGGTAATAATTCCTTTACAGTATGCGGGAATAATTAATAATCTTCATTGTGCAGCTGTAGGGATGTTTGCTGTCCCATCAAAAAAAAAAAAAAAAAAAAAAAAACCTCCTGCTTTCTGACACATCTCATTACGGTGCTTGTACATGTTTGTGGAAACACTGGTGATGAGAGCTCATAGACTGCGGTACACAAACACAGTATGGATGAATATAAATAAGCTCAATGGTCACTTCCTGAATTGTCTTTAATCGTACTGCGACATGCATTATGATTTTAATACAATTCTTTTTTTTTATTACCGTTGTCAAGCACCCGCTGTGTATTCCTCAATATGAATGAAATGTGTGTGTGTATAAAAGCAATTAGGTTCTATCTCAAATGCATTCATCCAAGCATTGCAAACTTAATTAAGAAGGCTACCCACAGCTGTGCATATACGCCACATGCCAGTAAGATGCCACAAATTTAACCTGGCTTAGACCAGAAACACAGCACTTACCATCCCATAAATACTGATACAGCATTACCCTCTCATGTTCGCCTCAAGTCCACGGTCAGCGATTCGCTCTTAATCTGCTCGCCGACATTTCGCAGCGTGTCCGTGAAGCGATCCTAAAAGCAGCGTCTGGGGGAGTTTATCTGCCCTTTGACACCTCTCCTGCCGTTCGCCGGCCCTAGCGTCTTAATTATGATGATGGCACTTGATGATAATATTCATTTATTTGTAAATGAGATAATAAGCGTGGAACATCATTATAAGTTCCATCGCTTTTCATTTGAGCCACTATTAGCTATAACATCCCAACTGCAGTCAATTACTGTGCCGCTTGCAAGTTACATAGTGACCTTATCCGGGCTGACAAATGGCCAATTTCTTCACACCCCTCTGCATCCCAGCATGCTTTGCCTTCCCTTATTTACTGCCTAGTTTCTAAATGCCACATTTGTTCCTGTTTATTCCCAAAGAGGCTTCTTTTGTTACATTTTTCTTTTTCATTAAAGCTACTGGCTTAAATGCACTGTTTATATTGATTCCATTACTCTTTGCTGCCAAAAAGTGTCCATCCAAAATGTGTCTATTTATTAAAAACAAACAAAACCCTGTGCATGCATTTTTAGGGGAAGAGAGAGAGGATATGTTTTTGTGATCTGTGTGAACTGACCCTTTGAATATAGACGGAAAGTGACTCATAAACATAAACATAATATCTGTAAATACAGCAGGCGAGTGAAAACAGTTTAGGATGAGTGCACTATATGATTTTTATGGTACAGTAAACCATAATCACCTGTACCAACAAACTGATAATGGCCTCGGCCTGGCACTGTTCCTAGCACATCTCCTTGGGGTAATGACCCCGCGGAGCCGCTGAACTTGCTGTGTGTGCTTATGCTACACTGCCTGGAGTTTCAGCGTCCTTCCGGCCCACACAAGAGGTCAGGTTCACCTTCAGTCAGGCGTAAAAATGGAGTCCACTCCCTCACCGAGCCCATCACTCAAGACCATTCCGACTCCCAATTGAACACATAAAATGTAGTCTTATGAGCTACCTGCACCGTATATCCTCCTGTAAATGGCTGAGGACTAAGTACATCTAAGAAGGAAGAGGATGTAAAATAGGGCGGTGGAAGAAAGAGGTTCCTCCTCCTCTATTAAAGTTGCTATATTACAACGTCTTGATATTGGCTCATTTACCGAGGCTAGGTGTGGTGTAGTGTTTGTAAGGCACCTCTGCTTCATGTGTGTGTGTGTGTGTGTGTGTAGGCTCATTTCACCACACTGTATTCATCAATTCTGTCTTTGCCCTAGTTCAAGGATCAATCTCTTTGCATCGCCTTTCCATGTACATCCAACTGGATATGCATTTCATCAGAGGGATCAGAACGCGGGGTCAGCCAGAGTGCAGCGCCCCCTCGAGCAGTCTTAGGGGGGCGGTTCAGTCACTTGCTCAAAGGCACTCAGTGGTGGATGATAGCATCATAGCTGCAAATGCCCTCCAGTTGAAAGCACACAAATGCAGCCTTCTGTCATTGATAGGGATCAAACCAGCCGCCCCTGGGCTACTGGTCGGCCTGTCTTCTTCAGCCATTCCTGCCTGGAGATAGCAGTCATCCATTAGTTTTAAAACTGCTCATAACTGCTCACTGACTTCATGCTGATGTTAATAAAGCAGATTTGATTGTTACAGAAAGTAAGTTTAGAATTTAGTTTGTTTGGATTAGAGTTGGATTGATGATGTGATAGTTTGGTCAATCAATCAATATTTATTTGCAACAATTTTGATAATCATAGAAATAATGGTTCCACCTTCTTAAAATGTGAGAATTTGCTTTGCCTTTCTTTTCCTTCCTTTCTCATACAACAGGAAACTGAACGTCTTTGGCTTTGGAATGGAAATAATGAAAATAATAATTAGCTGCAGCCCTTCTTTGGATTTCAATTTACTGCTTAATTTTTGAAGCAGAAATTTGAAAACCAGTATGAAGGAAGCCGGCCTGAATGAAGCCAAAGCGGTTGGGATGAACAAGTAATTACCAGGGCCGAGTGTGACGCGCTGAGGCAACTATCAATTAAGCAAACAAGGCCCAAATCACATTTAAGCTTCACAGTAATATATGGCTTGTAAGTATGGTGGAATTACTCCGAGCTGAACTCTGAAGCATGCAAGGGCACAAACTGTGATGGTGTAGTGAAAAGCGAAAAAAAAACTACTTACTGCTACTTTTACTAAAGGCTCTTTTCAGGAAGGCCCCCAAACCCAGAAACATCCACTCTCATCTGGGATGTTTGGTATGCAGCACAACCCGAGTTTTTCTGCCGGATACTGAGCGGCTCCAGCGAAGCAGAGGACCTTAAGTGCCTCCTCTCACCTTGTTGTGTGTGTGTAATTCTTGGACAGGGGCCATATGATATGTGAGACTGAAGGTTGATGGTCCAGTGCTCCTGCTCAGGAAACTGCCTCCCTCTCAATCACCTCATTCAAAGTGCTGTAAGCTTGTTAGGTGCAGTATTGCTCCTCTCAGTCTAATTTCCTGCATGACATGGGCTTGTTTGTTTCATTGCGGTTGCTGCATTGACCCATCAGCATTTTCCAGCCAGTCGCAGTGTCTTCACAGAAGAGTTACAGTGGGAATCTCTTTTCCAGGGGGAAACCCTATCGTGCAGATGCAGGCAACATCATGTCTACTCTTATAAATGCTTATTATACAGCAGCCATGTTTTCTGATAATGTAAATCACTCAGTATTGTCAGCATTATATGTGCTGACCAAGCATGACGACTTCAATCTGCATTATTGCTTCACTCTTCTGGGAAAAGAACAGCTCTGCTCTGCTGGAAGTTTTCTGGGGTCAACTACTGCATAACATGGATCGATTGTTGAGATATGCTTGTAATCTTCTTTGTGTCAATCTGCAGATATAATCCATGAAATTGTCCCAGGCAAACAAGTTTACTAATGAGTGCTAATTGGCTGTAATGGGATGGGTGGACTATAATATGAAAAATGTGCCAAAGTTGTGGTTTTCAATTATTTTAAACTGGCAAAACATTTGGGCTTTAAATAAAAGGCATTAAAGGGACATGAGTCCACCTTTATATGTCGTCAGTACCTTTTAAAATGTGTTCAAACAAGCATTATTTCTACTAGCACCGGTTATGAAAAACAAAGCACTCCAGATTCTTCTATCACCCAAAGCCAGAACTCTATATGTGCTTTTTACTAGCCCCACATATGTAGGCAGCACTCTTGCTATTTGAAGTTATATTACCTCTCTACTACTATTGATCTGTATCCCCACTCCTTTTCAACTGGGTTGTGAGAGAATGTTGCATGAAATATTTATTTTCCCCTTCAATTCCCCCTTCAAATTCGGGCTATCCTTTCCAGTCACACCTGCTGATCCAAGCCTTTTTTTTTTTTTTTTTTGAGGCGTAGATTTAGCCCCTCGCTTGGCTCTGCCTTGCGTGTAACATTCAGCTGGTTAGAGACGCGTCGTTGCACATTAAAAGTTGAAGTGGAAGGAACGTAAACATGGTCGCTCTCGGCCACCGTAGGCAGAGGTGTCACGGGTGTTACTACCCCATCCACCTTCTCCGCATTGATCATCATCTGCTGCTGCTGATAAAGTTTGTAGAGCTTTAGAGGATGCTCTGTATGTAGAAGGAAAATGAGTCAGAGAAGTGTGTGAGTGTGCCATCTTTGGTTATTTACATCAACTCTACTCTATTTTATCTATCCATTCACTCCATACTCAGCTTCACATTTTCGATTTACTCTTCCTTGTCTTTCATTGCTCCGAACCCACAAACCCTGCACGGAGCCAAAGTTTGCATAAAGCCCCATATACACACATATCACGGCATTTATAAATAATAGAGCGCACATAAATTAAACATTGAAGTTGAGTTTGCGATAGCCGCTCGCAGTTGGCCGACGAAGACGCCTCATCTTCCCCTTCCAAGACTTAATTAGAAGCCTCGCATTTCCTGTATGGAAAACAACAGGGAGGGAAAAAAAGCCCACAAACAAACACAAGGGGAAGAAAGCCACAGGGAGCGTAGCCTTTGATTTCCCACAATGCACGCCGTTATTACAGTTTGCAATAATTGCGGGCTATACGAGAGGACAAAGCCTCGAACGGGAACATCTAATAAACACCTGCTTTCAGCTCTCTTATATTCACCTCTGCTATCTTCAAAGGTTAGTTCTCCCGACCAGCTTCTTACAAGCATCCTCTTCATCACACTCGTGCATATCATCTTGCATTTATAGAGGCTGTGGAGACGCAGCACAAATTGCCTGGTAACCTCCCAAGATGGAGGCCCAGCGGAGAGTTAGCTGTGTGCAAACAAGGTCCAAACGCATCAACAAACAGAAATGGAGAAGAAATTGACGTGGAGATGACGGCTGTGATGCAGGTGAGGCTCTGTTTGGTTTTATGAACTGCAACTATTGTTTACATTATTTATAAATCCAACAGTGATTGGCGGATTGATGGACCTATTATTTGATCAGCCAATATGTTTCTGTATTGATTGATTAATAGCATCTAAGAAGCTTTAACCTCTGATTGTCAAAATTTTAAATTCACTTCGGGAAATAAAATCTCGGGATGTTTTGTACACTTAAGGAAAAATGAGGGATCTTGTTAGTAGGAATGTTATTTAAAATGAACATGTCTTATAATTTCATGACTCCTGGAATGATATTGCACCACTAAAAACACCAATATGTCCTTCTGTGTTACGTTTTGGTGCCGGACTCATTCAAGGCTTTGATAATTCAACCTGTGATCATCCAGATACGAGTCTATTTTAACCGCGGCACAAAAGTACACGTCCTTCTGCTCGCTCATTCTTAATTATGGCTTTGGTGATATTGAGACTGACATTTAAGATCCCTTCACGCCTGTGTTTTTGTGAAAGACCTGAATGAGGCCCATCTGGTCTAAGTAGGGCACCGGGGATGACAGCGCGCCAGCATGTTAATATGTTCTCTGAGAGATGAGGGGGCCGCCGTGTTACAGAGATGATGATGATGGCGTTCCCAGTCACGTTCACTTACTTAGCAAACCTTGTCTCCTCTTGATCATTCTTGACAGTAACAAAAGGGGTGAATATTCTCTAATCAAGGTCAAAAATTCCGATCACTCCTGGCATTTCCCTAATCAGCCCATAATAGCATTTTGAGGACGGTGTCAGTGGATAATGGAAGGTTAGCCATAGTAAACAATAAGAGATGACGAGTCTCTACGGCGGATCCGCTGATGAACGATGTGACACGTGCCCTCGAAAACACTGGTGGCACAAAATTAACTGACATTAACTGGGACCTGACGAGAGCTGAGATGATACTGTAAAATCAGATCTAACACAACAAGTAACTCATCAACTGTCTGCATATGTGTACAATCATGTGTTTGACAAAGTGTTGAACATCTCTCCATCCTCACTTGTGAACGACTGAGTCTTTTCAGGATGAACCTTTCATACCCAATCATGATCCCATCACCTGTTACCAATGAACCTGTTTACCTGTGGAATGATCCAAACAGGTGTTTTTGGATCAGTCCACAACTTTCACAGTCTTTTGTTGCTCCTGCCCCAACTTGATTGAAACATGTTGCTGCCATCAAATTCAGGACAAGCAGATATATACAAAAAAAAAAAAAAATCAATGGAGTTGATGATGTCAAACATTAAATATATTGTCTTTATGCTGTTTTCAATTGAGTACATGACAAAAAGGTTTGCATGTTATCTCGCATTGTCTTGCAGTCTCAACTTTTTTGGAATCAGGGTTGTACTTGTACTGCTATTAATAGTAATAATGGATGGCTTAACAAGGTCTAGTGTGTGTGTGTGTGTGTGTGTGTGTGTGTGTGTGTGTGTGTCTGGCATGAAGATATGTAAGCAATTCAGTCTTTTCATGCCAACAAACAATTTGACCTTAACAAGCTCAAAGCTAACACGCTTGCTGGAGAAAAATTCTGTTTGACCTTTTTGCAGAGGGCTAGCTGATATCATAACAGCCTGTTGTGGCACGTGATTAATAAAAGTATTAGAAGTATGTTATTTTGTTCCAACCCCCTGGCTATTTAAAAATGTAAATTGAATATAGTATTCAGAACTTCAGATCTGCACAACAACAACAACAATGCAGCATCGTTTGGCATCATTTACAATGCAATTGCCAGACTTCAAATGATACGTTTGGAAGGAAAGGACGAGAAAATAATGATGAATCAATAGACTTGGTGGAGATACAACTCTATTACCGAGAATAATGAGGCATGTGGGCAGCACAGAAATCATAATAGACAAGATGCAGTGTGTTTCCCATTAGCATGAATGCGTCTCAGAGAATGCAAAGAAATGCACCCTCTAGTCTAGTAAACTAACTCTGTCTCATTATGAAGAAAAAAAACTGCAATATCTGCTTAGGAACAATTATAATTTCTGACATTTTGCAGTAATGGAATAAAACATTGGCAAATTCCAAGACAGCACACATGTATTCCCTTTATTTCCTATATATATTACTCCCCCACATCCTTCACTAAATTACAGATGTCCTAGAATCAAGAGGGAGTCTTTGCCTTCAAGCTACAAGAAAGGAGCGGGGGAAAAAAATCATATCCATAATAAATCAGAACTGTAGGTACGGCACAATGAATTGAGCATCCTGGCTGGTTTATCCCTGTCGTCTTTCTGCAGCGAGCAGGCTTCCCTCTCTAAACCAGCCTTCTTACTGTGTTCTCCCTTTGAAACAGCAGCCAGGCTTTCCATTACGTCTCAGTGTGCTGTCAGAGCCCACCTCTTTCTGAGAGATTATTTTCCCCTTTCATATCTCAAAGTGTGCAGCCAGATCTAATAATACCATATCCAATTGATGTTGGGTGGGGGGGGGATGTAACACTTCATTGGAGAAAAAAAACAACAACAACGATGAAAAAAAATAAATAAATAAAACCCAAACCAAATCATGTCCTCTATCCGCAAATGTCAGCGCCAGAATCTCTAATCCCTCTGGATAAACACTGGTATTTTTGCCCGAAACATAATTAAAAGCTCTGTCACAGTTTTTCCGTGCAGCTTCACAGGGAACGAAGTGTGTCAGGTGAGAAATTTGAGGGGTAACCCCCGAGGCGTCTTGAAACGCAACGTGCTCTGACTGCCACTCGCCTCCTCTCCCAGCTGAGAAGATGAGGAGGTGGCGCCGAGGAACGGGCCATTTCCCGCTGATAGAGGATGTAGAAGAAGCATAGCTCATTGTGATAAGGGCCAGGTGGTGTGTGTTTACTTTTTTTTTTTCTATCTCTACTTCTTTTACTGAGAAACTGACAGGAAATAATGCAGGAGAAAGGCCTGATTTAAGAAGGTGGGACATGAGGGATGTTTAGGTCAGAAGAAAATGAAGCTAATGGGATGAAACATACCTTGACTGATGGACTGTGTTGGGTAAATTAATCACACCTGGGGGGTTAGGCAGCCTTAACCATAAGCACCATCAGTCTTACAATACAGTATCAGACTGGTACAGCTGACAAACCATCCACATAAAAATGACTAACTCAAACATGGCTGAATGTTTGTTCTCCTTTCATTGAGTGCACACAAGGCCTTAAACCAAGAGTTCAGCTTTTATAACCCTTAGCTGCTTGCTACCAAACTTCTTTTCACTTTATTTTTCCAGCTACTCACTGATGTGCACTGCGCTCAGTATGAACGAAATCAATATATTGTTGATCTTGTCCTCAGTTCGGGCGGTTTAAAGCCAACGCTTGCACCAAATGAAAGTTCTCTGATTGCAAAAAGCAGATTTGCTGTAATTTCTTGCATCATTACCAGCGTGATACTTTCAGTGGGTTTGTCGGGTAACTTTGCAAAAAAAAAAAAACACTTCAAGTCTTAAATATGTTATGCTTACATAGATGCAGAATTGATGAAACAGGGATTCACGACCAGAGTTTGAATACATAAAAAGTGCAACATTTTGGTGCATTGCAGACACTGATCAACAAGTGAATATGGTGAATACTGTCAATTAGTGACTATTAGGGTTGAAAAAAATAATATTCTTAATACGTGATTACAGCCTCTGGGTTTAGCCTGGGGTGTTGACTGCCATGAAAACTCCCATGATGCAACCTGCTGAAACTCCCACACAGTGGTTGATAAGTTAACCACGCTCCCTTGGGAGTTTTGTTTTCTCCCTCTTTTTATTTTCTCTAATTGACTAGAGATGTTACAGTTACGACGCAATTGAATCCAACAAGACTTTAGCACAAACAACAGCAGCTGGATGATCAGCCTGTGCATCCAGACGTATGCAAAGTGCAGAACAGACGCATCAAACTTTGTCTCAATAAAGGCCTCTCTCTGAAGGAACACGACATCTTGATTTAGATGCAAAACACAATCCCATGCTCGGCTGGCTCCTCCCATGAGGGGCCGGGAGATTAAGATTTAATGGTGATACTGAGGGAATGACACTATCTGTCTGCAGCCTCCCCGTCTCTTCACACAACATCACCTCTGCTGCGTTTTCTATCTCTTTCTCTCTCTCTCCCGAACGCAGATGCAGATGCACTTGCCTACACAGCGGCGCGAACACTCAAGTTTGGGCCCACAAACACACACATACAAAGCATGCGTCCCCCCCCCACACACACACACAGTTTAAAATGTGACAAAAGCTTGGCGACTGGCAGATGAAGTCAAGTGGAGTTTGACTTGTAAATTAAAACTCTTGTCAAGACGATCTTTTTGTTCCACCAATACTGGAATTGGCTAAAGAAATGATGGATGTGCTCTCAACTTGCCTGGCAAAACAAACATGCCTGAAGGGGACTCGCTCCTCTGTGATGCTTAACAGTGTAATTCGTGAGGCAGATGTCATCACGACAGCTTTAATTAGATTAAATGTGACATATAGGAATGGCAACCGCTGCCCTTCACGCATTTACCATTATCTATGTCCTCAGTCTGTATATACTGTCAAAGGAAATTACTGTATTACAAATGCGATTGTAGCATATCTGTCTGGTGGATCATCTTTAGGAGGGAACGTTCTGTAGGTCTCCAGAGATATTTAGATTTTCATCAAGAAAAACCACATACTAACTCTACATCCTAATTACCACTTTCAGAATATTCAGCTTTAAGCACTTTTGCAGGATACATGCCCTAAAATGTTATCAGGGTTTAAAATGTATCTGTAATGGCTTCCTTCCTTCCATCAACCTCTATTCTTTATCCCTTAATATTTGAAGAGGCATTAAGAACTGAAATTAATGAGGGATCAGCTTTCACCTGGATTCACTGGGCTCGGGATGTTTCACGAAAAGAGCAGGTGAGCTCACGTTTTATATCGAAGTGCTCTTTGGTTTCTGACATGTCACGCACACGTTATCTTAAAATGCTAATGATATACAGTAAAAACCATGTGGTGAATGTCGCTGAATAGCTGTTTTAGCACACTGTAACAAATTTTCCCGTTAAATTACAGTACACTACTGGCAGCTAGAGTTGCCAGCTTCAAACTGTTATTCTACAGTGTGCTACTGTGATCTACAACAACAGTTTATTACTGTAAAAGTTTTACAGTACTGTGCTGTAGAGAACATTACAGTATTATACTGTTATTTTACAGTTCCTACATTACTCTCAATTAACAACTTACTACTGTAAAATTACGGTACACTACTGGCAGCTAGAGTTGCCAGCTTCAAACTGTTATTCTACAGTGTGCTACTGTGATCTATAACAACAGTTTATTACTGTAAAAGTATTACAGTACTGTGCTCTTTGGTCACCATTATTACCACAGTTCCTACATTATTCTCAGTTAACAACTTATTACTATAAAATTATGTTAAATACTGCAGAATGTGATCTTTACAGTGACCTAAATGTTTTACATTTTAAAAAACCCAGAAATAATATTAATAATAATAATATATGAAATAATACATGAAAATAGCTACCACAGAAATGGCTCAGACAAGAGATGCCCTTACAACATTAGGCATTTATTAAAGCTGAACATTTTCAGTATCCATAAAATCCATATAAAACACTATTACTTATATATTTTTCTGGAACTATAACAAGACATGGCTAAAAAAAACTATGTACAAGTTAACTTCATTACACAACTTTTATAACAATAACAATCAAACATATAAAACAGGTTCTCAATGAGAGATGGACTGAGCTTTACTGATTAAATAAAGCCCCACTCAAAGTCCATCAAATTTTTCAGGAGAGTGGCCACATGGCAATTCACTGTTGTTGCCTTTTTGTGGACCAGCTTCCCTGTCTTCTTTGAGACCACCTTCCCCTGGCCGGTCTTGCTTCCCCTCTCAGGATTGAGACCAATGAGGCGCCTAAAATGAAATAATAGACAGCACATAAGATATTAGGTGTGGTAAGTAAAGATCATTTGCATTAAATATGGAACCCTATCACATTAATTGAATAAAAAAATGTTACGTTTTAAAGACTGTTTTTCAGGCTCTTTTTCAGGCAAGGTCTATTGTCAACTTACGAACAGCAGTTAGAGGAAGGACACATTGCTCAATGAGAGCACCACACAGAGTGACATGGCCAGTCTGAACAGCCCCATTCCTTATGATGGGAGCCAAAAGGAGCAGGCTTTACAGTGGTGTGTGGTGAGTTCCACAGTTAGACAAGCAGAGCTGAAGACCCCCACCTCATAATCAGAAATCACAAATTCAATTTGTGATGAAGTTGTTCAATAAAATATAGTATCCACACTAAATGACACAATTTCATGATTGTGTGCTGTCTGTCTTTCCTCCTAAGCTCAGAGTGTCTCTCCTGCATCTTGCTACTGACTTTTTCAGCTCTACTGCATTGAAAATATTAATAACTAAAGCCGCAAGCGGTGATGATCGGACCCTCGCGTCCCGCCCTGCATTCGGATTAGAATAGGGTCCTTCGCCCCTTTAGTGGGCTCGGGCCCTAAAAATTGCAACTGTGGAAAACTGTGTGTTGAAGAATTATGTTATCTGTAAATATGTAAAATGAATAAATTAAGTCTTAACAGACCAGGCTAAAGTCAGAACTTGTAAGAGCAGTGAGACAGACCAGGGTTTATGGAATTTATGAGAGCTAGTCAACTCAAACCCTGACCAAGAGGAGGCTGTTAAAAGCTGCTGCAAAGTTCACCCCAACTCTGAGTGCTCCTACGTGTTGACCACTGTAGCCAGTCTAGGTGAGAGATGATTCATTTGTTCGTTCTCTTGTTTTTGCTTTGCTTTAGTTCACTGAGCTAACATGCTGCTAACCACTAACTGTAAGAGACCATTGTTGCCAGATTCCCAAGACCGTAGCACACCGCGGTCAACAGGGGGCAGCACTTAAAAGCAGCAATATAGACCCTTTTACAGCTGACGTCATTGAGTGGCTGCGCATGCATTTTGGCAACAGATGTAGCCGTCTCCTCCAGTCATCCAGAGGAGTTATCAAGCTGCAAAGGTTGAATTAAACATTTTACCAGCACCAAAATCACTCAAACATTTGTTTATTGAGGGGTTGCAGGGTGGCTCAGTGGCTAGCACCGTCGCCTCACAGCAAGAAGATCGCCAGTTCGCGTCCCGGTCTGGGCGCTTGGGATCTTTCTGTGTGGAGTTTGCATGTTCTCCCTGTGCAGCGTGGGTTTTCACCGGGTACTCCGACTTCCTCCCACAGTCCAAAAACATGCTGAGGTTAATTGATAATTCTAAATTGTCCTTAGGTGTGAATGTGAGTGTCTTGTGTTGTTTGTCTATGTGTGCCCTGCGACAGACTGGCGACCTGTCCAGGGTGTCCCCTGCCTTCGCCCGAAGTCGGCTGGGATAGGCTCCAGCCGCCCCCCTGCAAAGGAGTAAGCGGTAGATAATGGATGGATGGATTTATTTATTGAGTATATGATACTTCTGAATTCGTATTTCAGTTGTCGATATAAGTTGTTCAAACTTCTGAAAAATTGTGACTGTTTTAGAGCAATCAGTGGCGCCTATGACTGCAACCTATTAAACGTGTTGATTAGACTGAGAACACAATTAAAACTGCTCGTGTTTGCAATGGCCCATTGACAAGCTGCTGTGGTCTGTCATATATCCGTTGTCAAGATGCGCGCGCAGCTTTCTCATTGTTTACTGACTGTAAAAGGGTCTATTGATGACATGAGACAGATGGCAGTTTAAATCAGATGTAAGGAGAGATATCGCTTTCAATCTGGTACTTTCTGTGTTTTCTTTCTTTCTTTTACCAGCACGACCACATGCCACCGCTTTGATGTTGGGAGATAGGTGCAACAACTGTAACAGTGAAAGTTAATTTACAAGCATGGCTTTTAATAAATGACAATTTAATATTCATGAATAGAGCTGGAGAGAGGGGTAACAATCTTTTCTGACAGAAAATTTACCTTTGAACAAACTCCAGTGTCCTTGCCGCTTCTTCTTGGTACTGCAGGTTGAACACATAGAAGGTTGCAAAAACTGAAGCAAGCCCTGTGATGAAGGATTTTTGGGTGCCTTCACAGATGACCTGGCTTTCGACGCTGATCATCCAACGGCCCAATGTGACTCCATCACCAGCAACTGATGCAGATAAATAAATTTTGATGGAAAACAAATATGGGTATAAGGGCCCTATATGAGGATAAGAAGTTCACAGAAAAGGCCACCTCTTATATATATATTGTTTTATTTTTCAAACAGTATATTTTGTGCAACTTCAAGTTTGTGTGGCAGCTATTTTTTTGTTGTTAACTGGTGTTTTAGATTAATACACAAACATTGAACTGTAGTGCTAAAAGGAAAGCTGGACAGAAATGTGTTCATTGCAAAGTCTGTGTATTTTGCAGGATAACATACTAAAGACAGAACATAAAAAGTTACACTGAGTCTACATTCAAGTGTGCAACACCTATCCACACATTTTCTACTGTATTTATATCAAGTATCATAAGTTATGCTCTTTGCAATTAATTTGTTTCCACAACTTGAGATAGCAAAAAGAGTTATGAGGGAACTAAATCAATGACAGACCAGGACAAAACTTAAGTTTAGGAGACATATACAGAAAGAGAAATTAGACAGATGGAGACACAGAAAGACAGACTAACTTTGTTCTATACTGTCATGCTTTCGTGACACTTACCCAGTAGAATCAGTCGTGGACTGGCTGGGAGGGTCAGGGTGTGCTCAACATCGGCTGCAGTGGCAGACATCTGTAGAACATCGACATCCAAATTAAGAATGGAATTGCATGTACAGTCACAGTAGACACAAAAAGTGATGCTAAATAAAACTTACATCAGCAAAGAGTATCAGTCCCTCTGTTCTCTCATTGAAGTAAGCCATCAGCAACTGGATGATGCATAGAGTCAATTCCCCATCTTCAGACTGTCCAGCTTTGTTCTTCAGTTTTGTCCTTAAATACTTCTCTATGCGTTGTCCACATTCTTCAATGGATAGCTCCAAGGCACGCAAAACGCTGATGTCGGTTAGCAACTCGAAGTGACAGTAGATACCCTTTTGGGTAAAAAGGTAGGGCCACAGGATTCTTAAATCTTCAATGGAAGGTGCTGGAGTCTCATTGATTTGGTTACGCTGAAGACAGAATGTTGTTTTCATCAGGTTTATCACTTCTGCCTTCTCACTGCCTTGAATTCCTTCTTGCCTGTAGATGTTTACCAATTGTTGCCGCTTCTGCTCCACTGTCTCATAGGTTTCTTCAAGTGGAGGGTCCGGCTGAAATTGTGTGCATCCATAAGAATCAGTTGGCCTCTGAAGTTGTGCAGACTGTCTTGATATTCGGTGCCGTTTCAATATCCCAGCCCGGTTTATGTTTTCAATTCGTGTTTTCACTTGAGAAAGGAGTGACGTAAAACCACCCGCAATGATGACACCTCCTGTTGTCATATCAGCAAAACTACCGGGGTACTGCTTAACGATGTTTTGGCAAATGATAAGACATTCATTGCGTTTGGGGTTAACATCATACTTTCTCATTTCATCAACAAGAATTCTTATCATCTGGCGTCGCTTATCAGGAGCAGGTCTCTTGCTGTGGGCAATGGCTGACTGTACTTCCTCTGGCATTTTATCCCACGGGACTTCAAAAGTTTCATGCCACTTCCTGGATATGTTGGCTGATTGTCTGTGTGAAGTACATGGTGTTGATGCTTCTGAAGAGGTTGACGGGGATGAAAAGCTGGACAGTGAAGGTGAATAGCAAGGCAATGGAATAGAGAGTGAAGTCAGACTTGTATGTGGTGAGTCATCTGGCAAGACTTGTAGATCAAGTGTGACTGTAGTAGATTCTAGAACACATGGAAAAAAAAAGCTATTATCACTATTTCAAAAATATTTGTCACATGTGCATGCAAACTCATGTCATAACATAACATTACATTTATTGTTTTACACAGACTTAAAGCTACAGTACAATAACAGAAGTTACCTTTGGTAGGACTGTGTATAGTCTGTCGCCAGCCCAAATCACTACTTCATTTTGTGTTCATTCCAAATGTCAGCTGAATGTAAACTGTCTTTTTTTTTTTTTTTTTTACCACCTTTAACTGAACAGGAAAACACTATATTAATAATACTTACCCATTTTGAATGCCTCCAGAAGTTTCCTTTGCTGGATAACAGGCAAGAGATCTTTGATGTCATCCTGCTGCACATACTTGAGGTCCTCTGTTGATTCCAAACCTGAGATTTCAAGTGCTGTGATGATCTGTTTTTGAGTATCCTCAGACAAATTGGGTAAAGCCTTGAGGATGATGGCCTTTATTTCATCACCGATGGATGACATGACTCTAAAATGTTGGGACAGAATGATGAAGAGTTAGCAAAGACATACCACAAACGGAATACTCAGGTAGTGGATAGTGATCAAGGAGCTCTGCTTGACTGACACAGCAGAAGGCTTCCTGCATTGGTGAAGTGTGGTAAGCATTCATCTCTGGTTGACGAACAGCCTGATATACCTCAATGATGAAGTACACTGCTGAATTCTTATGAATGACAGCCTTTTTGATTTTTCCCACTACAAGGCCATCATCGTTATGACCTACAATAACAAACATGTTGTTCTTATATGTTGTCCCTTTTACTGTCACAGCATGACTAATGAGGGTATTTAGAGGATCAAAATTAAGATGAGCAACTGACTGTCTGATCTTATCATTGTAGTCTCCCACAATAAACTCAGTTCCATTCACTACCACAACAGGTGGTGGAAACAGTGCTCCAGTACTCAGAAAAGACTGTAAAAGCTGATGTCTTTCAGCAAGGGTTCCACAGAGGTTTTTGAAGTTGTGCAGCCTTCTTGCACACTGCTTGAAATAAGTGTGCTTACTTTCAAATCTGAGTGTCCATAGACGGATGAGTGGCCCAAACTGAATAATGAGTTCTGGATAATGATTTAGGTAGTGATGTTTAGGCTTGAGTGGATGGTCCACAAAAGTCTGCATTCTGATGTACAAATACTCCTCTATCAGAACTCTTAAATATGCTACCTGGCCTGTGGAAATGGTTGGAGCACATACCAACTCCACGATCTCTCTCAGCTGTAAGATAAGCTGCCATACTTCACTCTCTCCAGGGCTTTTTATTTTATCACCAATTAATAATGGCAACATTCTCAGGAAACACCAATTCTGAACTGCATGTCCAGAGAGTTTTCCAGCCCCTTGGTTCACCTCACAAGGTTTGTTGTTGGCGTCATTACCTAGATATTTAAACTGGCTAATGCGCCGATTCAGTTCAACATAAGTAAACTCCTTTTCTTTTGAAACAAGGTGGTTGAGATACAGTGCCAAATCTGTAGAGACAATGCCCTCAAAAAGGTCGTGGCCGAGACAAGGAGGCAATCCAGGCTGACAAACGTGAAAATATGCCAGTTGATTGAAAATGGAGTCAAATTTAACACCACAACAGCCCCTTGCTTCCACATTATGACTCACAGCCTCAGTGTTTTTATAATATGATGATGGTGTGCGGTCAGGGCCCTTAGCCAGAGGATCTGCCTGAAATGTTTCCCGATCAATCTCACAATATCTGCAAAAATGTGAGCTCTTACTAAAATTTTCAGTGAAGCCCCCAATGTTGTGTGAACCCAAATTGTCTCCTGCTATGGCACACAGGGTTCCCTTGTAGAGCTGGCCATCCGGCAGAGTTACTCCATCCAGCTCAAGTTCCTTCAAATCTTTCAAAAGAGAGCCAAACACTAGATCCTGTCCAAAGTATTTATAGTCTTGCTCTCTGCAAAGCAACACAAGTTGCATGTGATCAATACTTGATCTATTGTAGGGCAAAATATTTGCGAGGGTCAGATATACGGCCAAAATCTTGTGCTTTTTCCTCCCGGACCCTAGGGGGTTCACGACTTCAAAGGAGTCCTGATACAGGATTACACCTAATGAAGGGGCTGTCTGGTTGAGCAGCAAGTTCTTTTCAATATTTGTACCGTCCCACACATCCTGTAAAACATTATGAGGTTGTACGCTGATTTTTGCCTGCTGCAGTTGCTCCCTTACTGTCTCTGAGGACAAGAGAGACTCGATTGTCTTTTTCACAGGAACATATTGTCCAAAACACTCTTTCCCTGACTTATTCTGTCCAAAATAAATAGAAACTGGCTCCACATAATTAAAGTTACTTTTGAAAAATGTTTTTCTTTTGTGGTCAGTTTTCAGTGTGTGAGTATTGGTAGTCCTGTGGAGATCCTCATTTTTCAGTGTATCTATGACAATATTTCTGTCAGCTTCAGAAAGTCCAAGTGATGTCAACTTCTGATTAAGCTTGGAAAGTAGGTGAGACTGATTGATGTCATGTATTTCCTGACAATGCTCAATTATTGTTTGAATGGTGGAGGATGGAAGGAGCAACTTTGCTTGTAATTTCAAATAAAACAAGGCCAAATGTCTCACGAATTCCCCTTCATCTGCTTTTTCGGGGTAGACCTCCATGTCCTCATCACTAGACTGACTAGGATGCTCAAGCAGTGTATTGCAGTCCTCATCATTCTGATCCCGAGTGCTGCTTGTACTTGCTATGGACTCAGTTCCTTCTGTGTAATCTTTATGCTTTCTGGACACATGTGATGTGAACGTTGACTTAACTGTAAATGATTTGTCACAATGTCTAAAAGGGCATGAGACAGTCTTGCCATCAGTTATATGACTTGTCAGGTGCAAGAGAAGACCACGGATATCATCACACTTTTCTTGTGCATTGAGGGAAACCACACTTGAAAGATGCATTGGGCAGACAACTATGAGTTCGCATGTGCCTGACATATGCAAATGTGTTCCTGCAAGTTTTACCACATATGTTGCAAGTTAGCATGTTTTCACTACAGGCCTTCACAACAAAATGATCTCAACTACACACAATCTTTAAAATACACTCTCAAGAAAAAAAGTCAACTCATTAACTGTTTGCTATATTACAATAGTGCACATTAGAAGCTGTTATTTAGCATTTTGCCTCAACCTGCATAACAAGTGTCTCCCTAAACTGTTTTGTTTAAAAGAGAGAACTGGTAAAATAGAGCGTTGTAGCCAGCAAATCAAATTTAAGTAACATGCCTCAACGAAAAGCTAAACCTTTGTCCACACAGCTTTGCTAAATTAGCTAGTAGCGTTATGCTAGCTTGTGGCGCTAATTTTGACTCGACGTTTTTAAAAAAATAAAGCTGCTCTTAATAAAATGTTAGTTCAACACAAAATCACATAATAGCATTATTCTGACTTTAGCAAGATATATTTACCTTCTGGGGTGCAGGATGTATGATGATGATGCGCCGCGCAGTTGAGAGAGAAGAGGAGGAAGCAGCAGGTGGCGCGCCTCCTCAAGTGCTCCGTCCGGCTCCGGCTCCGTCCAGTTTGGTGCTTTCAGTTTAAGAGTCCGTATGAAAACTAATTCTTCGTTTTCTAGTTATTGTTCCCTCAATCTCAAATTAAAACACCAGTGTTTAGACGTAGTTTTTAATTGTATTTAATTTGTAATTTTGCTCAGATGAATAAATACTGTATTGTACCGTAAGATTATGGTAGCTTGCTGTAAAAAATAAAAAAATACTGTATTGTACCGTAGGATTATGGTAGCTTGCTGTAAAAAATAAATAAATACTGTATTGTACCGTAAGATTATGGTAGCTTGCTGTAAAAAAAAATAATAATACGGCTTTGTACCGTAAGATTTTACAGTAGCTTGCTGTTAATATTTTGTTCCTCAGAGGCTTTTGAATTTACAGTATTCAACTGTATTAATGGAAAACGGTACACTACTGTTCAAAATACACTGTATTTTTACAGCAATTTGTTACAGTGCACACATGACAAATGTCAGACTCATTTATACGATTCACATGAATAACAAGAGCGACTTCCTGTTAGAATCTGAAAGCAACACCTGGAGAGAAACAGCACTGTCTGTGCTTTGTAATCCATAACCTTAAATTATTAATGAATCATAGGCGCTTTCTTTAGAAGCTGCGAAGGGTTCATGAACTCATTGTAAATTTAAAGGATGCTCCTGGTGCGACAGAAAATCCAGGGTGACGGTTTTGAACCCTTTCCTCTCAGATGGCTCACGTCCTGCTGTTCTGACCCGCTCGTCCTGGACTGCATTGATGAGGGATCAAGTCATTATTCAACAATGATTTCTGTGTCAGCGGTCAGAGAGGCTGCAACGGGGGGGACGCTGACTCGAGACTGCGAGGCGGTGACATGGAGAACAAAAAGGTCTGGAGCTGCTTTGCTAAAGGTGCATATTTGGATAAAAGTCCAACAAAACCCTCAATAATAAATTGCAACAGCTTCTGAGGTAAAACCATATTCATGTGCTCTTATGTGAGAGTCCTTGATTGGATTGGACTTTTCTAACTTTCTCCATTGATCACAAGCTCAAAAATGCAGGAGTGAAAAAAGGCACTAATGGTTGAATGAGAAGCAGACACAGAAGCTCAAGGTGGCTTCAGGTAGTGAGTAACATAATCGTCTCACCCCGACCGAGGCCGAGACTACAGGGAGGGCTTTTTTTCACACTCATGTTATTTGTCCATTTCTCTGCACCATAAAGGCACCGGGACTGACGCAAAAGTAATGAAATCGTCCAAAATGAACACACACACAAAGTCTGTGGAACAAAACAGCTAAGAGACTGTAAATGTCTGTTGCTCACCACTTTGAGAAGCAATCATCCCCTCAGCCATGGCCTATTCTCTCCTCTCTCCTTTTGCTGTGGTCGTCCCTATTTTTCGCTCTTTTATCTAGAAAAAAAGGGACGGGAGAGAGAAGAAGCAGAAATAAGAAGAGAAATTACGGGCGAGCTTAAAAAGCCACAATGAGAATCAATACATAAACATGACAATTTCAAACATCTCCAGAACACAATGCTTGGAAATTAGACGCACGCAGGGGGAGACAAGGAATCGATGGCAGGAACAGTGACAGCACATCACTTTTCAAACCGCATGAAGTAAATCACATGACAGAACATCTATTCTATTTCATTGTAACCGAAGCGTGGCGTAGTCTGTTTCTACTGAGTCCATGGTAAGACTTTTTTTTTTTGTCGAAAGATTTTTGTTGGAGAAGTTCCTGATCTTTTTCTCCAGTCCCCAGCAAACAGCGTGACCCGAGCTACACACACCGGCCCTGGCCTTCTCCTCTCTCTGCTATAATGAGTCCCCTTATCCAAAATGCAGGAGGAAACACAGAGGATGGTGATTATGCAAAAGGCGTGCCTGAGTTGGTAATGCGATGATGAGAGCCAGAGAGAGAGAGAGAGAGAGAAAGAGGAGACAGTTATCTCCTCCAAGTCCAAAGGCAGAGAGATTAAAAAAAAAAAAAGTTTGACTCAGGACACTCTTGTTAAAATCACTCTTGGCACCCTGCGCTATTAGTGCGCCATTAAGAGTTCAAGGACAATAGCTGTCCTGTTTTTTGATCATTTATCCGTCGGATCCCCTCGTTAAGCCTGAACCCAGTTCCTCACAATGGCTGCAGAATATTGATGGGCTGTGAAGGGGTGATTTTTGCTGAATTTATAATAATCCCCCCATTTTTTTGTGTGTGTCTGCCCTTGATATTACAGACGAGCCGAACGTCTTTGACATTCCAGATTGGAAAATGAACTCCTTGATATTGATGTGTCCTCCCGATAATTTTAATATCATTACAGACAAGTGATACATACTAAAAAGCGTTCCGCCATGTTAGCATTGCTAGAAAGCAACAATGGGATGAATTTCCATATAATTATGTAGCGGCATGATTTTGATGAACTCCCTGACTTTTCACCACCAGAAGGTTAAAGTGAGTCATTTCAGATTAGCTCAAACATTTGTTCACACATTCTTGATCTTGACTTTCACAATCCTCTGACTTTTCCTTTAGCGCCACCACAAGGTCGACTCTGGCTTCTGAATGAATTATCTCAACAACTACTGGATGGATTGCTTTGATATTTGGTTCAGACATTCACGTCCCTCACAGGTCGAAGTGGAATAACGTTGGTGATCCCCTGACTTTTTCATCACGCCCATCATCAGGTCACAATGCTTACTGACATTCAGATTTGTCTCAAAGCGTCGCTGTGTTTAAGTCGAGCATCACAGAGCCCGACTGTTGAGAATTAGTCCTGTTATATGACTGTGTGAGGTCGCTTTGTTGGAAACTAACACAGACAGGAAAACACTGTATATATGTCTCTAGTGCTTATGATCCTGATTCAGATTGAAATACACTCTATCATTGCACACAGTGTGATTTAATAACCTTTCATTAAATATCTGTCAAACTCTGTCCACAGGAAAATCGTCATCTATTCCCCCCTGCCAACCACAGACTTGGCTTTGATTCGTAAAGATGCATTAACTCGCCATTTGCCACCTGGATTCAAGATGCACACCAATCAAGACAATAATGTCTCTCCTTAATTATGCGACCATAAAGTGTCTTAATACACAAGAGCACCTGGATGCTGCCATAGACATCAGAGCTTCATCAGCATTTGCTTTTAACTACCACGGACCAAACCCAGATAATTGGTGCTTTATTTTGGAGTACGGAGAAGGACAGAGTGGGATATGGGATTTTTTTTTGGTTCCCCTTCTTCTTCCTATTTCACTGAACAGCTGAAAGGGAGAGATGTTAAAAGGTTTTTCTCAGCAGCAGGAACAAAAATTTGCTCACAGTTTAACCCTTTATAGAGCACTCATTGAAATACTTTGAAATTCAAAAACTCAACCTCAGAGTGTTAATGGAGGACAAAAAACTTTATTTCTGTTTTAAAATTTTTCAAATTTTTTCCACTTTTGTAAATTGTGCTGAAATGACCAAAAACAGGTTCTTGCCCAATAAAGGGTTAAAGGCTGCATGCAACAATGCCATCAATCAGAGATGCTGAAGAAGAACAATGTTATAAAATATTTAGTTATTTCTTTAAAAAATTATTTATAAAAAGATCATTAGTTTTACTGTAATAGGTGGTTTCATTTGTCAATATTATATCAGTATACACACATATTTCCAATTAAGATGTGATGTGATGGATTGTGACATTCGAAAGCAGAGTCATTATGAAAATGATTCAAAGTTAATTACATTTGATTTTAATAACATTACACACTGAGTCAAGTCTTAGCAGCCCAAAACCACTGTCTCTGAATGAAGCTGGCAATGTTCATGTAAGTGTTACATACTTTTTAAACCTGCTTGATGCAGCTGTGACTGTTTAAATAAAACCCACTGTTGTGTTAACCTGTCTAGGGAACGTGGATTTAAATACATCCTGATATTGTTGAGAAACAACACAGGACTTCAGGTCTTTAAAAAGAAAAGAATAGAGAGAAGAGAAAAGCTACATGGTTTCCACTGAGGCAGAAAAAAAAATACACTCCTATACTATGAGGTGATGTTTGAGGTGATAGTTGCATTTTGTAAGATGTTTTAATTTTAATGCCTGAAATGAGAAAAATTAAACAACACGCCAAAAAACAACCCATCCTCCCGAATCCCATTGTCTTTCCATTCAATTAATAATAAGCAGGTAATAAAGCAGAACCAATTACTTTGCACAGCTGGGCATCTTTTATAGGTTTCCTTCGATCGCGAGCGTTTGATTGCTTGTAAATACATGCTTGATTTATACTTCTTTACAGTGTAAAACTCAGTGGGCCCAATGACAAGAAAGCAATTAATCACATTATTATGCCAATTAAGAAGTTGGTCTGCTCCAGTGAAGGTGGGGGAAAAAAAAAAAGGCGAGGGAAGTGAATGTGAGAGTGAGGCCCTCCAGGAAGTTAATGTGAGCCATTAAATTACATCCATCACTCCCACTCCTCCACATAGACAAGGTTTCACATGCTACCACTGAAGTGCTGTTTATGGATGAAGATTTAAATCATTGGCCTCCTGTTACATAAGGTTTTTTCTTCCTTTGCTAAAATGCGTTCAGGGTTAAAGACCTTGGATAGTTATGTTTGCGTAACATGGTATTAATAAGTCCTGTTGTTAAGATAAGAAGACCAAATTTCCAATCTGCTATAATCAGATAAATATTTAAACTATAAAAAAAATCTGCAAAACAGTAATTATGCAATTATGTTTCACATTACATAATATGATTTTACTTCTTAGAAGAGCTTCATTGTGACAACAGGAACTAGTCTGACTCAGTGTGTGCATATGAATAATCTTAAATCTAATGACTTCAGAGTTCACATGATAGAATCATTAACATTTGCAACTTTGACTTTCACCTTTTTCACTTACAATGAGGTGAAAATTTTGCCCTTAATGGTGGTTTCTTGCTTCAAAGTGTGGATGTTCTTAAACGAATAGAAGCTGTGTATGGAGCCATGTTGCAGCAAATTAAAATATAAAAACTGAGCATACAAATAAACAGCGTAAAAGTGGAGGATGTTTCAGGACTGGTTTGAGAAGGTTCTATTGATGATTCGATCATTTTGTCGCCCAATGGTGTTTTGTCACCGTTTGCTAATGGAGGAAACTACCAGCAAGAACCACAAGTAAAGATATAGAAAGATGGATTTTCAGAGCTGAAAGCTAACTAGTAGCTAAGTATCTTTCTTAACATGAAGTCAATGAGTTGTTAAAACTACTGACGTCTTTGCTAACAACAGTGCAAAGTACAGATTTTGATTCCAGCTATTTGTGATTATTACCACTGGGGTTAAAGCTTGAAATTTTTTTCAAAGAAAGAGTCAAAGTCAAAAGTTGAGATCATGACCTTGACGACAGAACTTCCCATAATCTCCCGCCTTTGTTTGACCCTGCATATGAAATTATTGTCCACCTTTATCAGTGTAGTTAATTTTTCAACTGTTTTACATTCCCTCCCATTCTTAAGGGTGAAAACAAACTGTAACCAAAGAGCAATAACATCATACCATAACATCACCCGCATTGCAAAGAGAACGGGCTACATTCAATTTTTAATTCATCCAACATGAAACCTGTTTATATTGAAGCTTGATATATGTTATTTTAACCCGGACTGGACTCAAGAATTCTGATGCATCTTTCAAGTTACATCATATGTTTTGTAAAACCTTCTTCACATCAATCTTTGATGGATCGTTTCAAGGATTCATGGGATTTTTAGAGGCCTGTTATCCACCACCTGGCATCCCAAATTGCAGATGTGTCAATACAAGCGCGTGGTTCAAGGTGTTACAAACCGAACCTATGAGTTCAATTTGCAGTAACACAATCAGCTCTACTTGAAAATGAGAGCTGCTGCGGCGCTTTTATGAAAAAGAAGAGAAAAGCTTTTAAATGTGGGCGTTCAAAAGGGTGAAAGTAAAGCAAAGACACCTTTAGGGCTGAAGCAACAGCGCTTGTTTGCTTCATCTGCAGCAGATGACTGGCAGCCATAAAAATAAACAAGAAAATATAGAAGCAACGTTGATAAAAAAGACTATCAAATGCACTTATATATACCTGAAATGCAGAGATAATTGTTCAATTATCTTTCTTTAATGAAGCGCATTTATGGTGTGCAACGCTGTGTTGAAAGGACCATTTTTATCACTTTGTCGGTGAAACCATTAAAGCCTGCTTTGGTCCCTGTGTGTGTGCTGGAGAGCAGCAGTGGCAGCAACAAAAGGGTCTATAGTGAAGTAAATAATGAAATGAATATATTTATAATAGCAAAAACTGGGAAATTAAGTCCCAGGTTATAGCCATTCTCATTGATATCAGCATGGAGTGATCTGTATGCACGGCTGAATGAGCGTTCACAGACTCGCAGCTATTCGCATCCAAGTTTTTCATCAGAGAAATTTGCCAGTTTCATTTTCTCCCATAGATTCCAATTTGCTGTAACAACAACTCTGCATGCATGTGCGTTAGCTCGATGTGATACGTCCACTCACACACACACACACACACAGATTGTATTTTGTGCCCGTGTGCGTTCGTTTTGACAGCGGGCTCCTTGAGGGCCTTCGCATCAAGTGGAACCATTTTGACTGGCCTTGGCTCCAGGGGCCTCAGCGTGACTCCTGAAAGGAAGAGAAAGTGCCGAGCGGCTGCTTTTGTGGTGGAGGAAACTACACCGCCACATGCTCCCTATCTGTTCCTCTTAGCCGGCTCAGTGGCCCATACCTCGCCTTAATGAGATGCGGCAACACACACAAGACACATGTAGCATGTCAGCTCTAATTATAGCAGGATTAAACTGGTGGCATCATGCAATTCACTCCAAAGGGCTGTTTTTATAAAAGGGTTAAGAAAAACAAAGTCTGTCATGTACAGTGGACGTTTCAACAGAAAGAACAGCACCAGAGAACAGAACATGGGTTAGATATCTTAACTCTAATTTCTATGACTTTAGGTGATGTTGCAGTTGCCAATCAACTCCTGCAGCCTATAACAACTACATGACATATAAAACCTTCAAACCTACACGAAGCAGAAAGTTGTAAAGGAGCAGCTTTTATTATAGGTTATGGTTGATTCTATATAATTCAATTCCTGCTACTTAACATAAAGTACATTGAGAGACAGAAACTCTGTGTCTCCCTTTATTTGCATTAGGGATGAGCCTACTCGTTTCAGACGAGTATCCGTTACGGATAAAGCATTTTGGACGAATACGATTATGATATGAATAAAATCCGTCAATATCTGTGTTCGTGCTGAAGGAAAATCCTCATTGTGTAACTGACTGTCTTCGCGCTCTATGATTGGCCAGTCACACACAGCGCCCGCCCCTCCCTACACAGACACGTCTGTGCACGTCTCTCCCAACATACACGCGGTGCATTTGACAAGACAGAGCTGAAAACGGCTTGCGTCGCGTCGGTCAGTGCCTCCGCCCAGGTCGGACTTTTTTTTTCTTTTTTTTTTAACCGTCTGCTTGCTCTTAGTTTGGCTGGTGATATGAAGTCAGTTGAAAAACCTTGCTCGTACTGAACGCGGTGCTTTTGAGAAGAAGTGAACAAGGCTGACATATTATTTCCCTGTTTGCCATCACTGGATGTTTGCATGAATCATGAAGTTCACACAGATCATTAAAAATAAACAGTCTTACAGACCACTTACACACATAACCACATATAGCTGAACTTACAAATTAGCCCATATTAATATTTTTATTGTATGTGGCTGCATGCAGTATCTGACACTTTCTCTCTGCAGTTCATGAAAATAATATTATAAATATTATTGAGATATACTGTATATAGGCTTTGAATACAGTTTATGAACAACCTCTGATCAATCCATATCAATTTCAGACTTAAAATAATGTACCGTTTTAAGCCCTACCCATTTCTGCACTCACTTCCGGTTTAGGCACCGCCCACTCCGAGTACAGATGCAGATACAGATAATGTAGATGGTTAAACAGATACAGATACAGATAGTGGTGTACTCGCTCATCCCTAATTTGCATCTTACATTCCAGCATCTGTCTCAGAGGCCTCGACTAGATTCCAGCATGGTAAACTTCACAAGTAAGATAGGATATTTCGTAAGACGAATGTTTTAAAGTATATTGTTCAGACATTAAATACTCGAGGTCCAATTGCCCTCAAAACTTGGGATTACTGCTCAGGTAACTAAAGTCTGCACATAAAGTATTTAGCTAATGTCTCCTCTAGTGGTAGTTTAGTTGCTGGCCATTGTCTACGTTGGTTCATGAAAACTTTAACATATATCACACACACTTTCCTGTGTTTGTTGCCAGGACTGCTCACATACAGGTAGAACATGTAGGTGTGCTTGTACTGTGTGTGGCTTCTGACATGGCAGCTTAATTATGATAGATTACTTCAGTGTTTGATTATTGTTGATTAAATTATAGACGCATAAAACAATTAACACGGCAATTAAACACAATTACTCTTAATATACACAATTAAGATGTTAATACAACAATTTGTGAAATGTTAATTACAGCTGCAATTTATTTTTCAATTTCACTATTCTGTCTTTGTCACAAATACATTACTAAATATTTAAAATGTTTGTTTTTTTTAATTAATTGAAATTTGACTTGTGTGTTACATTATTTTTCTTTACCAGCGTTTGACACGGCACTTTTTTTCCCATACTAACAGCAATGTACTACATCCAGTCTGCGGCCATTTTCCTAAAGAATGGGTTCGACTTTGGTTTGGTACACTGGCTGCAAAATTAAACTTGGCTCGAACAGTTGAGCTCTGAGATGGAGTATGTGATAATTAAGCTTCCACAGTGTTGCGTTTCCAACATGCTGTGTTGCTTTGCTTCCCTGTGCTTATTATGTTGCATCATTTTCTACATCTCTTGTGACATACTGTGCTGCAACTTTCAGTTATATGCCTGCAGATCTGTAACATCTTAGCAGACTTCCTGTCATCGCTCTGAGGCTTTATTCACTGGTGAAGTACTTTAAAACTGGGCTGTAAACAGGTTGGTTTTCATACTGTACTGAAGTGATAGAGGGTGAAACATTGTTAAATCTAAAAGAAGTTGCGTGCACGCTTCAGGAAATGGTCAACTGCAACGTGAAGCGCACACAAGGAGCCACAAACTGGATTACATATGCAAATGCACTGGTATATTCATTCACATTTCAGTCAAAGCGGCGACGGCGCCAACACAGACAAGCGATCAAATAGTTGTCATTTTGAAAGGCAGAATTTCTCCACAAGAACACTGTTGCAAAACAACAGCATCCAGTGCCATTTTATAAGTACTTCAAACCAAGCTATAAATAGACTGCCAGGTACACAGCAGCCGAGGCACCTCCACCCCCCCTGGGGAAGCTCTCTACATTTGTTCCACCCTCCAGCTACGGTACACCATTTCTACAATCTTCTACTGCTGAGCAATTGTCATCATGTGGGCTTCTTTTTCTCTTAAGATCACTGCCGTTGTGAAATGAAGCATGTCTCTCCACTGTCTATTCTTTCTCCTCCTCCTCTCGCGGATGTACATTTTGGTGATGAAATGATGTAGGGCATGAATTAGTGTGGGATAAATATGGGCTTTTATGAAGTAGCGATCATCATTCGACACTAGCCAACTGACAGTTTGGCAGGTGCAGCCAAAGTGCTCTCACGGCCTCCCCTTGAGCTATCCATACTAGTGACTATGAAATATGGACAGCAGCAAATTGAGATTCATCAGGCACGCCTGCCTTGCTCACTGAAATCTATATTCAATTTTGGAGCATCTGTCATGGCAGTGGCAGGCTGAGGCATGCTGGGATTGAGAATCACTTAAGTGTTCTGAAATTGTATGTAGTGAGGGAAAAAAGCTCTCTGTCTTTCTCTCAGCGTATCTGCAGGCCCATTTTTCTGTCTCTGCATTTGCAGGTAAAAATCACATTTACAAAAAATTCCTGCATGGCAAGGCTTGTTTTTCCTTCCAGATCTAATTAATGTACGTGCTCACAAATCCATTTCCACCTGCAATTTCCCAGCTAATACCAAAGGAACCCACACACTTCATCATTTAGGGAAATAATCAGTGCGTTCTCGTCGTGTTCTTCTGCGACTGTGCTGCACTGACAGCATCTCTAAACTCCTGCTAATGCGGCAGATAGATACATTATGCTGAAAATCAAAACTAACACTTCGTTTGAAGGGATGTGTACGAGACTGACATGACACCGTCACAACCCTGACACCTGTCACCAACATGAAAGGAGTGTTCGTGACTGCTGTCATTAAGTGTCAATTATATCATTCCAATGCAAACTCCACATGCCTTTCATTTGACAACTTCACACCAACCGAGGGAACAATGTCTTTGTTATGGCAATTTGACTTTAAGCAAGACAACATAACCTGTCATAAACTTGTCACAGCAGGCCTAATTATCGAACTTAAAGAATCCAGCTTTGTGTTTTGACATTAACGTGTGGTTGGTTTGGAACGAACAAACTCAGCAATGCAAACCTGTTGTGTTTCAACTGCTGATAAACCTTGAAGATGAAAAGGAAGAAGAAACGAAACCACGCACCTTAGTCATCGAGAAACAAACATGGAGGGAAGATTTTTTTTCAATAGAGCAAGTTGTAATGACATTTTTTTGTCAGCTAGTTTTGTTCCATGTTTTACGCTGTCTGTAGACGAAGACGGTCTTGGAGCAAAAATGGTTTTTGAGTTCAATGTTTGCTACGTCAGAACTTATTCGGAATGTTTCATTAAGCTCATTAACAGGCAACGACAACCTCAAGCAAGCGTAAAGAACATGTGCAAAATGGAGGATGTTTTGCGATGATACTTCTAAATGCGCATTAACATACCTTGATGGAAACTCGTCGATAGTGAGGATGAACAGACGACAGAGAAGAAGAGAGCATGAAACCCTTCATCTGGAGCAAAGCACTTGAACTCAATTTTCATTTTCCTCATGTTTTTAAGAGTTTATGGTTAAAAGGAAGCAATTGGCTAATTATCTACAGAGAGAAGGAGCAGAAAGGTCGAGGTTTTATCTGGAGGGCTGGCTTCTGCTCTCTGTCGAGTGGGTCAAAGTGAGCCAAGAATTCTCATTACAGACCATTAAACCTATTTTGAGAACCTGTCAGCGGATGAGCAGGTAGAGCTCAGTGTCATCCTCCAGGTCGCAGAGGTTCAACCCGTGGCTCTTCGGCTGAGGACCCGCACTCTCACCACCTGGATCACTCGACTCTGCAAACTCCTTGTTTTTATGATTCGGTAAATACAAAGGCGGTGGAGGCTGTTGTGCTCGTCCTCTGACCTCGCCTGCTTGATTCAACACATCAAAATCTCAGCTCGCTTCCCCCCATGATGCTGCCATTTGCTGTGTTGTGACCCTGATGTTGGTTGTAGATTCAGAAGGGGTTATAGAGAAGGCAGAAGTGTTTACAGGAAATAGAGCGAATATCAAAATAAATCAACTGAAACATATATAGATATATACAATCAACAATGTTTTATGCTTTTTTACTAGAAGGTCAAACTCACTAACACAACATTCCTTGGTCCTAATATCTGTGCTCTGCAACTGTGTCGAGCTTGTTGGCAATATAAATGAAGCCAAAAATACATAATGGCATCCGAGCTATTCGAAATAATATAACATGCAGCTTTATGTCAGCTGAGGCAATTCAGAGAGTGAGGCCCTCCATCTGTTATTGTTTAAATGTGAAATGGCTTCCATCTTTAAGGCTTGTCATCAGCCTGTCACTAGCCACAGAGAATGCATAATGGCACCAGTAAAGCTCTTTATTAGTCCATGGTGAACAATGAGCCGTGTCAGCTGATAGAAGGAGACTCCCCTTCTCCTTCCCAAACAGTGGAATCCAAGGAAGTGACAATCAATAGAAATGCTTCATTTGGTTTATGTGTAGTGCCGAACACACCACGGCACAAATAGATTGTTTTCACTCCCGGTTATGTTAGCACATTTCCACCCACAAATGTGCCACGCTTTGTCTCCGCAGGCTTGTTATTTAGGCCAGGTCCAAACTATTAGGAATAAAATATGTGTCGTGATTTGCATATTTCATATTATGCATGCAACATTTATTCACATCCCACTCTTCAAACAATTAGAAGATTAATACTTAGGACAAAAGTCAAATCACGAGCGTGTTTCACATTTTCCTACCTGCAGGTTTTTACAGTACTTTAATTGCAGCGTGTCAGTCAAAAAAAAAAAAAAGACAAGCACGGCAATGACACATGATGTTTGTTTTCCCGCCAACAGCTTATTTCAACAAATGACACGACTGCAAAGTAGGGTTCTTATCAGCGCCAGGCTATGTCATGCCACATCCAATCTCACAGAACACCTTGCACCCTCTGTCACTCATCTCTCCATCAAAGCTCCTCGGCTGCATGGCTGAAATATCTGACCAGAGAATGACACACACGCAGAGGTCTTGGCAACAATGTGGAGGTAATTCTGGAGGCGGAATGAAAAAAAAATGGAAAGATTATTAAATCTGTCTGACAATACTCATCATTAATCTGCCTTTAACTGGATTTGCTGTTTGCATATCCATTCAGAACTCATTTGCACAGACCAATCCAAAACGTGTCTATCAGTCAAGAGAATACAATTTTCTAGTGTGTGTGTCTTTGTGTCTCAACTCAAACCCCATAATCCCTTAGTTGTTGACAAGTTCATAGTGGCAGCTTTTAGAAATCGCTGTCTGTCTATATGGAGATTATTTCAGCATCGACGTGTGAAAGACAATCAAACCATTTATGAACTTTGAAGAGATCCTCTCTGGACTGTTACGCCTGTTACGGCGCTGGGTAGGTCAAGGAATATGGCTGAAGCAATTATCCCAGGAGAAGATATTGAACTGCTTTTTTGAGCGGCGCCTTCGCGACTCAGCAGACAAAGAGCTGCAGCCCCTCATTCAGTATGCAAGCAATGCATCAAATAAAGCTGGAGGTATTTTCTGTTGTTACTTATTTATATCCTAAGTGACTTTGTGGGGGCTACAATATTTACAAGCCGCCGTGTTACATCGTGTGTTGATCTTTCGAATTATGCGCTACAGTGCTCGAGGCCTTGCTCGAATTTGGCGAAATCCGCGTGAACAGGTAAGTTAATCAAGGCGAGAGGGATGAATCGGCTGCCGTTCGATGAAGAGACGCCGTGGCTACAAAAAGACGGCGTGCCATTTTTCAGACGGCAAGACCGGCCACTTAATGACGAGGAGTGACCTTTAAGAAAGCTGATTTGCTCCGTCTATGCTTATGGCCGTTTAAGGGCGATTATCTCGCTTGAAGTAAAAAAAAAATAGTAATGAAATATCGTTTAACTCAGACTGCGGAGGCTTTACTGTATCAGTTTGCCTACTTTGGTGTGGAATAATCTATTGAAAGCGACTGTCTACAAGCTCTTCCACCGCGATGCTGCGACTGTAAATGAAGGCAAAACATTATGCTGCTATCTCTTTACTGTTCTCCTCTTGCTCAAATGACTGCTCCGGGATCAGTGCGGTCCCCGAGCAGGAGAGAGCTGAAAAAGGTCACAACGGGGGAATGAGAGAACGGCGCGAGCCAAAGAAGCTACATTTCTCCATTCAGCGCTATGCTTAGAGATTGAGTTACAAGGGTACATTACTGTCTCCCTGAGCTACCCCGGTCGCTCGGTTTATGTCCCCACATCTGGCTTAAAATGGCTTTTTTTGTTACAAAATAGTAAGGATATGCCAGCTTTGTCTCCAGGAACACGGCACACAGCCTCACACATAAATATGATTTAGCAGGAACGGGGTATGTTTTATAAACTATACCACTGTCTGGGTTTTATGGCGAGCTCTGTCTGTAATGGAGACAAATACAGAGGCAGGTATAAGCAGGGAACACTCACAGTGCACAGTCAGCTCACAGATTCCAATCTAATGCAAAAAACCACCTCTATGTTTTCATTAGCCTGCATTAAATAAACCACTTAAACAGTGTTTTCGGCTGTCAACACACTAATGGAAAGAGTGAATAACTTTGTAATGTGAAGTTAAGACCGTGTTTAAGTTGAAAGTTAAGGTTAAGAGTTGCAAGCTTGTAAAGAATAAAACAAAATGTCTTCCCGGAAATGTTGGATATATGTCTACATTTTCCTTCAAAGAGACCTCTAAACAAATGGTTTCCTTTTATATAAGCACATTTGAGGATTTTCAAGTAAGACGAGAGCCATTAGCCCACATTAACTGATGATCAGCTGATTTCACAGAGCGCCATCACAAACCCATTCACACAACAGACGGATCTATTTAAACACCCGGGTTAACACATCTATCTGCCATTTGCTCTTATTATTTTGCAAGCCAATCAATACACATAATTCCGGTGCGGCTATAAAAACACTGGTGGGCGGAACGGCGCACATTAGTTTTTCCTGAATGGGATGTTAAACCCCTTCGAACGAAAACAATTTTTTTGGCCTGACCTGCCGGGTTTGCTGCAGTGAACTGAGTCATTCTGCCGACGTCTGCTGTGTTTGTCATAGTTATGTTTAGTTCGTGGCAAACAGCAGGAAAATGAAGATATATCCGCTGACAATTAGTATGTGAAATGTATGTCTGTGTTCATTAGAGCTTTGTCTAACAATGTTGTGTACTTTGATTGGATAGAAACATCGATAGTCATGAAGTTTGATTACATGATTGCAAACCCATCTAACTGATAAGAAACCTACAACAAAGATTTTTGACCCAAACATTTCCGTGATACAAATAGCCTGCAAATGGAAAACTATATTAATAAGCCAACATTACAATGACTGACGACTGTGGTTTGAACACAATCAGTGTGTTCTACAGTTATATACAGAGCAAACACACACACTTGCTTCTAACGTAGTCTTTCCACCCGCCTCCTCTCTTTACATTAAAGACAACATGGAACAAATGCTCCTATTTAATTTCCCTCCTCTGCCACTGTGGTATTATTCAGCAGCAAATGGTGTCGTAAGGTTAACGTTGATTTAATCAGCAATTAATTTTAAGCTCCTGTCTTAAACATAATAAAAGATTAAAATCATATTCCGCTGCACTTAGCTGAGACGAGATGCCGAAGAACACAGAGGCAAGGTAGTGGAAAGAGGAGTTTATTTGTTCAGCGCATTGCCAGAAGTCAGGCAGCTGGTTAATTGGCTCAGCATTCTCCTAAGCACTAAGCACTAAGTGCACTAATGATGTCAGTCTGGATCTCTGCAAAAGGTACATGTGAGCGCTGACAAATCAGAAACACTTAACCAGTGCGATAGATGTGCAGTTTGGTGCATCTTAGTGCAACGTGGTACGACGACGCCACATGCCGAGCGCAATACGGCACTGAACAACACGTGACACTGTGGATGTACATCACAGCATGACATCATGACAACGCTGCTGCTGCAATAAGGTCATCTATTTTGGACATATGGATTCCCACAAATTTCATGCCCTGCTCGTTGATTATACATTGTTTTGCTGCTTGTTAGCGCTGCTCGCTCACCAATTACAGGCCAGTGTACCGACAACAGAGGAGTATCATTTATTATCTGCAGAAAGATTCTGACGCTGCATGTCAGAGGTGTCACCGATTCCCCACGAGATCCTGCATGTATGGGAGCGCTTGGCCCACGCCGTCACTATCCCTGACATGCGTGAGGGAGGTCACTGAATCCACTACCAAACTGCATTCACAGAATTATTCCTCTGTGACTCCTCCACATAAAGAATAGGGACATTTTTTGAACAGGTAAATGAGAAAAAAATGAGAATTGAATATGTCTTAGATCTGATTGTAACATTAAAAATGCAGTTATTTGTAAGGGCTGACTTTTTTTCACTTCAGTATATTTACTATTTCATTGTGTGTCTTCTTCAATCCTGATAAGAGGTGTTAAAAATGACTGTATTTGTATCTGTCTGTATTATCTTTTCAGACTCTCTCTGTGTATTATTGTATTGTATAATTGGACAGAATCCTGGTGAGGAAGAGTTTAGATAACAACGTGAATCTAACAACAAAGATCCGATTACAACAAGAGTCAAAAATTGCACTAAACTGTTGCACTACAGCAACTGCATTTAGTTGCATTAAATGATTCACAATATTACATAATTAACTTAATAAAGGCAAACTTTTTTTTTTTTTTTGGAATAGGATTTGGAGTTTTTCACCATAGTACTGATACAAAGCAATATTATGGCAAATGGTTTGGTGTTTCACATCAGGGTCCATGCTAATCTGCTGATCGACACCTGGTGGCGGTAATGTGCCAACAAACATGGCAATTCACCAACAAAGGCAAGTCAAAAGAAGAGGAAACAGACATGGACGTAAACGATGCTGGATTTAAAATATTGTAAAAACTGGTTTTGCTAATGTTTTGCATACTTGTGATGCTAGACCTCAAAGATACAAATGATGTATTTTTGCCAGAGCACCTTTAATATATGACATATTTAATACGAGTAGGATTATGATTTGTTGACCAAATATTGTAATATTCCAAACATGCCCATAAAATAACTGCACAAATAGCATATAAATATAAAAACAGTTGCTATATCCACTCGTGCATTTTCTCTGTCCTGCACTTAAACTCTATAGAACTGAATACAATTACTGCGCTCACAAGTAAAATTCCAGGATGTGCTGAAAGTGCGGATCCGGCCCTGTGGGTCACTAAGTCTGGAGACTCCTGCTCAACATTAGAGAGTGGCTACTCAATTAGGAACGGACGAAAACCACAAGCTTTACGAAGCAAGAGTCTAAGGTCCCGACATACGACTCTGCTTTCAATGCAGGACTGAACACACACAAACGCAGAGCAGATAAATCACACAAGATCAGATGACCTACCTGTCTCCCCCGCTGGTTTGACCTCGCCGCTAACAGCTACTTTTGTTCGCCGGCTGCAGTCGTAGCGCCGCGCTAACTACGCCGCCTCTCTCGGGAGTTGTAGCTACCACTTTGCACCGTCTTGCTCCTTAAACCTAAGCTTTCCCCTAAATTGCTAAATAACCGTCCCTCGAAATGGAGAGTGTCACAATTTAAACCGAAACAGGAACAAATTTGTACAAACCCACGAGCTAATCCAACATGCCATGTATCTTATTACACCGCTCCTGAGGATTGAGGAGATTTTTTTTTCTTCCATACAGCACATTAAGAGAGAATCAATTTGTCAGTGAGCAGAGGAGGGGGAGGGCGGGGGGGTG